>LPNX010746762.1:196371-257201 GCA_001517045.1 Pseudotsuga menziesii | reverse complement strand
TTTATTCCAATGGTTGCATAGAAGCAACAAGCAATTACAAAAGTTTCACCAAAGTTTCTCTACACAAAAATCCATCCTCAATAGAGCTGAAAGAGCCTCAATTTAACAAATGAGAGAGTGCTAAAACCCTAAAACCAAAAAACCAACCCTGCTGCATGGGAAAGCTGCCTGCTAGGTCTGGAAACCTACTTTGTTAGGTCTAGGAAGCCTACTGATGGTGTAAGCTTCAGTCTTCACCTCGATCAAATCACCAGACCAATGAGAGCTCTCCATCTCATCTTTAGCTAGAGATGACATGTCTGATAACTGATAATAAATTAATTGCTCTCTTAATAATGACTGAAGCTGAGTTATGATAACTCCAATCATCATAAGTGTTCCATGAGATGTCATTTAGCCTTTTATTTTACTAAATTGGATTAATTTGGAAAGTTTAAGTTTTCTCCAAAATAATCATTTTTTTAATAAAAATCATTTTTTAATAAAAATCATTTTTTACTCAACACTGACTTTTTTGAGTAAAAAGGCATTATGTGTCCGATTGCTGATCTGAAAGTTGGCTCTGACTGGCTGGCTGATCAAGAATGATTTTTGGCTTAAGGTTAGAGCCTTCAATCACTGAATTCTGAGTCCGGATCACAAACGGGTTTTTTCCATTTAATTTATGGAAAAATTAACCCAAAAAACTTAGGAAAAGTAATTAAAAATTGAAAAATTAAAAAAAAAATTTCCATTGTTCGAAAAATATTTTTTCGAAAATTTTTGTGTCTAGATGACTTAGGACATGACCATGATCTATCTAAATAATGTCTAGTAGGCTTATAACACTCAGTTGGGCTCTAATAACCCCCCAAGGCCCAGAATTCAACATCGGGCATTCCAGCTTTGGAGGAAGCGGGAGAAAACCTCGTCAATTATACTCGGCTGAAGGCAAAGCATAATTGTCAGGGGCAAAAAACCCCCTGGAATACCCTATTTGAGATTCTACGTCTCAGGAGACCGAACCACTCAAAAATATCCTACTAGCACATTTTATTACAAACCCCGCGGGGCCATGGTCAAAATTATTCAAATAAAAAAGTGACTAGCCAATATTGGCTAGACAAGCAGACGAATCAATTGATACACTGGAATCAGACTTTGAACAAGTCTATCAACCGGCGACTCAGGTAACCCAACTATGGTACAAAAAAGTTGGTAACAGGATTGATGACCTCTTTGATCAAATGAGAAGAGCAAAGGTATTTTCCAAGATTGACTTGAGGTCTGGTTACCATCAGGTGAGAATAAAGGATGAATACATTCATAAGACAGCCTTCAGAACAAGGTATGGACATTATGAGTTTGTAGTGGTACCATTTGGCCTCACAAATGCACCCGCTACATTTATGTGCCTTATGAACAGTGTTTTCAGCAGGTATTTGGACAAGTTTGTTCTTGTTTTCCTTAATGACATTCTTATTTATTCTAAGAATGAGGAAGAGCATGAAGAGTATTTGAGATTGACATTGGAATTGCTCAAGGAGCATCAGTTGTATGCAAAGCTGAGCAAGTGTGACTTCTATAGAGATAGAATTCAGTATTTGGGTCACATTATCTCAGAAGAGGGTATATCTGTGGACCCTGAAAAGATTGAAGCCATTATGAATTGGCCTACTCCAAGAAATGTGACAGATGTAAGATCTTTTATGGGGCTTGCAGGATACTACCGGAGATTCGTTGAAGGATTCTCCAAAGTTGCACATGCCATCACTTCTTTGCAAAAGAAGGGGATAAAGTTTGAATGGACATCGAGGTGTGAAGAAAGCTTCCAGCAGTTGAAAAATCTTCTCGCCAGTGCACCAATATTGAAAGTTGCAGATCCGGAGAAAGATTTTGTGGTGTGTACCGATGCATGCGGACAAGGGCTTAGAGGAGTCCTTATGCAAGACAACCACGTGATATGTTACGAGTCAAGAAAGCTGAAGGAGCATGAGAAGAACTATGCCATTCATGATCTAGAGCTTGCAGCCATAGTACATGCTCTCAAGATGTGGAGGCATTACTTGATGGGCAGAAGATTTGAGCTAAGGATAGACCATTGTGGTCTGAAGTATTTGTTTGATCAGCGTACTATGAATGCTAGGCAAACGAGATGGCTGGAGTTTTTATGTGAGTTTGATTTTGAAATCAAGCACATAAAGGGAAAAGAGAATAAGGTAGCTGATGCACTCAGCAGGAAGGTGCAAGAAATGCATGTGGCATCTCTTAGTATTTTCCAATCAGATTTGAGGCAGCAAATTGTTAACCGTACTGCTGGAGATGAATTGTATGAGTTGGTAAAAGACAAATTGCAGCAGCAATGTCTTGAGAAGAGATATGAGGGATATAAATTGGAAGAAGAGGGGCTTCTTACTTATAAAGGCAAAATTTATATTCCAAATGTAGCAGCGTTGAGGAGAGTTGTTATGGATGAAATCCATCAAGCTCCATATTCTGGTCACCCAAGATACCAGAAGACAATTGCTACCGCCAGAAAGCAGTACTTTTGGCCAGCAATGAAAAAGGACATGGCTGAATACATTTCAAGGTGCATGAAATGTCAACAGGTAAAGGTTGAGCATCAACACCCAGCAGGTTTGTTGCAGCCTTTGCCAGTTCCAGAATGGAAATGGGAAGTTATTTCCATGGATTTTAGTACAGGATTGCCGATGACTTGGAGACAACATGATTCCATCATGGTTGTGGTGGACAAGTTGACAAAGGCAGCGCATTTTATACCGGTGAAGTATACGAATAAGACTGATGACATTGCAAAGATATTCATGAAAGAGATTTTCAAATTGCATGGATTGCCTAAGGCAATAGTCTCTGACAGAGATGTCAAATTCACTTCCAATTTTTGGAAGGGGTTGTTTGCAGATTTGGGTACAAGGCTAAACTTCAGCACTGCATACCATCCTCAGACATCAGATGGTCAGACAGAGAGAGTTAATCAAGTACTTGAAGACATGCTTCGCATGTATGTGATGGACAAACCAACCAAGTGGGAAGATTACTTACACTTGGTAGAGTTTGCTTATAACAATGGACAGCATGCATCCTTGGGGATGAGTCTGTATGAAGCTTTGTATGGAAGAAGGTGTAGGACACCAGTGACTTGGGATAATCCAGTGAACAGGGTTGTGCTTGGTCTAGAATTGCTCAAGAAGATGGAGCAGGAGGTTGTAAAGATCAGACAGAATCTGAAAACAGCCCAGGATAGACAGAAAAGCTATGCAGATAAGCATAGGGTGAACAGAGAGTTCAGTGTTGGGGATCATGTTTACCTCAGAGTGAGGGCAAAAAAGAGTTCCTTGAAGCTTGGATGTTGTGCCAAGCTGTCACCAAGATATTGTGGGCCATTTGAAGTGCTTGAAAGAATAAGGCCAGTTGCATATAGACTTGCATTGCCTGTTATCACTAGAGCTCGTAATGTTTTTCATGTTTCTTTTCTTAAGAAATATGTATATGATCCTAACCATGTGATAAATTGGGATGTGATTCAGGTGGAACCCAAGGGAGAGTTCCAAATCGAGCTAATGCGCATACTCGACAGGAAGGTCACAAGTCTCCGGAACCGAGCCATAGGGCAGGTAAAGGTGCAATGGGAACACTACGGTCCTGAAGAGGCTACGTGGGAGCTGGAGGATGCCATGCGATTGGCACATCCATTTTTGTTCAATTCTGCGGAACACTGAGCCGATACCAGTGTAGCATTTTGTTCAATTTTGTAAAGCACTAAGGACAGTGCTATTGAAGGGGGAGGGGAATATAACACCCTGATTTTGACCCCGTTTGCATTAAATGTATATGATGTATATATTGTAATTAATCGTGGTGTGGAGCTAAAGGCAAAAGCCCCACCATCAATTTAGTGTTTAATGTTTCGGCGATTAAAATCGTTGCCGATGGTATATCGTAATATTCGACACATTATAATTATGGCATCATGTAATTATGCATTTTAATTAAAATGAACCCCAACCAACTATGTCAATGCAACCATAATGAAAAGGGCATGATTTTCCTAAGGATAGGGAGGGAAATTATTTAACCCTTGGGAGCCATTGGGGAAATGTCGAGTGTCATTTGATAAACCCTTTTAGCTGTCACCCACCTTTTGACTTACTCACCTTTCCTTGTCTTAATCAGTCAACTACCATATTAAAAACCTCTGTTGTTAGTTGGGTAGTTATTGCTGGGCAGTGGTGTGTGGCAGGACTGTCAGTCCTTGCCCACACGCACACTCCACCAGCAAACTCATTCACCCTCACGTGGGCAGGAAGAGAGGGGACGACCCCATTCTTGCATTCTTGCCCATCCTCACACAAAGACAGTCGTTCTTCTCCTCAGGCACAGGTCTTGGCATTTTACTCACAAAGAGCTGGGAGAGCGGCCTCACACGCACGATTTTGCTGTGTGTGTGTGAATTTCATGGTTGGGGGGATTTTGCTGTGTGTATTTCTCGTCGTTGTGGGTCTGACCATGGGAATTCACCTCCACATGGGTTGTTTTTCCTTCCTCATGCAACTAAGAAATCGATTGTCGTTGGTCTCCCCACGATTTTGGTTTGTTGTGGGTTCTTATTGAGTCGTTTTGGCCACGATAGGGGCCAAGAACGACTCAGGAATCGAATTTCCCAGTCAGGGTTGTGTATTACCTAAATTGTCACCTCAGTTGTTCTGTGGTGTTTGATTTTCTTCCCCAGAGCTGTGAATTGCTTGTTTGGCTGTGTGTATGCAGTGGTTGGTCTTTGGACTGTGTCGGAGTGGGAATGAAGGTTTGGTGTGCTTGATAAACCTGGTGTGTTTTGGATCCTCATAGACAGAGCTAGAGGGCAGGCTTTCTTCTACACAACCCCTGAATAGCACTGGAAGGGAATTCAGGGCCTGAGGGACTGTGTAGCAGAGAAGGGACTGATTCCTTGTGTTGGGTGTGTGTGGGTGTCCTAGAAGTCAAGCTAGTTCTGGTGTAGGTGTCCTTAGTTCTTCAATGAGCCCACTAGCTTAGCATTCAGCTTTTCCCAGCTCCCTGATGGCCTGATAAACCCAACTATGTTGGCTTGGCTGATTTGTGTACCTTTGGCTATGTGTGAGCCTGCTTAATTCCTTATTCCTTGGGGAATCATGCCCAGCTCGAAGGTGGCAATGTTGCTGATAGATTAAAGAGCACACTGGCCTATGGTTGGGTGGAACGTTGCAGCGACATAGCTGGTTGCGGGACACGTTATTCATAAGATAAGTATTCTTGTGTTCAATCTCTGCAATCATTTTTTTTGTTTAATGAATTATGATGAACATGTTGAATGCTTGAATGTATGTTTGCTTCCGCTGTATGTTGAATAATTATGCATCTCTGCATGTTCTACTTCAAAGCATTTCAGTTTTTTTTATGTATGTACATGTTCATGGGGCTAGTTGCCCGGATAGATAAGGGTTTGGTAGCGTCCTCTTCGCCGGTCGAAGGGTCGGAGACATTACATCCAAAATCAAGTGATGACTTTTTCTTCTAAGAACTCCATGATCACCTCCTTGGTATTTCTCTTGGTAGGAATTGCCTCTACCCATCTAGTGAAGTAATCTATTGAAGTTAAGATCCATTTATATCCATTGCTTGAGTTGGGATGAAATTCTCCTGAAAAATCTTAACCTCATTGCTGAAATGGAGCTTCAACCACAACTAGTTGTAGAGGCAATGATGCTACTTTCAACTTTCCTCCAAATATCTAACAAGGTTGATAGGATATAACAAATTTATGAACATCAAAAATATAGAAAGCCAATAATAACTTTCAGAATTTTATGTGTACTTGATTTAGTTGCAAAGTGTCCACAAAATCCTCCATGCATTTCATTCAATAATGTTTGAGCTTCAAAAGGAACAACACATCTAAGGATAAGGCCCTCTTGGTTTCTCCAACCATATCCTTCTTTCATGAAACAATCCCTAGATGCATTCAATCTTAATGCTTTTAAATTGGACCCTGTAATGTGATCTGGACAAGATAAATTATGCAAGTAAGAAATGATATCTCCCTACCATTCACTTTTCTGCAAACCTTCAAAAATGGCTAGAACCATCTCAATACCTATTTTCTCTTGCAATTGAAGTGCTTCTTCATTCTTTTCTATTTTAGCTAATCCTTTCCCTTACACTATTTAGTGGGCTTAAACTCCGAATAATACTCTTGAATCTAAGAATCCAGTTTCCTCTTCTTTACAAACAATCATGTTGAACAAGAATATATTTGATTGTAGGATGAGGCAAGAATGCAAATACTTTGGAATTTCTGATCTAGTTCCTGGTTTTGATTAATTTATCAATTAATTTATGAAACCTCAAAAATTCCCCCACAACTTCATGTTTCTTTCTTCTTGGCTTCATTAAGTTCTGTTAATAACATTCTACCATCCTTCTTAACTTCCCATTGCTACAAAAATAAAGCTTTAAATGCATCCCAGGTTTTTAAAATAGCATCATTGACATTTCTATAAAAAACCCTAGCATCTTCTTCTAATGATAATAAAAACACCTTCATTACAACATCCTCATGCTCAATATCCTTTACAGTATGTCTTTAAAAGCTCTTACTTGAGTTTGGGTTGAGATAACATTGTTACCTTGAGGTTTAGGAAGCCACCTATGATCCTATTCCTTCGAATGTTGTGATGTCCAACGCTTTGGACAAATTTTATTTCCATGATGCCATGATCCTTGTTGAAACTCTTTTCCATGTACTATCAAGAAACCAGCACCTTATGTCTTCAAGAACTTCAAATTTTTGTACCTGAATCTGAATCTTGTGATAATTGGGTTGATTTTTACTCAGCCTCCTCGTGTAAACTCTTTCTAGAATTCAGCTAATGGTGGATCTAACTTGCCTAAGGAACTTCTTGTATGATACTTCTATGAATTTTCTTAGAATGGAGTCGCCAAATGAAATGTCTTTAACTCCAATCAAGAACTCTAAATGTATACTATGTATTCCACATAATGATCCAATAAAGAACTCATTTATGTATGATCCGATAAATAACTCTAAATACATCCCCGTAAATGACTTCAAATACTAATAACTTTTGAATTAACCACAGGACCTGTTACGCCTCAAAACATCTGCAACCTTCCCAGTCAGGTCTACCAGAGCAAGGGGCTAAAAATTTCGATGCAAATCCAAGTTGAAGCATAGAGTATTGATCTAGGCTAAATACCCCTAATCATGTCATGAATGTTCTGCTTGATTTCCACTTCCAGGAGGTTCTATGGTGCCCTTAAGGGGCTAATCACTTGGACGCATGACCACACTCATTTATTTGCCATGTAAAAGGTGAGAGCGCTTTGTAAAGGGCTTTGTACCCTATCTAGCACACCTTATTTGCTCACTTGGACCTAGTTTGTGATATAAAATCCCTCCTCTGGGCTATGTCACCCGCAAATCTTACTTCCTTATTGAAGAAGCCTACAATGATAATGAACGAGGATGTTGAGGGCACACATCTGTTGGGGTTAGTTCGAGCATGACATCCTCCTCTTGGCACATGTAGCATTTGGTGTAACCTAATTGCACTTTATTTACTACTTTTAAGTCATTTAGAGATATTTTATTGTTATTATGACTCATGAGTGGTTTACTCCCCAAAGTTGTGGGTGAGCAAGCCAAATGTTATATTTTTCCCATTATCTTGTAGGCTCGTAACTTAAAATTAGGTGAGGCTAATCTTATATAAATAACGCCTCCCTCTCATTGTAGATTCTTATTTCTCTTGGTTTATTGGACCTCTTGATGCTATGTGCACCTCTTTTGGGATGATCTTTCTCTCTTGAAGGGTGAGTTGGTGAAGTTCTAGGGTTTCTTTTACACATACTATCAGTTGATGCTAATGAATGGTTGTAATAACTCAAGCACAAAGGTGACCTAAGGAGCTATCTTGCTCATCTTTGTTAAATGTTGGTAAGTTATACTTCTAACATAGTTTAATGGTGCTTATCCTAAGTGTTAAAGTTTTTTGCTTGTATTTTGTTATCCTTGCATGAAGAGACCTTACTTTCAAAGGAACTCTCCATTGTTATTGGGCCTTGGACTTCTCTCGTCCTAAATAGACTTTTTTACCTAACTTTTGTGGTTGCTAGTTGATGCCCTGATTGAAGTGTTGAAAGCCATTCTAAGAGAGGGACGTTAGGATCGATCTCTCAATGCCCTAGAGATTGAGACAAGAATCTTATGCCCTATCTTTCCAACAAATCTCTCTCTCTCTTATCAATTCACGCGCCTTTTATTTTACATGCATCTTTATATATTGAAAAAAACTAAAAATATGATTTAGCTGGAAAAACCCAAAAAATCTAGATAAACTCATAAAACCAAAAATATTTGCAATTCGATAATGCTGGTCCACCGATCAAATTCGACCTAGTGGATTTATCCACGGATCTCTAAGGTCGTCCATTTTGAACTAATGCATTGGGAAACGTGAAATTGTCTAATTAGGATTTCTGCAGGGGTTTTGGCAATTCTAACTGAATCATCAAGAACCCATATATTTTGGAATTGTGATTGAAGAATATTGTCAAATACATGCTATGCAATCAAGTTTCAACACAATGATCCTATAAAATACTCATTTATATATATGATCCAATAAAGATCCTTAAATGCATCCACAAATGAATGCACGCAGCTTCAAATGTTAATAACTTTTGAATTAACCAAAAAGCCTTATATTTTGGTATTGTGATTGAAGAATATCAGTATTTTGGTATTGCGATTGAAGAATATTATCAAATACTAGAGCATTGTTAGACTTAATCACCCATAATAGCACAAAACACCAAGAATATTTATTTTTCACCGTAATAGTACAAAATACGGAAAAACACTCTATTATGTTTTTGGAGGCATGGTTCACACAAACTACAGTGCTTTCTATGGATTTTTATACATGATCTGCAATACAATGACGGTTGGAGAAAAACTTACAATCCTGTTTCTCTTACTCACTGCACTCTTTCCCAGACGCAAAGAAAATTCAGGCAGATTTCTCAGCAAATTAGACTCGCCAGAATTAATGCTTTCTAGAATCTCAGCGGAAAAATGAGATAAACATATCAGATAAATAATGGCGTACAACAAAAGTTGTTCTCACAAATTTTGGCTAATAAATATTTGCTTACCTGACAGTGTTAGATGTGGCAGTGAAATTTTCTCTTCCCCTACAGGTGCAACTTGCGTACATGCACATACAGTTGGGTCGTATTTTTCACACAAGCTAGCTTTATTTTCACATATGTAGGGCTCTCCCATGGAAAATACAGAGGCTGACGTAGATTTCCGTCTGTGTTTACACCTCTTCCTGTTGCAAATTGTGGACAGGTTTAAGTTTTTTTCTCTGAAACAACAAGAGGTGTAGTTTTGAAAAGAAAAAGTACTTTGTTTCTCACAACCACTCGGCCCAAAGATTTGTACAGCAAAATGTACATCATCAACATGTCTAAAAACTAAAATATCTCCAGCTTCGATAAACTGGTCAGAAACAAAACTTTCCCAACCATCTGTGAAAGATGCCAGTGTGTTAGCACAACACAGATTCACATGCCACAAATGTCCACTTGGGCCTTGTAGAATTGCATCTTTGCACACCCCACATTGCATTCTCTTCACAAAATCAGTGGGGATCCCCTGCAATGAACGAAATACAGTAGAAAAAGAGTTACTTGAAAAAGACATAACCCGCGTGTACATTGTACATAATACTATCCGAGAATTCATCTATTTTTCTACATGGGCACCGTTGCAACAAGAGCTGAGTTGTGTTTAGGCAAAACCACAACTATTAGAACTATTATCTTTGGCAGACCTAATACAAGTTTTAATATTCTACGAAATCTGAATTGATACGAGTATCATGATATAATACTTCACCCACCAAACAAGAAGACGAGTTGGTTTCGATGACTTTGAAAAAAGATGTGCCGCTCCAATGGAAAGGCGCATGAAATGATGCAATGCATTTTTCAATGCAAGCTGTGCATGTCCTAAGAGTTTCAGTGGTTTTTACTTTAGGCATTTCTGCTGCAAAGAGTTGAGTATATTTGAGATGCTAATTGGGATTTCTCACAATTTGAGTACTATTAGTTTTCCTCTTGACAAGCTTGTGCCCACGACTTCCGTCCAGAAAGGAACGGTTTGCTTCATGTTCAAAAGGCATCATCCATGCCCGTCTAGTAACCTTGCATGATCTCAACCAAGTAATAAGCACACCGCAGCAGTGCATTTGCTGCAATATCGATATTTCAACGGTCGATATTCTGGCTACAGCATCCATAATCTCCAAGATATCATACCCTAAGATCTCCATGATCTCAAACTAACAATTACCCCGTCCATCATCATCACCTGATCTCCAGCAGCTACAGGCCCGTATTGCCAAGCAGTCCATGATCCATCCCCTCTACCTCCAAGCAAAAGATTGATTGTGACAACCGGTGAGTACAATGCAAGGACGGACGTCCGTTCTCCTCCCGCGTACAAGCCCGAATTGCCAGCAGTCCAATGTCCATCCCCTCTACCTTGAGACATATGTTTGATTGTGACAACCGGTGAGTACACTACCATTGACATGCAAGGACGGCCGTCGTTTTTCTCCTCCGTGACCCAGGGATCAAATTTGAAGGGCTGGTCTTAATTTATATTTGAAGGGCATATGTTCAACTAACCCTTCAGCAATGAAGAGTTATATACATAATTGCACTTCTATTGACATGTGTGAAATAAATAAGAAAGATGTGAACACAATATTAACCTTCTAAATATTATAATCTTCTGAATGCAAACAGTGTGTTTTTAGAGTGATTAATTTTGATGATTACTTGAATATTCATTTTTTTTTAAAAGTTGCAATTTGTAGTCCATAAAAAAAATATATTGTTGTAATAATGCTTTACCTAAGCATAATTGTCATTAATTAGGTACTGAGTGCAGTCCATTCATATCCAAGCATTTATAAAGCATTGAACTTTACAATTAATTGATTATTTTCTATTTAATTCATATATTAAACCTTGAATTAAAAAGAGTAGATTTAACTCACCAAATTTATATTCTGTGAAGAATCGTATTTATCATCGTTGGTTAATTCACGGTAATACTCTCTTCTCCTTGTATTGTAGCAACACTCATCCACAAAGCAACATCAACACAAGCCATCAAGCTCCAACCTTCACAATGAAAATCCCCAATCAACACACAAACCATAACAAAAACTACAAAAAATTAATTGCTTTTCCTCATCCAAAATAGAGGTTGAGATTATACTCTAAGCCATGTGAGATTATACCGAAAATATTAGTTCCTCCTATCAATTTTTAGTAGCCATATATTATGGAGGACATAGTTTGACCATTTAATTTTTAATAAATATATTGTTTATATTGAGAGTAACCAACTGGAATGTAATCGAAACTAATTTGAGGCCAATAACAATGGAAAATTAGGCCTACAATATATTATATATACCTATAGAAGACTATGTAACCAAAGTAACCACCGGTCCTCCCATCCTTCCCTGGTCCTCCAACTAAGATTTGTCTTTCCTGCCTGAAGCACTGTGCATAAGTAAGCAGGTAAGTGAGGTATGGAATGGGGTTAGTGAAGCAGGGCAGGTGGGTGGATAGTGATAATCGTAGTTAAGGAGAATAGGCATAGCAATGGTTGACCTGCGAAGGTGGAAGGGCAGAGGCAAGCCAGTAAATAGAGATCCTGTTTTAGTAAGTGGGAGGGTAATCCAGATCAACTTAGAGTACTTGGCGGTTCACCCTAACCCATTGTTCGTTCTACCTCGAGCTGGAAGCATTGCCCCCACAGAACACGTCTTAAAGAACGAGCATAATTATTTACCTTCCCAGCAAATCAAGATATTCATGAATGCATGCACATTAAAACAAAAACCCACAGCTGACCTTCACGAAAGGATTCATAACGCGTGCACATTAAGACAAAAACTCATAGCTTACCTTCAACCAAATGATTCAAGAAGGCATGCAAATTAAAAAAAAAAAATCACAACTTACCTTCAACAAAAGGGCATTCCTGCCGGGCAAAGTGTTCCTCTGCATTATCGGCGGTTTCGCAGGGCCTCTTTGTGGACAACCCAGCCATACGTCACTTGCAACAACTTGGTCTTAGTTTGCCTTATTTGACAGTATGTTTTATAAACGATACTTAAATGATCTGATTTCTTCACATTCCTCACTCACTTACCTACCCACCTCAAAGGTAGCATTACAGCTATGTAAGATACTTGCAGAGAAGTTTGAGCAGCTGGAGCCACCAGCCAGCACTCATAAATCCCAGGAAGCCACTACCTCCAAGTCTCCTAGCATTCCACAATACGCCCAGTGTTATCCCATTACCGTGCATCCCCATTCAGGTAAATCCGCTTTCCCAGTTAGCTTTACCCAGTCTGCTTTCTGTCCACCTGCCCAGTCCACATCACCCAAGGCACAGTAAACTCCCCGGTCGCTGTGGCTGGGACAATTATCGAAATTGCAGGTAGGATGCTGACTAGATGGTGGGATGGCAATACAGAAGGAAGGAGAACACTGATTTTCAAATCGACACGATTAGAGTTTTTATATGTGGAATGCATTGAGATTGATCCTCTAGCCACCAAGTACCATGTGACTATAAATGAAATTTGACCATCAAATCACCATCTTAGCATTACCATCTGTCTTGACTCTTGATTAAGAAATCCCTTGTACCAACAGTTTTGGCAAGGATCTGGAAAGATTGCATGACAAATAATTAAAGTTGTACTGTGATTTCAGATTTCAGATGGATTAATACATGTTTGATGGGAAGTTTTGCAACTCACACTTCTAATGAAATTTTAAAATAAACATTGCACTTCTTGATAACCCATCAAAATTTAAAATTGTCTTTTCTTTTGATGGGCAATTATTGAATTACACTTCTGGGACGGGTTAAGAGGCCTTTGACGGGCTATGACGGGTTCAATTTTGATCCCTGCCTCCGTCCACCTCATAGCTAGCGGTTTCCTCGCCGTAGGGATCAAATTTGAAGGGTAGGGTCCCATTTCACCTTTGAAGGATTGTGAGCAAGGATCAAATTTGAAGGGTAGGGTCCCATTTCACTTGGAAGGGGAAATTGAACCCTTCACTGTTGACATGTAAAAATAAATCATTCTTTTCATTTGAAACTGTAAGTGTACAACAAAATTTTATTATTTATTAAAAACAGTTTATAGAAAAAAATGACAATAAGAAGGAATCTCGGAAATCCCGAGTGATGCAACATTTACATGGAATTAGTGAGGTAAATCATGTACTCTCCCGGTTATTGAACTTAGATAAGGGACAATTATGTCGGGCTAGTGAAATACTCGGTTGTTAGGTCGTTGATAAATTAAGGCATTGGAATTTGGAAGGACCTTTGAATGGAGGATTGATTCAACTTGATGGTGGCTCTATTGGTCAAGTGTGATTGGGCCTACCAAAAAGAAAAACCCCATACTGTAATACCTAATGCTTTCACTGAGAAACTTTTTTATTAACCCTAAATTCAGCAGTTATTTTTAGAATTGAATCATGTCCTCCCCACATGCTCAAATCAAAGTGATCAAACAGAGGCCCCAATTTTAGGTGGATTTATAGTCACTCCAATGTTTATCAAGTTTATACCCCAATTCGAAGTGATCAAACAAAATCCCCAATTTTAGGTAGATTATGGATAGTCCCTCCAATCTATATCCAGTTTATCAGCCCTATCGAAAAGGTTAAGTATTTATTAGTCCACTATAAGGAAGAACTTTAAATTCTCCAACAAATATCACTACAAGTTGGGTGTCTAGTTTCTACCAAAGTCAACAAGGAAGACGAATCATAACACACGTTTGGGAGGTTTCGACAACGAGGATGTTGAAATCATGTTCTTCGCTAGATCATTGCACTCCCAGTCCCTCATTCATGAACATCCGTCAAGGGATTCCCTTGTTTAGATAAATTGGTAGGCAATTTGTACTTCTTGTTTCCATTATTAGAAGGATGACAGGAAAATGAAGGGGTCAGAGTCTACAACATTTACAGTGTCGGTTGTTAAATATTTTATCCTTTCAACTATTGGATTTCATTAAGGAAATTGGAACAATTCAAACACTTATATTCAAATATTGTTCTTTCTTTCAACCTAATGTTTACAATTCACGGGAGATAAATAACATTGAGAGATTTGGAACTCAAATACAAGACTCTTTCTTCTTGGTCCTCCGCCCAAACGAAGTTGTGCTCCTAGACTATGAAAAGTATACATTATTTTGGTTCTGATTTCATTTAAATACTGCGTTTTTTAAGGTTACATCTATTGAGTATTTGAGACTTAGTCTGGCAGAAATGCAATCGTATAATACATTACAAATTTCAAACAACATTTTGGATGGAGAAATTTTAAACCCTTATATTTATAGATCCAGAAGGAACTCCAATAAGAAACACATTTAACTTTTATCCACATATAGAATGTTACACAATTGTAAAATGCTATACATACCTATAAATTCACAACAACCAAGTCGGTAGCTTAGCTCTACATAATCTTCTAGAGGAAATAGAAATTAGGGAGACACTGAAGCATAGAATTGGAGAGTTGAGAGTCTGAGTCCCGACCTCTGACTGTCCTATACTCGTAAACCCAAAATAATGTTTTTTTTCATAGACTTCACCAATTTCTTTAAGTTCAGGGAAGTTCAATCCAGCCTACCCAACGTACTACCTTTGCTTCTCTTGCTCCTACCTGTGAAAAAGGTGCAACCTTCATGTTTCCCACCGCAGAAGACAACGAGGAATTAGAGTGTGCAACCATTTCCTTCTACAAAAAGACAATTGGAAGCAACGCCATCTCAATTCCACAATATCCCGACGCTCCTGAGTTGGTTTACCTTGCCCAAGGTAGGCGAATGCATGTTTGTGTATTTCACATGATTACAAAAATAATCATTTTATACTTGCTTCTACATAACATAGATATATCTGTGCAGGTGAGGGAAAACTGGGTATTGTTTTCTCGAGGTTTCCATAGACTTTCAGAGATCATTCTTTGTTATTAGGGTGCTCAAGGCGTAGATCAAAGAGCACACGGGAGGAAGAAGAAGAACAAGAAGAGGACTCAAGTAAAAAGGTGAGGTGAGTGAGGAAGAGAGATATAATAGCGAATTTGCAGGAGAAACCCACTGGTGATATAATGATGGGAACGAGCCTCTCTAAATCATAGCCATTGTAGACATAGGAAACCCTCATAAACAGCTCAGGTGCAAGAGTTACCGTGTAAGCATCCCGACAAATTAAGTAACGATAATATTCGGTTAGGATATGACAAATTCTTTTGTTTCTTTTAGATATGACTATATGCATATTGTACAACCATTCTCTCTGGGTGGCCCTCCATTCCAGTTGCCTTTGTCTCTACTGCCTAACCCCCTTCCTCCGATGAGACAGGTAGACTAAGCAGCCTAGGTGGACCGTGGGAGATTGGGAGTGTTGATTCAAATGATTCTAACCCCAGTAAATGAATGGAAATTGGAATAAATCCTAGAGTCCTGGACTAACTAATGATAGGATATGATTCATGGGCACAACAAAGGGCGGCGTACTGCTAGCTTGCTACCAAAAATCTATCATCCCAGTCTTGTGGTGGTCATAATAGAAATGTCTAGCTCTGTGTGAAACCCTAGTCTGGAAACTTACATACCCATTGGACCAGGTTAGGTTCAAATCTAGCAAAGATTGCTCAATGCATTGTAAATTGCAACTTGTAAGTTGTAACCCAAAAACAACACCATTAGTTTTTCCTTACGGAGCCTTGACAGTGGAGGGTTATCAAATCAATTCACCATCCATAGATATGACTCATATGAGCATTTAATTTCACATGATATACTCAAATACTCAAGTGACTTGGAAGTTGTGAGATCACGTTACTCGGTGAACAATAAGATGACAGATGGAAAATCGAGTTGGCAAGTGGCATCATCTCATACCAAGATTTAATGAAGTTGGTGAATCAGTAATGCATGCTAATGCCATTAAATTCTTTGAAAGTGAACATCGAATTGTGAGTCACAATCCTGACTCACCGACTTGAACTTGGCACTAGGCAGCCTAGTGGCCCACCGTGGTCTGTGTCGATTGGGACCGAGATCCTCATCCATGATTCGACTATTCAAGGGAACTTGGGAAGACTCTGAGTCCTGACTCTCCCATAGTCCACTGAATCCCTGGATAAGCAAATTTTGTAGCTGCCCTTCTATTGCAAATTTACCGAGGCTTACTCAATTTCATTATTGAAGTGCTGGAAATGAAACTAAGTTTTTTTTGCATGGTAAAATTCCTTGTGGCCTTCTATGACATTTAAAATGGCCTTTGAAGGGCTCTGAAGGCTTCAAATTTGAAGCCTGGTTGTGAGGAATTGAACCCTTGATGTGTAAAAATAAATCATTCTTTTCATTTAAAACTGTAAGTGTACAACAAAATTTTATTATTCATTAAAAACAGTGTATAGGAAAAAATGACAATAAGAAGAAATCATGAGTGATTCAACATTTACATAGAATTAGTGAGGTAAACCATGTACTCTCCCGGTCCGTGGAGCATATAGTTTATTGAACTTAGATAAGGGACAATTTTGTCAGACCGGTGAAATACTCGGTTGTTAGGTCGTTGATAAAATAAGGCATTGGAATTTGGAAGGACCTTTGAATGGAGGATTAATTCAGTTTGATGGTGGCTCTATTGGTCAAGTGTGATTGGGCCTACCTAAAAGAAAAACCCCATAATGTAATAGCTAATGCTTTCACGGAGAAACGTTTTTATTAACCCTAAATTCAACAGTTATTTTTAGAATTGAATCATGTCCTCCCCACATGCTCAAATCAAAGTGATCAAACAAAGGCCCCAATTTTAGGTGGATTATGGATAGTCCCTCCCACATGCTCAAATCAAAGTGAGCAAACAAAGGCCCCAATTTTAGGTGGATTATGGATAGTCCCTCTAATGTATATCGAGTTTATACCCCAATTCGAATTGATCAAACAAAATCCCCAATTTTAGGTAGATTATGGATAGTCCCTCCAATCTATATCAAGTTTATCAGCCCTATCGAAAAGGTTAGGTATTTATTAGTCCACTATAAGGAAGAACTTTAAATTCTCCAACAAATATCACTACAAGTTGGGTGTCTAGTTTCTAGACAAGTCAACAAGGAAGACGAATCATAAACACACGTTTGGGAGGTTTGCGACAACGAGGATGTTGAAATCATGTTCTTCGCTAGATCATTGCACTCCCAGACCCTCATTCATGAACGTTCGTCGAGGGATTCCCTTGTTTAGATATATTGGTAGACAATTTGTACTTCTTGTTTCCATTATTAGAAGGCTGACAAGAAAATGAAGGGGTCAGAGTCTACAACATTTACAGTGTTGGTTGTTAAATATTTTATCCTTTCAACTATTAGATTTCATTAAGGAAATTGGAACAATTCAAACACTTATATTCAAATATTGTTCTTTCTTTCAACCTAATGTTTACAATTCACGGCAGATGAATAACATTGACAGATTTGGAACTCAAATACAAGGCTCTTTCTTCTTGCTCCTCCGCCCAAACAAATTTGTGGTCCTAGACTATGAAAAGTATACATTATTTTAGTTCTGATTTCATTTAAATACTGGGTTTTTTAAGGTTACATCTATTAAGCATTCGAGACTTAGTCTGGTGGAAACGCAATCGCATAATACATTACAAATTTCAAACAACATTTTGGATGGAGAAATTTTAAACCCACCCTTATATTTATAGAACCAGAAGGAACTCCAACAAGAAACACATTTAACTTTTATCTACATATAAAATGTTACACAAGTGTAAAATGCTATATATACTTATAAATTCACGACAACCAATTCGACGGCTTAGCTCTGCATAATCTTCTGGAGGAAATAGAAATTAGGGAGACACTGGAGCATAGAATTGGAGAGTTGAGAGTCTGATACCCGACCTCCAACTGTCCTATACTCATAAACCCAAAATAATGTTTTTTTGCACAGACTTCACCCATCTCTTTAAGTTCGGGGAAGCTCAATCCAGCCTACCCAACGTTCTACCTTTGCTTCTCTTGCTCCTACCTATGAAAAAGGTGGAACCTTCAAGTTTCCCACCACAGAAGACAACGATGAATTAGAGTGTGCAACTGTTTCCTTCTATAGAAAGACGATTGGAAGCAACGCCATCTCAATTCCACAATATCCCGACGCTCTTGAGTTGGTTTACCTTTCCTGAGGTAGGCGAATGCATGTTTGTGTATTTCACATGATTACAAAAAAAATCATTTTATAATTGCTTCTACATAACATAGATATATCTGTGCACATGAGGGAAAACTGGGTATTGTTTGACCAAGGTTTCTAGAGACTTTCAAAGATCATTCTACACTATGAGGGCTCTTAGGGCGTAGATCAGAGAGCCCACGGGAGGAAGAAGAAGAAGAAGAGGAGGACTCAAGTCAAAAGGTGAGGTGAGTGAGGAGGGGGGACGTAATAGCAATATTTGCAAGAGAAACCCACTGGTGCTATAATGATGGGAATGAGCCTCTCTAAATCATAGACATTGTAGACATAGGAAACCCTCATAAACAGCTCGAGCGCAAGAGTTACTGTGTAAGCATCTCGACAAATTAAGTAATAATAATATTAAGTTAGGTATATGACGAATTCTTTCGTTTCTTTTAGAGATGACTATATGCATATTGTACAACCATTCTCTCTAGCTAGGCCTCCATTCCAGTTGCCTTTGTCTCTACTGCCTAACCCCCTTCCTCCAATGAGACAAGTAGACTAAGCAGCCTAGGTGGACCGTGGGAGAATGGGAGTGTTGATTCAAATGATTTTGACCCCAGTAAATGAATGGAAATTGGAATAAATCCTAGAATCCTGGACTAACTATTATAGGATATGATTCATGAGCACAAACAAAGGGCAGCGTGTTGCTACCCTACTACCAAAGATCCGTCGTCCCAGTCTTGTGGTGGTCATAATAGAAATGTCTAGCTTTGGGTGAAACCGTGGTCTGGAAACTTACATACCCTGCATTGGACCAGGTTAGGTTCAAAACTAGCAAATATTGCTCAATGCATTGTAAATTGCAACTTGTAAGTTGTAACCCAAAAACAAACGCCATTAGTTTTTCCTTATGGAGCCTTGACAATGGAGGGTTATCAAATCAATTCACCATCTATAGATATGACTCATATGGGTATTTTATTTAACATCATATACTCAAATACTCAAGTGACTTGTAAGTTGTGAGATCACGTAACTCAGTGAACAATAAGGTGACAGATGGAAAATCGAGTTGGCAGGTGGCATCATCTCATACCAAGATTTAATGAAGTTGGTGAATTAGTAATGCATGCTAATTCCATTAAATGCTTTGAAATTGAACATCGAATCATGAGTCACAATCTTGACTCACCGACTTGAACTTCAAACTAGGCAGCCTAGTGGCCCACCGTGGTCTGTGTTGATTGGGACTGAGATCCTCATCCATGATCCGACTATTCAAAGGCACTTGGGAAGACTCTGAGCCCCGACTCTCCCATAGTCCGCTGAACCCCTGGATAGGAAAAGTTTGTAGCTGCCCTTCTATTACAAATTTACCGAGGCTTACTCAATTTCATTGTTGAAGTGCTGGAAATGAAACTAATTTTTTTTTGCATGGTAAAATTCCTTGTGGTCTTCTATGATGTTTAAAATAGCCTTTAAAAGGCTCTGAAGGATTCAAATTTGAAGCCTGCTCACCGTAAATGTCGATTCTAACGTTCCAACGTTCTTCAAGTGAAAAATTTGTCACACCAATGCACTCTATGCTCTTTGCGATTAGAAAATTGAATTGTTCAGAAATTACTGTGAAATCATCATACTCAGCTGAAAATGAAAACCACTACCACATCCGTAGTGGCAGCATTTTGACAAGAAGACATAGTGGCAGCATTTTGGAGAGGTTTATAACAGCGTGATAATGTATGTGATGTTAGCCAGCGAGCTCTTTAATAAGGTAATGTTTATGAGCTTTGGGTTGTTAAAATATTATTATGCAGTACTAATGTTAAAATATTATTATGTCCCTGCAGTTACAATTTCCCAACATGGTTTGACTTTTTTATTTGCTTTTGGGTTTTTTAAGTTAATATATTGTTTTTGTTTTATTTAAAATTTTATTTTTCTAATGGTTGAATAGTTGTTTGCATGATGCCATTTGTCGAATGAATTGGAGTGCATTAGTTAGTGGCGAAGTTCAAGTCGGTTGCTTTAAAGCTTTTAAACATTAGAAGGGATGAGCAACGTTCAAAATTGAACACTTCCCAGCTCTTCCAAAGGTTCTAGCCCCTTATCAGAAGTGTAAAGTTAAAATTTTCCTTAAATTTTTTTTTATCTTTCCAATTAATAAGGCCATAATTTATATTAACATTTCAAAAAAAGGCAACATTTGAAATTATTCATCCATATAAATTTCTCAAAATGTTGAAATTTCTATGCTATAAAGTTCAACTCATCATTCAAAATATTGGAAATATGATAAATTATAATCACTCACTCACTCATGTCATGCACTCACTGCTCAGCTGTGCAAAATGACCTGTAATCATTGATGACTACAAGGCACTAGCCACCGAGATGTGAATTTGACTCCCGAGTCACTTGGGGTTGCAATATAAAGTGTGACAATGTGACAACAACTACGGCTATAACAAAAAAGAACAACTACTAGTATACTACTAGGCCCGAAACGATCTCAAAACTTTGTGCCTACTACCTATGTGAACCTCGCTACCAATGTCCACTCTTTTTTTGTCAAAATGAAATTCAAAAGGTTGGTTTGATGAGTCCTCCTCTACAAGACTTCATTTCTTGCATGAATATCATGGACTCACGACAAGTATAAACAACACTCGATGTCATGCAAATACAAATAATGGCATGTAACTACGATCACAAACTGTGCAAAGGTCGATTTATGCATTGCTATATAGAGGTGTCATTGGACACACAATATGGAGAAACATGGTTATTAATAAAATTAAAAAAACAATTGTTGTCTCAAGAATAGTCTTCAATTTGATGGGTGGCATGATCGTGATGTCATCTCCCTATGTCCTTCAAAACATTTGTGGTTTCTCACAACATTTGTCCTTAGCGCCACCAAAATACATATAAAAATTGCTGGTCTTTCCATCATCTTCTCTTTAAATCCTCATCTCATAGTAATAACTAAGGATTATTATGCATGCACATCCTCACCTTATAATACGAATTAGTTCAAGGCGCAAAGACAACCATTAAGTATTAAATGTGTCAAGACTCAAAGAGTAAGAGACAACTATAAGTAAGTCTTATATTAAATTTTCCATATAATTCTTTAATTAATACTATCTACTAAGATTTGACAAGTTGGATTGTTGTGATCTTCTTGTCATTCCTTACCAATTTGATTGTAAGGCATTCTTTGAAGGTGAAGTCCATAATTTTAGGTCTTCTTCCTCACTATCATGCCTTTTGGTAAGACAATAAAGAGGTTAGTGGCCTGCATCAGCATGGAAAACGGTTTCGACGTAGAGGTATACACATTAATTGTTTTCATTAAATAACTTAAATTCCTACCCATGACTGTCAATTCAGTGAATTGTGGACTGGTACTAAACACACAAAAAATTAAAACCTCGAGCCCTTAATTACTCTCACTTTGAACTTTCTCAAATCTATCCATTAATAGACTTCTTTTGGTATTTTGGTTGGATTTAAAAGGCAGATTGTTGAGACTCAAACATGCAGTGAGTTGCAAGGATTCAATTAACTTAGGATTGATTCCATTGCCCATCCATCCCATACATGTATGCTTTCACGACAAGTGTTGAACACAAAAATTTGATGCTCGAACATCAGTTATGCTATCTTTGCTAGATTGCTTGGTATGCAGGAATTTGTTTTTTTAATGTTTTTTGAGTTGTGTATTATTTTTTCTTAGGTACCCAATCCTTATCATTCTTACATATCTCAAGCTTGGATTGCACGTGGATGCCCCAATATGGTTATGGCATAGTCTAAGTAGTTTTTATGTATAGTGAAGTGTGCTCCAACTGGAAAAAATACAATAGAATAGTTGTTATGTTACTAAACTATAAAATTAATGATACACATATGACAACTTAATGTGTTCAAAATATGTTTTATTGAAAATATATCATTTTTTCATGTAGATATTAAGGGATGTTCAATTGTTTAAAATTATAAAAATTTGAAAGAACAATATTTTTTTTGCATTTTTTTTATGAAAGGGTTTAGTTAATTTATACCTGTCAATTGAAGTACAATTATTTATGTTGCCCTTCATCTTTGAAGGACTCCGAGAATAAATTCCCTTCCAATTGAAATTAAGACCCACCCTTCAAATTTGATCACTGGTGGTGAGGTATTGGAGGGGTTGTCTAGTTGTTCTTGGGGGAGGTGTCTTTGTTTATTGTGTCGAAGGTTCGCACACTTTTGTTGTTCTTTGTTGGTTGTTATGGTTTGGTTATCGTGGTTGTATATCATTGTGGTTTATGCTGTTGTCGATTGCGTTTTGGTGGTTTATGTTTTTTATGTTATCAAGGTTTGTAGTTGTGGATTGGGGGGTCAGGGCATTATGGTTGGAGTTGTTGGTTTTTTTTTAAGTAGGTTTGAATTGTGATCGTGATGCTTTCCTGTTATGGTTGGAGCTTAATTTTTTGTTATTTTGGATTTTTGTTGTATATGGATTTTGAGGGTTTAAAATTGACTATATTATGTGATGTAAATTTACACATTTTTTAGTTCTTGTAGAGGTTTTGTTGTTGGTTGAAAGTCTATTTACTTGGGTTTCATATCTTATTATTGGGTTTATGTTGATAGCTTTTAGACAATGATTCTCTTTAGAGACTTTGTGATTCTAGGTTTTAATAAAGAAAAAAATATGATGATGAGCGAAGCTCAACCCTTTCCCATGTGGTTGCATGCGCCTAGGAAATCATGAGTTAGGTGTGCATTGGTCATCATGCTACATGTTTTGGTGGATTCTTTGACTCCATTGATAGCTGGGATGTTGTTATTGTAGGTTGCTCTATTCTCTATCATGTTGTGATTGAAACATGGTTACAGTGTTACGATGAGTGTGTTGTTTAGGGTTTTAGATACATGAAGCACTATATAGATTTTATGCCTAAGTGTTGTATGATTTAGGGGGTTTTTTATAGGGGAGGGGAGGCAGGGTCGATGGTTGAGCTTCAGATAGATTCGATGCTTCATATATGGTTTTATTGGTCATTTGTTTGATTTCATTGTGGGTTTCTTCTCCATGTATGGTTCTTGCATTATCATGCTATCACTTGCGATCTCAACACTGCCTCTTTGAAAAAATCCTCCTCAATGTGGCTTGGCAAATACACAATTCTCGCAAAAAACAAAAAACAAATTTAATGTTGTCTTCAAGGCGGTCGACCCCATGCATTATCTCTTTCTTGCTCAACTTGCTTCATCCATGGGCTCGAAGGGGTCATAATGATGTCACAACAATATGGATTTTGTTCATGGTTATTATACGATTTTGGGCATATTTTTTTTTAAGCTTCATGGTTATTGATATCTTGCCTATTTGATAACATGGATATCTTGGAACTCGAAATGTGCTTGGGGTTACATACAAGTTCTAAGAATCCATAACACTATTGACTTGAGTCAATGTAACCATGTGCTTTCCCTTGCCAAAAGAATCTTGACCACATTTTTGCGTACATTCAAATTGGATATGCCTGTTTTTGTGACATTTCCATCAAAGAAATATCTTCTAATGGTTAGACAAACTTACTTTCTACTGCAATTTATTCCTCTAATTCTAGTTGCTCTAGTAAACAAAATTACTTCATCACTTTAGTCTACAGATGTTCTATGGCTTGTTTCGTGTTGCAATAAAGTTGTTATTAAAGCAACCAACTCAATATTCTTGTCCTTGTTGCCAATGGAAGTCTCCAAGTTTTCCATGGGTCAAGTAGACTTTTCATAAAGCATTAAACCACACTCTAGTTTGAATACCAACAAAATCTAATTGTTCAACCATTACCATTTTTGTATTCAAGGAACTTTGAATACTTGAAAGTTGTATCTCCACGTAGCTTTAATCTAAATTATTTTGTAAAGGTACAATGTGTTGAGTGCAAATTTGGCCTTAAATGATATTCTCAATGTGTCATGCACATTGTTGGCCACTTTGTTTCGAAGACCTAGTTGTGGAAGATAGGTAGGTATTCAATGCAGAAAAGATCGTTGAAATGGGACACAAAGGAAGATAAGATGGATGGTTAATGCGCCCACAAAAATCATTCAAATTGGAAACTACCTTGATGTGATCAATATTAATAACCTGAGCTGTACAAAAAGGAGAAGAAGAGCTAAGGAAATGGGTTCACATTCAAGTTGGTTGGTTCTAAGGGTTGAGTTTTATCACTATTGGTGATAGAAGGCCAAGAACAAGCTTGGACAAGTTCCCTAATGAAATGGGTGGGCTCTAGGAACCAGGGGAATGGTTGCAAGATACATATGTCTTTGAATCGTAACCTCTAGAATGTACTTTGTTGTGATCAATAAGAAATGAGAAATGTTCGTGTCCCTTCAAATATACTTGTTTCGATATATGTATATGATGAATATTCCTTGTATTTGATTTATGTTTGTGATGCATGATCAATAGAGGATGTTAGTTTAGTTTTTCTTTCTGTTATGCAACTTAATAATTGGTTAAAATTGACCTTGCAAACCTTCCCTCATCTCTTCAGTGGTATTTCCCTCATCTTCCAGTGGTCCTAGTGGCATATTCTTCTCCATGGGGAATAATAAAAATGCCAAGGCATCTAGACTACATCGGTGCTTTGTGTTCCCTTATGCAAAACCTCAATCTCAGAAATTTTTGCACTAACAAATGGTTCCATTATAGCGACCTATTTCCAAATAGGGAGGTATTGGTCAAATGGACGAAGTGATCTACAAATCCCAAATTCAAGATTGGTGGCATAAGAGGTTTGAGGACTTTGTCCTAAAAGAGGACCTGTTGAGAAAAGGAAACCTCGCAAGATACAGGGAGTTTATTTTATATGATGGACCATCAAGAGATCAATTAGAAGTATTTTGATGTGAATTTTTTGTGAGTTTGTACAAGTGGATAAAGAAACTTGTCCCTTGAGTACAAGAACTGGTGCTAAAGAAATATTTAGTGGACCCATCAATACCTAGTTGTAATGCTAGGTTGGATCATCAGCTGATGAGAACCATGGATTTTATGGGTAGACAATATTGTTAATGGATATATAATAGAGTTTGTTGTAGAGAATCACCAATCCTTTTCAAAGTCATAAGTTGACTTCAAGAGAAGCACTTAAGGGAGATTAATTAAGGAAATTTAGTTGTAAATCAAGGTCTAGGTTGCAGAAAAGAGGTTATGTCATTTAATCAAGCCTTGATGGAGGAGTAAGAAGTTGCACCATAGGGAGTGGTAGGGAATGATGCTGATGAACTGCGAAAGTTGAAGAGGATTCGATAATGATGGGGGATAACTTTGAAGACCAATTATGGTTTGAGAGAGCAGCAAGGAGGTCAAGTATTTGAGAGCAATGGTGGGAGAAACATATGAGGCAAACAAAGAGGAAGAGTAAAGAGTTGTGGAAGGAGATGTGTTATATAGTAAGCGATGAAGAGAGGTTGAACGAGTTGTGAAAGGTAATGAGATGTGAAGAGTTAGCTAGCTCCTAGTTGAAGGGAAACATGATAATGGTAGAGGATAGCCCTTGTATGGGAAATTGGGGTGCAGATGGATGCATGGGAACATAAGATGGAGATGATAGCATGAGGAAATGAGATGTTGGAATGAAAATCAATGATGCAAACACAATTTGGGTGCAATTCGTGGATCCACTTGAGTGGTGTCAAGACAAAAGTAGCTGAGAAGATGGACCCCCTATTTTCGAGGAAGAAATATCAAAGAACCACATAATCAACCTAGTGTTGACCACTCCACATGCATTCATAAATAATATGGTGCTCTCTTTTTCTAGTTCTACTTTGTATTTGCCATGATACAATCATTATCCTAATTGTAGTATCCAGTCTATTGGTACAGTCATAGGAGGAAGTAGCAATGGCTTCAATACTAGTATAGTGTTAATAGGTTCTCAGAGTAATAGTAGTTCAAGTTCAAAATTGATTTTGTAACCTAGTCCTAGAGGGTTTGTATTGGTATGTGCTCCAGTTACCACAATGGACATAACACATGGAGGAATGCATGGGGGATCTTCCATGAAATACTATTGGTTCGAGAAGAAGACTAGGTTGAAAATAGACTATGCCCAGGCATGATAGAGGCTCAAATTTTATAGAATAGTAGAGCTATATGTTGAAAAAAAAATTGAATTTGATTCATTCTTTGAATTCTTTTGGTAATTAACTGGGTTATGAACAATCTTGCGGGTGTAGAATGAAATGCAGAGGAACTTTATATAATATAGCATAATACAAGGGAAATGAAAGTTTATGTGAATCCAAGAAGCGCTTGCAAAGCAAATTTCTCAAATTGAATCAAAACATGAACGTACTAAGATTTGTAACAAAGAATTTAACAATTCTTTATAGAACAAAAGGTTGTACATGAGGATATGTGTGAACTTTATAGACAACAAGTCATTTATGGATACATTAATAGTAAGAAAACTTCACACAGTACTATATCAACGTAAAGCTTTAAAGACCGTGCCATAGGAAAACATATATTTGAATCTCTGTCATAAAATTCAACATTCAATCACAGGAAAAGCATCACCGATACTCAAAATGAGACTGAATCGGTTGCCGCAACTTTATTGACCATATCATGAACTCTTTCATATACATGGAACAATATAGCAATGGAAAAAATAAAAGAAGAACTCTATGTAATAATATGTATCCTTGATCTCTGACAAAAAATAGTACAAGGTAAAATTATGCATTGACTCAACAACATAGATAGAAAACTTCTAAGCTTAAAACTGTCGTCCTTGAGACCATAGCTCGTATTACAATATATAGAATATAGGTGCAACTGAATGCAGTTAGTCTTGACTTGACTTATAATTGAATACTAATAGTCTTTTGGCTAGTTACCTTTTACAATGACCTTTTTTACATTTACTTTAAGACACTTGACGTTTCAATTTTTCTTCTTGGGCCCGCCTTTCTTTCTTCCCTTGTTTGGAAATTGTTGTCCATGCATAGGTACTTGGAGCGATTCCATTGGGTAACTTTGAGGGTTACCAACGTGACTCATTTTGTGTAATAATTATGTAGAGGCTTGACCTAGGTGACCGATGACCTCCAAGTGGAATAAAAGACAATGGAGTTGATTTCCCTAGAAATTGTTGAGGTTCCTAAGGTATCTAATAGCTGTTGGGCTGTTGAGCTATTGAAATTGAAATTTGACATGAAGTTTTCCCTACGGACTGTGATTGGGTTGGAAATGTTATTTCATGATATCTTGTCACTAATTGCCAATCTTTCCCTAGTGGGATATGATGTGCTCTCAAATTCTCTAATGCTAGTTCAACTTCTAAGTGTCTTTCATAAGACAATGGCTCCATTTCTCTGAAAATAGTTCTCGATCTAATGCATGTCTGGAATCTGGGTCTCAGCCTATCCACTGCCTGGTTACCGCTACTCACTCCTTCCAATACATCCTCTTGAAGATCCTCATTTCTCTTTTGTATTGGGAGTCCTTGGCACTCTTCTTTGGAATACAGATATGCATTTCCATCCCAGACTGATGGAAATCCCAACTTTATTAGACCAGTAAACATACTTTTGAAAGAAGCAATGTCATCTGCCAGACTGTTTGTACTATTATGTATTACTCTTAAGAGGGTTTTTTTAGTAGCATTTACTTATCTATTTTAATCACTTGAGTCCTTCTTGTGAGTTTGAGATCTTTTATTTGCTTCTTGCTTCCACTATTCAGGTATTCGATTGTTTCTCTGGCTTGTTTTGGCTTGTCTGCCAAAGTAATCTCTACCTATCTGATCTCTTCTTTTGTTGATTTATAGGTATCTAGATATTCCCTCATTAACTCACAGAAATCCCACCTGCTTATGAATAATTGAGTAATTATGTCCCATGACTCTTGATTTATTCTTCTAAGTAATTATTCTCCCTGAGAATCCATCTGTAATGAAGTAATTTGGCCCTTTAGGTCATCAATTTCTCTCTTCAGATCAACAATATCATCTTATTTCTTGCTGATGTCATTTTCCGGCTAAACAATTTTGTCATTTTTCTAGTTAATATCATCCTTCAAACCCTTCATTCTAGTGTCTTTGTCTTCTTCCACCCTAGTTGGCTCTTGAGTTGTATTTTCTTCCTCCATGGCATCCACATCCACCACTTATGTTTTAGCTGGTTGTTCTCCAGACTCTTTAACACTCTGATGTACTTCTGAAGGAATCTGCACAACTCCTTGCATATTTGCTTTTGTTGTTTTAGTGGTAACAACTCGGTCAATTGTGGCACCCTGCATCTTAAGGGATGATATTTGTGCTAGAAACTCATTTATTTTATTCTCTTTATCTTTTACTAAGTCTTTGTATTGGACTATTGTTGCAAGCAACCTTTCCTTTTCCTAATCAACTTGCTTGATCTATGTAGTTTGCATTGGATGAGTATTTGGAATCTTTAACTACTTCTTGAGATTATCTATCTCATCGTCTTTGGTGGCTAATAAGGATTTTATCTGAGATACATCATCAGGTTTTGATCCCAAATCAATGATATCTTCTTCAAGCTCTTTTATGGTAACTTGTTTTCACCTCGTGGTCTACTTTTCAGCTTTTAATAATTCTCCAACTTTATTGAGAGCTTCCCTCAAATTTCTTTATGTCTTGGTCTATTTGAAGAAATCAACTTTGTCCAGCCTCCCAAACTAGCTCCAATCTATTACATGCTCCTCTACTCTGTAATCATTGAGCTTGGTGGGGATATGTACATTTTTCTCAATCACAACATTTATGAAGCTATTATCCATATGGACATCCACTGACAAGAGTCTCTTTTGAGAAGGCACAATCTGTTGCTTATCATCATTGATTTTTTGAACACTTTCCTTCCTAATATTCTTGTACATTGACTGTAGATCTATTTGAATTAATACAACGCTTGTTTGAGTCAACGCCTTCTCCTTTTTAGGCACTGTAAACTCTATTGATGGGTATGGAATGTGCATTGTAGGAATTCTACTTGGAGCTAGTGACTATTTTCTTAACTCAATTACTTCTCTGGAGATGTCTGCATCAAAATCCTTCTTAACCAAGGCTTGATCTTATCCATGAGGTTCAATTCTAGCCTTCTTCGGTTGATGACCCTATTCATCTTGATCAATATCCATGTCAATGCTTAATTCTTCAGCTCCCCTTTTCTATCTGGCTAATTGTTATGTTTCAGTCTGCACAGTTAAGGTCTTATGAATTTCTTGAACCTCCTCCCAACTATCCTTATTTGATATGCTCTCCCGATCTATTATGGGTGGACAATCATATGTTGGGTTTTTATTATCCAACCTCTGCTTTGGAATGACCTTATATGGATCATAATGTACTTCCTCTGCTTTTCCCAAATTCAAATGTTCTAGGAAGGCTTCCATGTACTGCAGGGCCCTCAAATATTTTACCTAAAAAGGCCCAACTTTCTTGGGTATGTGCAATGTTCTATGTTTCCTAAAGCGTCTGAAGTGTAGTTCATTAGAAAAACATATATGCCTTACATATTCCATTGACGATATTTTCATGGTGAGGAAAGTAGGAAGCTTATATGGTTCACCTTCATAACCATAGATCCTGATCACTGTGTAGTCTTCAAACATGAACCAATCTCCCACTTTGGTGTCTAGTCTAAATTGTAACATTTATCTACCTTCTTTGATCATCCTAGGAGGCTCCACTCCGTGTATTATCATGTAAGCAACTCTCATTACTTTATCTGTGAATTCTTAGTAATTTGTATTACTTGCTTTTCTCAAGAACATATAATTCCATTCAAAAAATGGGAGATCCTGTCCATGCTCATTAGTTATCTCCAAGCCTATATTTTCAAAGTGTTTATAGTTTTGGTGGATGAATAAGAAACATAGATATGATCGATACTTGAATAGTTCTAAGGAGGTGAATTTTGTTAACTATTCATTTAGGTCTTTAGATATAAATCTGCATGTATCCCACTTATGACAACCATTGGCTGCTAGATTTAAATGGAGTAGGAACCATAGAATGGTATAATCAACTTCACTATCATTTTTGTATCCCGAGATGGTACACAACAATGAGATAGATTTTCTAGACGTTTTAGAGAAAAATAAAGTTTTGTATGGAGGGGTTGACTATGGAGTGCATTTTAATGGTTCAATATGCATTGATAGGATTAGGGCTTTATCAGTTGTGTTCATGGATATGTAGGAAAGGGTTGTTTTCTTCTCCTCCATGGGTTGTAATTCTTCTTGGTATGGAATGAAAAGCATTTGTTGTAGGATATTGGATTCAATACAGCAAAAAACTCTGGAATGATTTGAAGACATAATAAATTTCTTACTAGGAGGGAAATTGGCTAAACACTAACTGATGAATTCTAAAAAGTACATTGCATTAGAACATACAAAGTGCGCTAGGTTCAAATCCCACAACTTGTAAAGGTCTTGGTTTGTGAAGGATAGGACTTGAGCATCTTTAATGGTTGCAATTGGAGTGGGTCATGGAGGTGTCAAATACATGGGCTTGATGATCATATATGCTCTCATTTCTGGCAGCTCTGGGCTTAATCTTTAAACTTTCAGGTTTTTGAGACATTTTGATAGTAAAAATTGTTAGTTCGGGGAGAAATAAGGTGAATTTACTGGATTTAGGGTAAACCTAAGGTTTTACACAAATAAAAACTATAAAATGATGTGGAGGTTTCTGAACTACCCGAATGTATATGACATGGAGGTTGACTTAAACTTTGATCTAGAACCAAATGACCAAACGTATGGGTGTGAAAGGTTCGATTGACCAGCGATCTGCAATACCTGCTGAAAATGACTCTAGTACTGACTATTTTCCCCTCTAAACGATTTAAAAGATTCAAAATGAGAAAAATGGAAGGATTTTATTTGGATGGGACGGTTGATGCAGACACTAACACCATGGGGACCATCTAGGGAGGANATCCTCCCTCATCGGACGGAGGAGGAGCAAAGTTAACGTTGACTTTGCTCCTCCTCCGTCCGATGGAGGGAGGATTGCTCCATAGCTAGCTCACTCCGACCATCTAGCAGTTGTAAAAGGGGAACTTGATTGACGTGGACAACAACTAGCGGCAAAGCACTTTCACTTTTTTGTGAAAACCACCCTAGTTTCCCACTGTGGTAATGCGTGATAGCGTCGACAGTTTTAAAATATGTCTTGGGGAGGCATGGTCAGTGAATCCTTGCCATGCGTCTCTAGAGGTTTAAGGTGCAATGCACCCTCATGCCCATATTTCTTCCTTGCACTTTATCAACGTGCGATGGATGTGGGCCATCAGATCTAATCTAACTTTTCATGATATGCTTGTCACTTGATCCCGCTAACAACTATGTTTTTCATTGGCGTGATCTTGATATCCACCATAAATCTTACCCTAGATCCAATGGCTTCTCTGTAACATGCTTAGCGCCCAATCACCACACCATAAAGTCACTTGATCTTTCTCATACGTACATCACTTGTCCTCTGTGCCTCCGGTCATAACATTTAACTTGGTCTTCTTATGTATTTTATCTCCGAGAGAGCTAATAATTCAGATTTGCAGCTTTTTTTGAAAATTCCTTCGTCTCTTTAGGGTCTACATTGAAACTCTCAACACATTTAGGTGCCTCCATAAATCCCAAAAATATAATAGTACTAACATATACCAATAATTTTGGGGTAACAAAGCTGAAAAATATGTGGAACAACAATGGCATCTAGTGTGAAGTTATTTGGAGGTCCAATGAAATTCTAGATGCCTCCAAACTTATTGAGTTGCAAACTACATTGTGGGGACATGCATTACAATGGTGTATGAAATTTGTGTCTCATTTCCCTCCCAATGTATCGCCTCTTTCCTTGGTGGAGGTGAAGCAGTTATTCATTTATGAGTTTCAAATACCAAAATCAAAACAACAAGGGATTGTTGACTCGAAAGAAATTCTACAATATGAAGGAGAACCAAGGTGGTCATGGGAACATGCTCAAAGATTTATGGATGTGATGAACATGTTGTCTTTTCCTATTCATGGTTCACATCACAAAGAATGGTTTATTTAAGGGTTTCTCCCACTGACTCAAGTACCTCTATCCTAATAGACCATCGACACCCCCATAACTACATTGGAGCAAGATATGAAAATTGAATCCTTAGATAAATACCCAAGAAGTAGGCAGGCCTCCAAACCTATAGTCGGAACTGCCTAGTACATAACTAAATAACTAAAAAAATCTAAGAATTGACTATCCCCAAGGTAGGGAGAGAGAAAGTATGGTATACTACATGAATGATGAAAGAGCGTCATGCTTATAAATTTCCAAGGCTAAGAAGGGACTTGAACATAATCCCCCTAAGGGACTAGGCCCGATGAGACGTTTGATAGGTGTTGCGCAAGTGGATGCTCATAATCATTTATGTGGGCCAAGATAGTGTTTTATTTTTCCTCAACCTAGTGAATATTGTGAGATCTGTAAAACATATGGTAACTCGCCTCATCAATGCCCCATCCTGCAAAAATAATCCTCTATCCCCAATAATGCCCATTGTGATTTAAAAAATAAATAAATGCAGATCCTTAAATGCATTGGTGGATATAATGGAATGTTCTTCATATAGGATGTTTGATAATTCCCCTCTCGAGGGAAGAGGTGGGGGGAGGTTAAGTTCAAGGAGGTGATTATTGAGGTGGCCAATCTGGAGGTTGATGGGCAGTAATCTAGTGTTATAATTGCAACGAAATTGAACATGTTGCCAAGAATAGTCCATTACCCCAATTCCCATGGTGTTCCCACTACTAATTAAATGTACATGGTACTAAATATTGTCTAGAACTGATTTTGACATGGGGAGAATGGATGTAGAACCGACTGGCTAGTTTAATCAATTCAAAGTCATGAGATGATGATAGAATGATTGGGCCAACAATTAATGTTGTCACCCATTGAAGAGCTTGAATGGGTGTTGAAGTCCCAAATATTTAGCGAGTTGTCCTGAATCGCTGCAGTTTGATCTAGCCTAGCAGAAAGAAATTTTCACAAGTGCTCATGAGATGTTTCACAATATGATTTTCCTCCTTCACCATCAGTTGTAGAAGAAGGTAAACCTCACAATGTAGTACCAAAGGTACACCTCTCGAGTTGTGGGAATAAAATGGAATTTGAACCTTCAAGTACATCTAAAAAATTCATTAGTTTGTGGTTCAATATGTTTTGTTGATATTCTCGATGATGAAGATATAACTGGAGCAACCGAGTCTGGTTGATCTCTCAATAATCGAATCTGACTATCATGTTGGATGAGGAATAAGAATAATATATATTAGATGATGAATATTACAATGATGTCTTGGCCTTAAATATGGCTTGGACATTCATGATGAGGAGACACCTCATTTCATAATGACTTAATTAACCTAACTATTAATAATTTAAATATTTAACTTATTATCTTATTTACGTTTGTTACATTGCCACTCCCTTTAAGGGAGCTTTGTCTTCAAAGCTTGAGTATTTCCTAATGTCATCTTTTATTCTGGCTCTATGTCGCACTGATGACTTGAGAGGTGCACTCTTGATTACGACCATTGCCTCACTTTGATTATTATGTCTTGGTATTTGCAATAAGTATGAACTTGGTGAAGTTTTGTTTGAGTTTTTTCTACTTGTCTGATTGCTTATTTTAACTATGTTTGTTGTCAATTGAACATGCTCAACATACATTACGACCTTAACTATTTTTGTGTTGTTATCCCCAACACATTTTGTGTCAGTTCCCTTGAACGGGCTCCTTGTGCTTATAATGCTCATAAGAACACCGGTCTTATCTTGTGTATGATAGATGTTATAGTTGCTTCCCTTGATGTTCTTTATAGCTGTCTTTGTGATGATATCTGTCATTCGTGTGGTTGTGATTGTGACATTTTTGTCGCAACATTGATCATCTTTATTGTTAGCAACATCAGCTTGTCTCTTATCACAATCTTGGTCAGGATCATCCTTCTCCTTGTCAATTATTTCGTTGTTAATTCCCTTATTACTAGGGTATGTTATATCTTTGTATTGCATGTTATATTGGTTGATACCATTACTCTCATCGGGGATGACATACTTGCCTACTCTATCTTCTTTTTTTTCATCAACTTGGGTGGTTTCTTCTACATGATTTTCACCTCCATCTACATTTACTTTAAATGTTTCGTCTATAGTTTTCTTTATTTCATCTTTGTCTTTAAGGATTTCTTCAATGAGATCTATGAATTCGTCACTCTTACTATAAGATGTCATGGATGTTTGTAGAAGGGACTTTTGGGCTTAGAAGTAAGAGCCTTATTATTATATTTAATAATAATAATAATAATATTATTATTATTTTTGGAATAATAATAAACATTAATTAATTAATTAATGTTATTATTGTTTGCTATAAACTATATAATTATTTTGGTATATAGTTTTTTTTTTAAATTTTAAAAAATAAATATTATTATAATATTTTATTTATTTCATAAAAAAAATGACCGAAATATTATTTTTTGTTTGTTTGGGTTGGAATGGAGCGTGACTGAGCAAGAGTGCAGCGATTGGGAGAGCCCTTGGCTGGAATGGCATCGATAAATCTGCGCAGACGGTGATGGAGGATGGGGATCCGGGATGTGCAGAGGAGAACGACGGTGGTAGGAGGGCAGGTGTGGAGGAAGGTGATGGATGGTGGTGGAGCACGCAGAAGCGCGAGGGCAGGAGGACGAGGTGGGGGGTTTGACGACGCATAGGAGCAGAGGAAGTCGACGGTGGGGAGGAGCTGATTGGTGGAGTGGCTGTGGGTGGCAGTGGAGCGTGTTGGTGGATGAGGGAAGCAGTGTGGAGAAGCTGCGCGTGCGAAGAAGATGTGGGAGGAGTGAGCACGAGGGGTGGTGGAGGACGAGTGCGGAAATGGGAAGAGGAGCACGCAGGATGGAGTGGGCGTGAAGCTGTGGAGGTAATCGCAGTGCTGCGTGGAGGAGACCAGCAGTAGATGGGATGGAGAGAACTGGAGGCGGAAAGCAGGGTGGGAGAAACTACGATTTGAAGTGAGTAGGAGTATGGAAGCGGAGGGAAGCAGAGTGGAGAGAGAGATATGGGTGAGATGTGATGTGATGTGAGATGAGCTTAAACCGAGCTCAAAGCTAGGAGGAGCCAAATCTGAGCTCACTCCAGGAGCGAAACCGCTCTGATACCAAATGGAGCAACCGAGTCCGGTTGATTTCTCAATAATTGAATCCGACTATCATGTTGGATGAGGAATAAGAATAATATATATTAGATGATGAATATTACAATGATGTCTTGGCCTTAAATATGGCTTGGACATTCATGATGAGGAGACGCCTCCTTTCATAATGACTTAATTAACTTAACTATTAATTATTTAAATATTTAACTTATTATCCTATTTACGTTTGTTACACTAACTCTAAATTTATGGAATACTCTTAAACCTTTGGGGGCATGATAAGGGAGGAAACTATGATATCAACTAACCTCCTTGAAAGAAAGACTAATGTCATAAGGTGAAGAAAGAAACGAATTGGAAAGGAATTTTAGACGGATATGATATTAAGGATGTCATGTTGGATCTTGCGTTTGATGTTAATATTTTTCCTAAGAAATCATGGGAGGTTATGAGAATCCTTCCATTGGTCTATTCTCCTATCCAGTTGTGTATGGTTAATCAATATAGGATCTCCTATTGGAAGACTGGAAAATATGGAGGCTGATTTAGCTAGAATATTAGCTTCAACTGATTTTGAGGTGATTTAAATAATGGACAAAACAAATCAATATCCAACATTATTGAGGATAGATTGTGCTTATGATAACTATGTTATCATTAACTTGAAAAATGAGTTTGATGGAATGAGGGCCACCCAGCCGTTAAACCCATATCAAGGACCTTGCTACATGAAGCTTGTTAGTGATAATATGGAGCGGTATTTCCTAGCTCAAATCTACAACCTCACTGTAGGAAAGAGGAATGATTATGTTAACCCCGCAGCAGATGGTTCAGTAAGTTGGATGAGCATTCATTATTTTAATAGTGATTCAAAAGAGACTTTAAATGACTAGTAGATAGGAGGCATGACATTTCAACTTGGTGTTGCACAACTATTAAGTCTGTCAAATGGATTGGTTTTGAGATTTAGAACCCTCAAATTTATGATGGGGCCATATATTTGAATGAGTTCTTCACATAACTGAATAGTAGAGTTGCAGATGAATATAGAATCCCTATAATGGATGTTTCTCTACAAGGCACTCCTACAAGATAGTGGGCCACTCATAAGGGAAATCTTCACTCTTGGTATTCAATACAGACAGTTATGATCCATAGGTTTGTTTCCTTGACTACATATGAATGTCTAAATATTTAAGGAAAAATACCATAGGATTCTTTGAGTATGGAGGTCTATAACAAAGACAATCATCCTTTTGTATTTATGGAACATTGCAATCGACATTGGGAAGGAAAGGGACTATGAATATTTGACCATTGGGTCCATAAGTTTATCCATCTTCTAGGTCTAATATCATGAGCCTAGTACTTACATGAAGAAGTCGAAGATGGACCAGGGACTAGAAAACTTTATAAACAAAGTTTTGTGATGACTTTTCCTTTGTTGGAAAGTCTGAATCTATTACATGTGATCTGAATTTGATTAAGGAGGCCTTGTTCACTAAACAATTGCATAATGTAAATAATCCACATGTTTCTCCTGTGCATCAGGAATGGCTTCATCTACAAATTCCTAGTCATCAGACAGAGTTGCCTCTCTATTGTAGAAATATTGACTAAGACAATCCTAATCCTGATGAGTTGGATAGTTTGAGACACTTATCATTTAAAGAGACCGAGGTTTATAGGATTGTGCATGAAAAGTAGCAAGAAACAACTACTCCTTTGTATGTTCAACCCAAAAAGTTGTGGAAAGTTAATATTATGATAGACAACAAGCCTAAAATGGCCTTTATAGGTAATTATTGAGATGATCAAATTGTGTTTGATATTGTTTCTCTTCTCAAGAAATAAGAGGACCTGTTTCCACAAAGTTTTACTAAACTGAAAATGACTCAAGGTGAAATGGGGGAAATGAAGATTACCCTTAAACCTCATGCTAATCTTGTCAAGCACCATCCTTAAATGTCACGTCCTCGGTCACCTCAGTGGTCCTTGTGTTAAGTTTTATTAATTGCTTAGATGAGATTCTAAAACAATTTGTAATGGTAGGATCTATGAAAGAACAACAAGCACAACAACATAAAGAACACATATTTTCCTTGGGGAAACCACAAGGGAGAAAACCCCGTAAAACTTCATCATTATAGAACTCAACCAAGACAGTGTAAAACCCCAAGATAACTTCTCCTCTCTCTTTCTGGTACACTTTTTCTTCTCCCTCTAGCGAACTTGCTTGAGTGAAGTGAGTAAAAAATGAATGGGGAGCTTCCCTATTATATTTGACTCTTGACTTATACTAAAACCTAACTGGGCCGACTTGTCTAGTAAGACACCAAAAAAATATTTAAAATCATGACTCATGGGTACTATTGACCCAACTTACATCCAGAGGTTTACATTGATTCTTCCAATAACTCTTACATGACCAATTACATCAGTGACATCTTTTGAAGGTGGAATACAAATAGAATATCTTCTAAAGTTACAATATTTTAACACTCCCTCTTAACTAGGACGGTATTCTTCATTAGCAACAACCACCACCACAACTATACATCTGACTAGTGAGTCTCTATATGTCATATGAAGTTTTGGAACAACATCACGCATCTTCATCATCAATTAGGAACTGCATCATCATTAGTATGTGAATACTGGACCATCTTCTACCACATCAGTGTGTGAACACTCGATCATCTTCTACAACATCAATATGTGAATACTGAATCATCTTCTGCAACATCAGTATGTGAATACTATACCATCTTCTTACACATCAGTGTGTGAAAACTGGATCATCTTTTGCAACATCAATATGTGAATACTGAATCATCTTCTGCAACATCAGTACGTGAATGTTGGATCATCTTCTGCAACATCAGTATGTGAATATTGGATCATCTCCCGCAACATTAATATCTTAATACTAAAGCAACAACAACATCATTAGCATGTTAGCTCCAAAAGCCTTATCATCAACAAATAAATGCTAGATCATTATTTGTATTCTCAATATAGAAATACTGAAACAACCTCATCAACATCAGCATAGAAATACTGCACCATCTCATCAACATCAATATAGAAATACTGAAATCAACACAGAGTGTTGGCATCTCATCGTCTTTCCCCTAGGAAATCTGGAGAAGCATCATGGTGGGTTCTCTGGTATATCCACCCAGGTGTTTGTCTGACTTACTAACCCTTTCAGGCCAACAAGCCTAGTCAGACAGATGGATCTCCCTGAGACTAAACAAGCCTTGAATGGCTTACTAATCCTTTCGGGCCAACAATCCTAGCCATACATACTAATCCCCCTAGGATCAAACATGCATCGTCTAACTTACTAACCCTTTTGGGCCAACAATCCTATCCAGACATACTGTACCCTAGGCTGAGCTACCACACCACTGCAACAAAAAACCTACTACCTCTTCTTCACTCCCTCTTTTGAGGGAGGTCCTTTCGGATTACACCAAGCTTGTCTCGAAAGTATTCAAACTTTACACGAGACATAGGCTTAGTCAATACATCTGCCACTTGTTCCTCTGTAGGAACATACTTGAGCTTTACATATCCCTCCTGCGCCATACCCCAGATGTAATGATATCTAGTTTCGATATGTTTCAACTGATCATGAACCATTGGGTTTTCTGTCATCTTAATACAGCTTTGATTATCACATTGGATATCAATCACATCTACCTCTGCATCAAACAATCCTGCCAACCTCTTGCAAATCCATATTGCTTCGCTATAGGATGAACATTCTATAATGTATTTAGCTTTTGCCGTGCTAAGTGCAATACTAGACTGGATTCTACTGAACCATGAGATCATGCCTGATCCTAAACTAAAACAACATCCTGAAGTTCTCTTTTTGTCTTTAGCACTTCCCGCATAATATGAATTTTTAAGTCCATGTAATCCGATCTCACCATCTGATGCATATTTTAGACCATAATCCAATGTCCCCTTCAAGTACCTCATAGCATGTTTTGCTCCCACTAGGTGAACATGCCTGGGTTTCACCATATACAGACTTAGAGTGTTTACAACAAATTATATATCTAGCCTCGTATTGGTTAAGTAAATTAGTGAACCAATAATATGTCTATATATGTTAGAATCCACTATCTCCGAAGAATCATCACTCAAGAGCTTCAAATTTGTTGTCATCGGAGTAGTTATAGCCTTACAATCCATCATCCCAAATCTCTTTAGGAAAATATCATATACAGACTTGCTTTAGGAAAATATCATATGGATACTGTCATACTTCAAGACCTAGAAAATAGTGCATCTTTTCAAGGTATTTCATCTCAAACTCTACAGTGAGCTTCTTCTTACATTTGTTGATGGGCTTGTCTTCACATGCCAAAAAAAGATCATCAACATATAGTAGTAATATCATAAGTCCATCATCTTCAACCTTATAGTAGAGGTTGGAATCTACTTTACTCTTGGTAAATCCCAAACTCATCAGGAAGCCATATATTCTCCCATACCATGCTCTGGGTGCTTGCTTCAATCGATACAATGCCTTCTTAAGTCTGCATACACGAGTCTTCTTATCGTCTGTCTCAAAACCTCGCGGTTGTTCAATGTATACTTCTTCTTCTTCTATCATGCCATTTAGGAAGGTTGTCTTTACATCCATATGATGTAACTTCCACTTCTTCTTGGATGCCAAGGCAAGGATGGTTCTAATTGAGTTGTACCTTGCTACTTGTGCAAAGGTCTCCTCGTAGTCTATTTCTTCCTTCTGAGAGAATCCGCAAGCTACAAATATTGCCTTGTACTTCTCTATACTATTGTCTGCTGAATGTTTTATTTTGTAGATCCATTTCGAGAATAATACTTACTTGTTCTTTGGTCTTGGTACTAATTCCCATGCATCATTATTTATAATGGACCTGTATTCCTCCCATGACATCTACCCATTCCTTTTGCTTTGTTTTTTCTTCAAAGAAAGTATCTTCTTTGTCAACAATATGGCTTTGGATTCTTACTTTCTCTAATAGTTCCTTCCAGGACACCATATATTTTTGCTTCTTCAATTACTTCTCGTTCCCAAGATGACCTTCTTTTGCATAAAATCATCTCAATATAACTCTTCAGGTCTTTGAGGTTTTTCCATGTCATGATCCTTAGGTATATGTTATTCCTTCTCATTTCTGGCTGATTTGGAAACTTCAGCAACTCTAGGAGCTTCACGCTCCACTTCAACTTCCTTATCTTTCCTTGATTTTCTGAAATTTGTATCTTCATAAAAAGTGACATCTCTGCTTAGTTCAATTTGATGGTATTCTGGGATGTAGATTTGGTAAGCCTTTGATTGCTCGCTATATCCTACAAACAATCCCTTCTTTCCTGAAGGGTCCAACTTCGATCTTTTCTCCTTGGGAATGTGTAAGTATACCAAACAACCAAATATTTTTAGGTGACTGAATTCGGGATTTTCTTCGGTAAAAATCTCTTCTAGAGTCTTATTCCCAAGGGCACTTTGGGAGATTTTATTATGTACATATACTGTTGTTCTAGCTACTTCTTCCCATAGGTACATAGGTAGATCTTGATCATGGATCATGACTTTTACAACTTCCATGATATATCTATTCTTCCTTTCTGCCACACCATTTTGTTGTGGATTATAGGGAATGGTGAGCTCCCTCTTAATTCTAGCTTCTTTATAGTATTCATTGAATTCACCTGATGTGAACTCTCCTCCATTATTTGATCTTAAGGTCTTGATCTGATTTTCAAAGAGGTTTTCTACAAGAGCCTTAAACTCCTTGAACTTCTCAAACACTTCATCTTTCTTCTTTAAGAAATAGATCCAAGTTTTGGTGGTAGTAGTCATCAATGAAGGAAGCATAGTAAGCATACCCGCTTAATGAAGTAGTTTGAATTGGTCGGCATACATCCGAGTGAACAATGTCTAGAATCCATTTTTCTTTACTGTCACTGTTTGGAAAAGGGTTCTTAGTATTCTTTCCTTGTGCACATCCTTTGCACACTTCTTCATGATTTACCGAGATCTTTGGTAAACCTGTCACCACCTTGCTCACAATTGCCAATGCTTTGTAATCTATATGAGCAATGCTTATGTGGAACAATTCACATTGGCTTATGGTGCTAGTCGTCAAGGTTGATTCTATATGCCCCTTTAATTTGTAGAGTCCTCCTTCTTCAACTCCAATCACCACTGCATCATCTATAGTTTTTCCTTTTTTCCACATGTGAACTTCACCATCTACAAAGGCAACTCTGAAACCTTTATTATCTAAGGATGAGATAGAAAGGAAATTATTCTTTAGTCCTAGGACATATAAAACATCCTTCATATTCATGGACTTTCCGGAGTCCAACTTATAAAAGGATTCTCCCATCCCTTTGTTGGGATATTGATAATCATCTCCAAGCATTACTTTATGTGTGGAATCCTTCTATACAAGACAAGAGAGTGAATCCTTGTAACCCCTCATGTGATTGGAGACACCTCTATCTACTAACCAAGTATCACTACCAGGTGAAACTGAACCTATTAGTGTTGAAATCAAAACATATTCTTTATAGGAATCTTCATCTTATTTAGTTCTTTCCTCATCTTCTTGATCATTAGCTTCAGTTGCATGGGCCTGTTATATTTTGTTGTTCTTCCCTGAGGGGACAGTTTATGGAGATGTGTGCCATCTTGTGGAAAGTGAAGCATTCATAACTTGAGAATTCCTTTTTCACCTTCTTATTCTTTTTAAACCCTTGGATTTTTCTGGGAGGGTGATCATAACTCTTCCTCTTGTTCTTGCCTTTGGTATTGGACTGCCAAAGCTTGATTTTCATTTTCATTTAGATTCTCTTCTCTAACTGCTGTTATTTCTTCTTCTTGAACACATTCTTCCAATAACTTTCGGAGCTTGGTCAGCTTTCTTTTGGAGCATATTACTCGAATAAGGGATTCCCAATCTTTTTGGAGACCATTCAAGGTGGCCATCACAACTTCTGCTTCTTCTACCATGACACCAATAGCTTCCAGCTGCTCCTTGATTTGGGATACGCTTGTGAAGTATGATTGTATGGTTTCCAACTTCTGAACCTTCACACTTTTGAGTTGATTTCTCAAGGTCATCTTTCTATTGACATTTCTTCCTTCAAATAGGTTGGATAGGGAATCAAAAATTTCCTTTGGTGTCCTCCTTGAAGATACTTGAGGGATCAAGTGATATTTGATGGAGTCATCTATGATCCTCTTAGCCTTGATCATATCCTTCTTATGCTTGGCCTTTTCTTCATCTCTTTTTGGTTATGCAACTTCCTCCTTTATGAAGCCTTCTAGATCATTCTCTTTTAGGATGAGCATGATTATATACTTCCATGCCCTGAAGTTCACCCTCAATCTTTTCATCTATCTTGGTATTGTTTGTCATCTTTAATAGAATGCAAACTTCAAATGGAAATAGTAGAAACGATACTTACTTGAAGAAGACTGCTTTTGGCTGACCTTCTTTGGGATGACCTAGGGTTTGACAGAAAAACCCTAATTTTTTCAGTTGGGATCACTTATAGGGATGAGTGTTGGAAAAGATGCACTTCCCCAAGGCGAGCTAGATCATATCTTGTTTTTTTTTTTTTTTCTGAGATTAGTGATGGGACCTCAATAAGACTGAAGTCCTAGTTCTTCCCGGCAATAGTGTCGGGCCCAAAAATGAAACTTCTTTGAATTCGGTTCTATTTTCATAGAAAGATGCGCCCTCCTAGGGCGAGTTGAGTGAGCCCTCTTTTCAGGTTGATCTGTTAAGGGAATTATTCTGCATAACAAACCCTATCTGTACAATGTCTCCTTTCAGGGTGGATTTGGTACCATGTTAAGTTTTCCTAATTGCTTAGATGATATTCGAAAACAATTTGTCATAGTAGGATCACTGAAAGAAAAACAAGCACAACAACACAAAGAACACAAAGATTTTCCTCGGAGAAACCACAAGGGAGAAAATCCCACAAAACTTCCTCAGTATAGAACTCAACCAAGACAATGTAAAACCCCAAGATAAATTCTCCTCTCTCTTTCTGGCGCAATTCTTTTCCCTCTAGTGAACTTGCTTGAGTGAAGTGAGTACAAAATGAAGGGGGCGCCACCCTATTTATATTTGACTCTTGACTTGTCCTAAAACCTAACTGGGTTGACTTGTCTTGTAAGACACCAAAATAATTATTATTATAATGAATCATGGGTACTATTGACCCGACTTACATCCAGAGATTTACATTGACTCTTTCAATGACTCTTACATGACCAATTACATCAATGACATCTCCCGAAGGACGAATACAATTAGTACAAATAAATTATCTTTTGAATTTACAATATTTTAACACTTTGGAGGCAACAAGAGACTCTTTCAAACAATCCACACACACACACACACAATTTTTTTTCTTGTTTTGTTCCATTGATTTCGACCCCATAATCCATTAACTCAATCACACAGATAATTAGCTCCTTAACCGAGATCAATCAAATTCTTAATTAACCTTGCAAACATTCTCGACAATTAAATTCCAAATTTGCCGACATATCCAAGTCTTCCTAACTGTTCTGATTGGAAATTGGGAGTTGAAACAAACAAATGGCTTTGTTCGATCCATCCCCGACTTCCCAACTCTAATATCTCGATATCAGGAGTTAAAAGTAAAAACCACCAATTGCTACCAATGAACAACCCCGACTTGTCAACCCCGATTCTCCAATATCTGTAGTCGAAGGTCGAGACCACAAGTGATCCCTTGGAAAACACTTCCACCAAGACCACCTCGAATTTCGTACCTTGGGCCTCAAAAGATGGCATTGTTAAACCTTAGCCTTATATGTCCCCACTATGAACCCTCAACATCGAAACTTTGGTGAAATCCATACCAAAATTACTGCTACACATCGACTCGGAGATCGTGAGTCAGAACACTACTACTGTGCTATCACACAGTTCTGATTCTGAATTCCATCGTTAGCACCCTGATGTCGAAACATCAGCATCGACAATGTCCTAAAACTCTTCCAACAATATCATGCCAATTTTGAAGTCAACATGTTGGCATCGGCTTGAAGGTCTTTAATCCCCTATTCAACACTTACCCAAATTTCCTTGTGGTCTTAGGAAATCAGTTCTGCTACCTTTATCCTTGTAACTGAGCACTACTCTTCCAATGGGAAAGTTTAACACTTAGTATGCTTCCATAACACAGTTTACGCATTGGCTCAAGCTTCTAATATCCCTATTAGTTCTTCATGGAACTTATGAAACATATACAAATGCAATATATAAATTCACATCTAGAAACATAACGAACACAATTGCAATCCATGCATGAGCTAGGATATTTATCATAGCCCGAAAACAATAACTCATACACATCATATAATTCATTTCAATCATTGAACAATCATTCCATTGCACACTATAAGAAATCATAACATTCCATTCAACATGAACAAGTAACAATTATCACATAGAATTACTGACATATTCATAAGCAATATAATACTTATTTATTGACAAAAGTTGTCCAAGCAAATGGCTATGTGAGGTCAACGTTCCAACTAACTGTAGGTCTCTCTCCAACCTATATTATTTCAGTTAATAGACCACCCCCGAGCTGGGTTGGGTTATCCACTAAGGAGTCACTCAAGCTTACTCTCAACGATACAAACATACACTTAGGCTAAGCCAAGATATAACTGGGTTTATCTAGCTCACAAAGAGATAAAGACAAAGACTAGTAACCAATGAGATCCCCAATAGAGCTATAGGTGATCTCCATCATCCTCAACAAGCCTTGGCACCCCTATCACTTCCACTCTCCTCCCAAGTAAGGTCCCCTTCTATACTACATAGTTTGCACTGCTTCCCTTAGGACTGACCTGAGCAAGCACTAATGGTCCAATATGTTATCACTAACTGGGATATCTTGCCTTCATTAGATTCAATAGTCTAGGAAAATTCCTCAATGCATTCAACATTTCTAAGGTAAACTCTTCTATAGGATCTTGAATATCCTTTGATCCCTATTGGGAATGCCTCCCGCACAACCAATTCATCCTCAATCTTTCTCACGAGTTCAAGGTGAAAACATGCTTCACCCTTCTTCTCTGCACAGTTCAACTCAATGTTTCCTCTCTGATCTCGACTGGGTCATGGCTCTTCACCCTCGGTTCCCTAGGATCCACAAAAAATTGCTACTCTTAACAATCGAAGCATCGCTCCCCCATACTGGGTCCTTGGTCCATGGAACAAAATTCCATAACGTTGAACACATCCCTATACTTCATTAAACATTGGAGCTAATTTCCCAAATACTCACTTACAACAATTTAATGGGTGGTTTTTCCCGCTGATGTGCACATAGTTAGCCGAAAATCTTTCGAACGACTGTCTCCCGACAGAAGGGAGAGGTGCGGCCTTGGGGGCAAGCAAAGAGTCAAGTGCTATCACCTGATCCCAACTCCCCCATTTAGGCAAACACCCAATGAAGCCAAGGGGGGCAGTCCCTATGGAAAGTTACTAAGGTTATTAGGATTATCCATTTAGTTCATGGTTTGTTTATTAAGTTTTTGGGAGTTTAAAAGTGGGGTCTCAAGATATAACTGCAACAATAGTTTAAAAGAGTCATTTTAACAACATGAATTAAAAATCACTGTAAGATATATAAAATATGCATGATACTTGATATTGATAATAAGAACATGAGAGCACAAGGACCAGTGCCTTATGGAGTCAACACAGTGAGAAAAATGATAATTGCTGACAAAAGGGAAATGTTGTGCAAGTGTATCTTGGTAAATTTTAGATTATTAGATTGTGAATCTTAGTTGGGGAAAGAAGGGAAAATCTCAAGATACCTTAAAGGTACATAGAGGAATGTCCAGAAATTAGGATTTGGTGGCTCCGTACAAGGACATGTTGGATACCCAAGTTACAATTGCGTGTTCAACACTGCACAACCAGGGATGTAGTCTAATGACACTCCCCAAGATCTAAGTACAATGGTTCCAACATCCCCAGGCATAATTTTCCCACACAGTCTAATCGAGAAGCACCGAATTTTTGCTTATCTTTTGGGTAGTTAATTTTATTAAGTGACTAATTAAGTTAGGATGTGAGAATTAAACAATCTACAATGCTTCTGGGTATCCCAATCGGGTATAGCATACACAATGTAGTGAACTGGTTTATTTCGATTTTATTAATGATGACGATTGTAACAACCCTTTGACAGAGAAGAATCTTGATCTGCCTTATGGCGATATTCAAAAGATTTATGGAAAACAAGAAACATATGCAAAAAGCAAATAAACAAAGTAGTAAACTCTTCGATAGAGAGCACTCTTGATCCACCTTTCGATGAGATTCATGATATTTTGGATTTATTTTATTTCTTAACAATATGATAAACAAAACTAATCTCAAACAAAAATTAAACCTCTCCTTTGGAGATTGCTTTTGATCCACTTTTTAGTGAGATTCAAAGAATTTAGGCTCTTTCCTTTTTCTTTTAACCAAAAGTAAAAGTGCTGAAACAAAACTATACTAAATACTTTTCCTTTTTTATGAAAGTAAAAATACTAATCTACTTTAAGCAATTTATTATGCATGCAAAAAAGTAAAGGGATGAAACAAAAAACAAGGGACGATACAAGCTTCCCTTAAATGGGGAAAGTGGGGTGTGGGGGCCTTTGTCCCACTTGCTCTTTATTAAACCTTTTTACAATGCTTTGAAAGAAAGAGTGCCATTTGATCCTTGAAAAAAGGGGTCAAAAAGGCCCTAAAAGTGCCGAGAAAGCAAGGGAATGAAGAAGGGGGAAGGAAGAATCGAGTATGGATGCTCCAAATGGACCAAAACTAAAAAATTTGGCAGCATATCCTTCTCTTTTTTTCAGATACCTGATAAAAACCAGCAAGATTTCAATGCCAAATGAGTGGGTTAGATGCAAAAATAAACTAATAATCTACACCTTCAACACTTGGAAATTTTTTGCAAAGTTTAAACTCAAAGTGCTAAAGCGAATGGAAACTAGATCTAAGCCTTAAGATGCAAAATTTCCGCCCTTTCTTAGATATTTAAATGAAGCAAGTAAAATGAAGAATGATAAATCTTTTAATAATCAAATTTTAACTTGCAAACAAAACAAACAAACATTAAAAGAAAATAGATTGAGGTTGAGTGTTTTTGTTGTTTTTCGTTGATAAGGAAGAGGAAAAACTCAAGCTTTAAGCTTTGAACAAGGTTGAAGAGGAGGGTGATTGCATGGTAAACAAGTTAGATCCAAAGTGAAGTGGTGAAGAAGACAAGATGCAACCGAGCTCCAATCTTACTCCACCTTCAGTGATCTGCAAAGCTACATAAGAAACCTTCATGCAAGGATTAGATCTAGTATGGAAATCACATAAAACCAAAAGCATACAAGTATTACCGACTACAAAGACGTATATCTCTTGAGTCTTAAATGATTACACATAAATAAGCAAATTGAGATTCATATTCCTATTCTATGGATTGGAATACAAACTTCTAAGCTAGATATTGAAATTTGCATGAGCCACAAACATAACTAAATAGATATCACCCCGGTTACAAACCATCATTCACCATGAAAGAGTATTACACCAACATATTGTCCTCCAAAGACTCAACTTTATTCCATCAAAAGATAAACAATTACAACCCATATGAGCAGAGGTCCCTTACTTCTGTCCAGAATGAGGAAGAAGGCCTTGTATTTATACAAAAATGGAGAAGAGAGGGCTCATAAACCCTAGCGCAAGCATCAAGGAGAGATTAAGGGGGCGCAACCCTAACTGACTGAAACTCTGACAGTTGATTTGGAGTTGAAATGAAGCCTGGTAGATGTGGTTAGGGTGAGGTGGCCTCCACATAGGCAATGAGCCCACCCTACACACCTTGGAAACATCAGCAACCAATAAAAACGTGCCAAAGAAGAAAAAACGTCCATGCATGGAGAGAGGTGTAAATCCCAAGGTGAAGTTCACTGTAGCACTCCGACACTGACTCAGATCAGTTAGGACTTAATTGGAATCTTCCAGATGATTTTTGCCAAGCTAATTAGCCCTTTACTTTATTCAAATCGGTTTATTTTGGAGAGTTTTCGATTTATCTCCATTTAATAAAACAATGATTATTTTCATTAAATATTCCTCATTTATTGATTTTGAGGAAATATTTAATTAAGTGAAAAATCATCACCCGAAACTTAGGATAAGTGTGTCTAGGGGTTAAATGAGTGTTTTGGCTTAGAAAACAAGTCTTTATTTGCCAAAATCCACCCCCAGACCACCTAATTATTACATTTTGAAAATTTTCAATTAAACCATAGGAAAAATGGTTTAATTAATTGAAAATTTAATTATTTTTCCATAGTCAAAAATAAAAAATAAAAAATCCGAGGACGTCCGGTGAAAAAAAATTTAGACATTTTTTTAACACATCCCAACACCTAGGAAATAGTGTCTAGTAGGTTCATATTTTAATGTTGAACTCTAATAACCCCCCAAGGCCTAACCGCCAAATTTGGGCATTCCAGCTTTGGAGATAGCAGGAGAAAAACTCATGGATTATAACTCGGCTAAAGGCAAAGAAATAATCGACAAGGGAAAAAACTCTTTGGAATACTCTATTTGATTGTTAAGTCTAAGGGAACCAAGCCACTCAAGAACCCCTTACTAGCACACTTTATTACAACCCCATGGGGCATGGTCATGTCGACAAAAAATAAAAAAGGCTAGCCCAAATTGGCTAACTCTGGAACACACTGAACTTCTGAACGCTGGCAACGAACATGCATCATGTTCAATAACTGGCGGCTCAATAGGAAGTTCAACTAAGTGTAGAATTAGTGGATAACATCTGGCTCCAATTGCGGGACATGTGCTCGATCTAGTTTCTTATGCAATGAGAGCATACGAGAACACCAAAATCTCCTGTTTCTATATCATATAAAAACATCTCAACTTGACAAGAAAACCTCAGTAGCAATAATTTTATGAAAAAGAGCCAATGATCCAAAAGTTGCTTTATTCAAAGGAATGACAAAACTTAACTAAAAATTTATTTATTCCTAAGTACAGAAAGAAAATGCTAAAAGTAAATACTCACTTTAAGGAGCCTATTTTCCTACTCCAAGCATGGTATAAAAAGGTTAGGTGTAATAAAAAATCCAATATAGCCACCTAAGCATTTTATTAATGTAAAAATGTTTTTCCTTGTCTTTGGTTACCAACCAAAACAAGAATATTTTATTTAGAAAATGCAAATCTACGTGATGATCCAGAATGAGCGGGATGGATGGGAAATCATAGGCATGAATAATGTCCTCAAACTTTTTCCCAAACTGGTAAGTGCTTGTGCAGGTTGCTTCTATCCATGACTGGATAGGATTAATATACAAATCGGGATGATGAGGTAGTTCGACTACTCCATTAAACTGATCATCAAGGCTTATCAAATGATAACTCGTTGTATAAGCCCCAAGCTGCTCCAAATTATAAGGAACCTTTATATGTGAAGATGATGGCTAAGAAAAAACTTCGACTAGTTGCACCCCATCTGATTCTTCACTGTATGCTTCTCCAAGTCCTCATTACAGATACTCAAATACAACTATGACCGATCATATGAAAACTCTGAGTGTTCTTCTTTACAACTCTCATAAGTCTTAGAATAAACACTCCCCTCGTTGGACACATCATAGATGAGATTCTCAAAAATATTTTCAAAAGTATCATAGGTTGGATTTTCAATAAAAGTCCAATAGTCATCATCACCATCTATGTTAGATATGAGAGAATCCTCATCACTCGTATCAAGTCCCTGGATACACTCCTCATTTTGCTGAAAACAATCTTCTTGAAAAAGATGGGTTTCAAAGATATCATAGGGACCCAACTTTCCCAACCTTCAACACCATGTGAAGAACATGGGGAAGTGTCATCACACATTTTATAGTTATTACGAATTTCTTCCAAAGTGTCAATCTCTGTAATGATATCATCATGGTTAGATGTAAGGGACTCTTCATCACTTGCATCATGCTCTTGACTGTACTCTCTCGCTTGAATCCAGGTTTATGTGGTGACGGGATAGAGTTGTCCTATCATGTTGACGTACTCAGGCTCGTTTGAATACTATTCACTATTACTCATCTCTGGAAGACCATGCTCTAAGATTTGACGAGCCATGTAGCAGGAACACTCTTCAAGAAGAGCCTCACAGGCTCTACAATAGGGGATGGCTTCCTCAACCATTTTGATGGGATCTAGTTGATTAGGGGGATTTTTATCTTGCGAGGCATTCTTCTGAACCCAATTTCCATCTGGAGGAAAATTTTTCTAACTATTTTGAGTTATTTCCATATTTATTACCCTATTTTGCATATCTCTTGGTTTATTTGCATAATCGACTTGTAAGGCCTCCATCCTATCATTCATCTCCTTCATTTTCTTGTCATTAGTCTCTTGCATGTGGTTCATGGAATCCTTAGCTCCAATCTCTTGTTTCATAGGATGGAAAAGGCCCTTTTGTACCCAAGAATGTTTGATTTACCGTGAAGACTGCATATTCCTGTCAATTTTAATGGCCATTTCTTGGGCCATCAAAAGAGTAGTAGGGTCTTTATCTCTGAGTTGATATTGCATCTCTCCACTAAGAGCTTCAATATAGTAGAGTAAGATGGATGGAGCACTAGGCTTGTAGTAAGTATAGATGGCATTCGTCAGATCTGTGAATTTCTTGTTGAATTCATCCATTGTTTCATTCTCGTTTCTTTTGATGTTGGTCAAAGCAGCTAATTCATGTCGAAGTTCTTTTTTTCACCAAACTTGTTGGTGAATGCAGTTTTGAAAGTTGCAAGAGTTGTGAAGGAGTTGTCTGGTAAGTTGTTGAACCAGTCACCAACATCTCCCTTAAAGGAAAGAGCAAAGAGTTTAATATACACATCTTCGTGTCTAGGTGTAGGATCATTGATATAAGAGCTAATAGAAGTTTTTTAGATGAAGATTTGCATTGATGGCATCAGTGCCTGTGAACATGGGCAGTTTGTCTACAACTTTGTCTGGTAGATTATGAGGTCGACCTGCTATATGAGAGATGTTAGGGGGAATGAAATATTCACCCATTATATAATATAAACAATCATTATTCTGAACAAACAGACTATGGATGTTCGAAATAGACTCAGATCCAAGATTCTCAAGGATTCTACAAGAATCTAACCTATTTAATCTCCTCCTATAAACCTGTTCAGGTTCATGGATGAAATTAAGTAGGCCTACAAAGTTTCTTCTTGTTGAATACCATGGTGTGTTTATTGACAGTGGAGTCACCATATGGAGCTAAGTTTAAAATCAAAGACTTGTTCAAACTAAATCTATCAAAAGACAAGGTAAAAAACTAAGAAAAAAGTTGTCCAGGAACAAAAGATATGTCCCTGGCAACGACGCCAAAAATGTTGCCCGTCGATGTGCACACTGCCAGCTGAAAATCTTTCGAACGACTGTCTCATGACAGAATGGAGCGGTGCGGTATTAGGGGCAAGCAAAGAGTCAGGTGCTGTCACCTGATCTCAACTCCTCCGTTTAGGCAAACTCCCAATGAAGCCAAGGGGGTAGTCCCTATGGAAAGTTACTAAGGTGATTAGGATTATCCAATTAGTTGATGGTTTGTTTATTAAGTTTTTGGGAGTTTAAAAGTGGCATCTAAAGATATAACTGCAACAATAGTTTAAAAGAGTCATTTTAACAACATGAATTAAAAATCACTATTAAAAGATGCATGATACTTGATATTGATAGTAAGCAAATGAGAGCGCAAGGACCAGTGCCTTATGGAGTCAACACAGTGAGAAAAATGATAATTTCTGAAAAAAAGGGAAATGTTGTGCAAGTGTATCTTGGTAAATTTTAGATTATTAGATTGTGAATCTTGGTTAGGGAAAGAAGGGAAACTCTCGAGATACCATAAAGGTACAGAGAGGAATGTCCATAAATTAGGGTTTGGTGGCTCCGTACAAGGACATGTTGGTTGCCAAGGTCCCAAGAGCGTGTTGAACACTACACCAACCAGGGATATAGTATAACGGTGCCCCCAATATCTAAGTACAGTGGTTCTAATGTCCCCAGAGAGAATTTTCCCACACAGTCTAATAGAGAAGCACCATATTTTCGCTTATCTTTCAGGTAGTTAATTTTATTAGGTGTCTGATTAAGTTAGGATGTAAGAATTAAACAATCTACAATGCTTATGTGTATCCCAATCGGGTAGAGCATACACAATGTAGTAAATTGGTTTATTTTGATTTTATTCATGATAAAGATTGTAACAACCCTTCGACAGAGAGCACTCTTGATCCTCCTTATGGAAAGATTCAAGAGATTTATGGAAAACAAGAAACATATGAAAAAATAAAATAAACAAAACAATAAACTCTCTGATAGAGAGCACTCTTGATCCACCTTTCGGTGAGATTCAAGAGATTTTGGATTCCTTTTATTTATTAACAATATGATAAACAAAACTAATCTCAAACAAAAATTAAACCTCTCCGATAGAGAGTGCTCTTGATCCACTTTTCAGTGAGATTTAAGAGACTTTAGGTTCTTTCCTTTTTCTTTTAACCAAAACTAAAAGTGCTGAAATAAAACTATACTAAAGACTTTTCCTTTTTTATGAAAGTAAAAAGACTAATCTACTTTAAGAAATTTACTATGCATGCAAAAGAGTAAAGGGACGAAACATAAAATAAGGGACGATACATGCTTCCCCCAAATGGGGAAGTGGCGTGTGGGGGAAGGGGGGGCTTTGTCACACTTGCTCTTTATTAGTCCTTTTTACAATGCTTTGAAAGAAAGAGTGCCCTTTGATCCTTGAAAAAAGGGGTCAAAAGGGCCCTAATAATGTCGGGAAAGCAAGGGAATGAAGAAGGGGAAGGCATAATTGAGTATGGATGTTAGAGATTTAGCTCTAGAGGCACTTCGTGTGTGCTTGTCTTGTATGCGAAAGTGACCATGCACTATCTAGGCTACTTTACTTTGTAATGTTGTTTTATAAAGTTTAAAGTGACTCTTATGTAAATGAGACTTTTTATAAAGTATTCATTTGTTTTAATTTTATAAAGTGACTTTATGATAAAGTGCACTTAGTCCATAAAATAAATGTGACTTTATTAAAATTAAATGTAACCACTTTTGGGGGGAAAGTTTATGAACCCCTAATCTTGAAAAGGCAAGATTTAATCTTGGCCTTTGGATTTAGGTATTGGGAAGGTGAAAAGTCACTCTCAAGTTATAAGAGAGAGCCTAGGGTAGTGTGCAAGACAAGTTGAAGGAAATCATTTACAAGAGTGAGCATTTGGCAGAGTTATTTGCAGAGAGAGAGGGAGCTGCAATTTTTCTTAAGTGGGCACGAATCCCAAGAAGATTTTTTTCTCAAGAGGGCATGAATCCCAAGGAGCTGGGCAATTTTCAAGGCATTTAGTTTCTACTGAATTGTACTGTTTCATATGGTACAATAGAGGCACATTTTTTCGAGGAAAAATTTCTGGGCACGATTTTTGAGAAGTGAATTTTTTTCAAGCACAGAAATCCGTATAGTCCGTACATTCTGCTGGTGGCATGAAAATCGAGGTGGGCACAAGAATCGAGAATCTGGTATAGTCATTAATGCTGAAATAAATGTTGTTGTAAATAATTTTTCTTCCTGATAAATGCTACAATAAAATTCTCTTGGACTGGTTTTCCACAGGGTGGGGTTTTCGCAAGGTCACATTAACCAAAAATCTATTGTTTTATGGGTTTATTAGTCTGCTGTTTTTTATATGTATTTCCGCTACTACAGAATTAGTTTTTCAGTGTTTCAGCTTTATGGTTGTTGGGTTTTATGCATGTGAAGTATTTTTACTTAATGATAGTTAAAGTCTAAAATCTGGGTTTAACTAAGTGTTTTGCAAAATTCTGATTTTTTTTGTCAATATTTATACATGGTATCAGAGCTGAGGCTATGCGATTACAGCTGATTGTGGGGACAACAGTAGTGTTGAGTTGTTGGGCAAGGGTTATTGCTGTGTTTTTTAACAACTTGTGTGTTGGAAAAACCTTATTTGGATGTGACTTGCAGGTGGTGGGGAAGAGTGAAGATATTGTTCTTTGTTGGTCTATTTTTTCTTTGATAGCAGAGATGGTTGCATGCATTAGATATGAGGATCGGTTGGATGGTATGTCCAACTACTTGCAGTGGAAAGTCAGGATGACCGTTGTTCTCAAAGAAAATCGACTTTGGACCATAGATAGCACCGTGGTAACTCCTCATGCTTCCGATCCTACTGCTTTGGATATTCATGAGGTAAAAGAGGCCAAAGCCCAAAGATTGATTTTGGATGGTATAAGGGACCACCTTATTCCACACATAGCTGAGAAGAAGACTGCTTATGAAATGTGGAATAAATTGAAAGGCTTGTATGAGGCTAAAAATGAGAACTAGATAATGGCTCTCAAGGAAAAATTGCAGGGAACTAAGATGGCCAAGGGTGAGGGTGTAGCATCTTTTCTTACTTGGGTGGCCCAAGTGAAAGATGAACTTGCTGGAGTTGGAGAAGTCATCTCTGATTCCGAGTTAGTGTGGATAGCCTTGAAAGGATTCACTAAGGCCGAATGGGAAGTATTTGTGAAGTGTGTGGTTTCTCGAGAAAACCTTCCAGATTGGAGCAGATTATGGGATGATTTCACTCAAGAGGAGATTCAGGAAGGATTTCAAGGCAGTGGACAGAAGGAGGGTGCTAGTGAAGAGAATGTTTCTCTTTCTGTTAAGAGCAAGAAGAAGTCCAAGAAGGACTTGAGCAAAGTTCGATGTTTTGCTTGCAACCAGTATGGACACTATGCTTCTCAGTGTCTTGAGAAGAAGAAGAAGAAGAAGGAAGAAGATACAGTTGTTGCACCTACATTAGAGGAAGCGGACTTTGCAAGAAGATTCGAGAATGAATTCGCGTAGTTCTCCCTTATTTCTAGTGCCGACAGTAATGTAGTAGTTTAGAATGGTACTAGGTATATTGATCCGGTGGATTATTCATCTTCAAAAATTACACTGATCCAATATGGTACAATGGTTATTAGTCTTATGGTTCCATTTAACATTTGTGCAAAAGGTGCACGGCTCGACATAACATCACAGGGTCGCGCTTTTCAACATAACATCGCGTGGTGCGCGGTTCGACATAACATCGCGTAGTGCGCGGTTCGACATAGCATCGCGTGGTGCGCGGTTCGACATAACGTCTCATGGTTCGAACGGTCAAGTCTTACGGTTAAGACTTGGCACCTGACGATTTGTGCACTGTCAAGAGGTAATTAAAAATTGGTTTGTAACATGCTCGCGTAGTTAATTGGCAAGCAGTCTTGCGCACCGTCAGGGGGGAACCTCAAATGGTTCGTGGAAAGTCCGCGTGGTCATGTATGCTGCGACGTTGTGGAGCTTAGTTATACGCTGCGACGTTTGAGGATGCTGCGGCATTTGTGGCAAGCCTCGCAGATAAAATGGTAACATCAAATGTTTATTGCATTGGGTGTGCGGTTAGCTGGTGGTTACGTTATATTGGGTGGCGGTTGCAATGTCACATTAAATGGCAAAGTTTGGCGGAACATATGGCTGATATTCCATTTTTTAATATGGTTAGTCAATGTTTTGGCAAGTATAACATATATGTAACAGACATCCATTGTTTGGCGGGTTGTAACATTTAACAGGAAAACAAAACCATCGCCACCTTTAGTAGAGGATAACATGATATGTGTAACGTTTGGTAGGTCAAGAGTATAACATATGAACAACCTTTTGCAACGTTTCAGGGATATGGAACGTCGTGGTAACATAACGCTTGTGCGGCGATTTGGTAGGATTGCATGGTTCAGTTTAGTTTATGGTTGTAACGAAAATGAAGAAGATAACAGCTGTGATGATAAAACAAGTTGAACCGTTACTTATCCGGGGACTGAACGCTTTTATAAAGGCGATTCTGGCCACATTGGAGGGCAGAGGGTTTAGAGCACATAGCATCGTGTTTCTGTTATGAGGAGAGTTTTGCGGTGAAGTAGAGGCTGTTTCTGTGGAAGTCGACATTCTTTGTTATACTTTAGCTTTCTTTGCCTTTTGAAGGCTAATTGTAATTTTCCAGAAGAGAGGTCTTGAAGACTTTGTACAGCATTCTGTTTACAGTTGCTGAAGTTGATTCCAGAACCATTTTGTACCATTTTAAAGAGATTAATTGGATTGGTACCCATTGGAGAGGGACCCGGAGACGTAACCCAGTGAAGGGGGTGAACTCCGTTATCAACTTCTGTTTGTGACTCTCTGATTCTGTGTTTGTTTTTCCCACATCTGGTTATCAGATTTGCTTTTCATTTCTGTTTAAGCATTTAATTTCTGGCAATGCTGTTCCATGAATCAAACAAATTGATAAACACAATCTTTACAAAATTTTATTGCACTCAAGTTGAGGTCCGACGGATCATATTATGGTATCAGAGCAGGTTAACTGCTTGTGCAAGTTTGTGAATGCTTACTAGGTCCAGGTTAAAGCTTGGTGAAGGAGAATTAATTGAAGGAGCTCCTGATATTGGCTCAAGGAGAACATTCTCAAGAACCATGTCTTCTCCACTAGGGGAAGAAGAAGGACATACAGAACGGGAAAAACTTGTTATTTCTGAAACTGAGTTTTTGGAGGCTTTTATCAGTATGAAAGCCATGATGGAAATTCTACTCGATGAGCGAGCAGAAAGGAAGAAGAAAGAAGAAGGCTCTTCATCCAAAAATGCAGAAGTAAAGAAGGAAGAAAAGGGTAAAGGAGTAGGAGGTGATGGTGATCCTCCTGAAACTAATCAAACTTTCTCTTCTTCTCATACTTCTCATTCAAATAATGCAAGTCCTAATATGCCTTATTTCAAATTGGATGTGAAATTTGAATTGCCAATTTATAATGGAGATTTAGATGCTGAAAAGTTAGACAATTGGATCAAGCAGCTTGAAGTATATTGCAGGGTGCAGGGCATTAATGATGACCCTTCCAGGATTCAATTGGCCACTTTGATGATGAGTGGTATGGCTCTTACTTGGTGGGAGAGCAAGATTCAACAAGATCTTCGAAAGAATGGTAAAATTATTTCAGTTTGGAATGAATTCATTGAAGTATTAAGGAAGCCATTTTATCCTTTAGGACATATTCAACAATTAACCATGAGTTGGCAAATGTTTAGACAAGCTAAAGGACAAAATATTCAAGACTATACTCATGAATTCAGAAAGAGGGCTATTGCATTGAATGTTTCATTAGATACACAGGAAACTCTTCTTAAGTACATTGGTGGCATGCATTCTTATTTGAGACATACTTTGTTGATGTTTAACCCCAGTAATTTGGATGATGTATGTGTTCAAGCTACACATTTAGAAGCTAGGGGTAAGCATGCTAATGATACTTTTGTGAAGAAATCCTTTAAATTTGACAGCAAATCGAAAGGTAAAGATAAGGGGAAAAAGAAGATGGCTACTGTTAAGAAAGAGGGTGAAAAGCCTACATGTTCGCATTGTCAGAAGGGACATGATGTCTCTAAGTGTTGGAAACTTCATCCGGAGTTAAGGCCAAAGAAGTACGGAGAAAACAAAGATAAAGACAAAGCAAAAGCTAATGCAACAGTTATTCAAGACTTGGGATCCGACTTAGGTGATGAAACAAAGGTTACAACTGTTGGAATCCAGGGTAAGAATAAAAGTATCTCACTTCCCATTGATGTAAAATCAAGTTCTAGTGCAAGTATAAATCTGCCATCTACTTCTAAGCAAAATGATAAAAATTGAAGTGCACTGTTTCATGTTCGTGTCATTGCAAATCACACAAAGATTGATACATTGTTTGATAGTGGTTCACAAGTAAATATGATATCAGAAGAAGTGGTTAAGAAATTGCATTTAGTTACTATGCCTCATGAAAAACCCTATCCTCTTGGTTGGGTTACTAATGATACACAATTGAAAGTTACAAAGAAATGTGTTTTGAAATTTGCAATCACTGAAAAGTTTATGGATGAGGTAGAATTGGATGTAGTACCACTTGACATTTGTGGAATTGTACTTGGGAGTCCATATTTGTATGACCGAAAAGCAGTCTTTTATAGAGAGCAGAATAAGTATCATCTTTTAAAAGATGGTGTGGAATATATTGTACGAGCACATATGACAAAAACAAATCTAGCAATAGTTTCTGGAGGACAAATGAAGAGGCTGGTAAATGCTAGTAAGAATTTTGTGTTAATGATGGTTAAGGTGAAAAATGATGAGATCTCTAAATCTTTTGAGGGATGTGATCCTAAACATAAATCTGAACTGATTGAAAGCATTTCTGAGTATGATGATTTATTTCAAGATCTGAAAGGGTTGCCACCAAAGAGAGAAATTCAGCATGAGATACATTTGCAGCAGGATGTGCCACTCCCGAACATAGCCATGTATCGGATGTCTGTAATGTAGAACGGGGAAATCAAGAAGCAGGTTCAGGAGCTGATTGAGAAGGGGGTCATTCGGCCAAGCACTTCTCCTTGTGGCTCTCCTATAGTCTTGGTTCCGAAAAAGGATGGGTCTTGGAGGATGTGCATCGACTATAGGGCCCTTAACAAAATCACCATTAAAAACAGGTATCCTCTTCCTTGCATTGATGATTTGCTTGATCAGTTGAAACATGCAACTTACTTTACAAAATTGGATCTGCGTAGTGGGTATCATCAAATCCGTGTTGCTGAAAATGATGCCTGGAAAACAACGTTTAAAACAAAACAGGGTTTGTATGAATGGCTTGTGATGCCTTTCGGGCTCTGTAACGTACCTGCTACTTTCATGCGGGTCATGAATGATGTCTTTCGTCCATTCATTGATGATTTTGTAATTGTATATCTGGATGATATCCTAGTGTTTAACAAAACCTGGGAGGAACACATTGTACATGTGAAGAAAGTTTTAGATGTATTGCGGAAGGAGAAGCTTTATGTAAAAATGTCTAAATGTGAGTTTGCTAAAACTTCTTTAGTATATCTAGGCCATATTATTGGTGGAAGCCACCTGCGAGTGGACCCAGCCAAGGTTGCTGTCATTATAAACTGGCCATGGCCTAACACCATTACTGAAATCAGAAGTTTTTTGGGTGCGGTTCAGTATTGGAGGAAATTCATTTATGGGTTTTGTTCCATTGCTACTCCATTACATGCGTTGACAAGCGTTAAAGAAATTTTCCAGTGGGGAGGCAAGCATCAGAGAGCCTTCGACATTTTGAAGGAAAGGATTAGCACAGCACCAGTTCTGATGTTTCCAGATGTGCAACAGCCGTTTGAGATCGAAACAGATGCCAGTGGGTTTGCCATGGGAGCCGTTTTGATGTAAGGGAGGAAGCCAGTCTGTTACCATTCAGAAACATTCTCTACTGTGGTAAGTAACTATCCAACTTATGACAAAGAGTTGTATGCTTTCGTACAGAGTGTGAAGAAGTGGAAACATTATATCATGGGAAAAGAAACAATCATACATACTGATCATCAGCCACTTCAATATCTGCAATCTCAAACTAAAGTACAACAAAGTAGGCATTTAAGATGGATGGGATTCTTGCAACAGTTTCATCTCATAATTAGATACAAAAAGGGAATTCATAATAAGATAGCAGACATGTTATCGAGGCCACCTACCAATGCTTCAATCATTCTTCAAAACAGTTCATTAACACATGAAAGTTACATTGAACAGTATGTAGAAGATAAAAATTTTAAGAATGTATATGCATCACTGATACATGGTAAACCGGAAGAGAACTATTATGTGCATAATCAACTCCTGTATCATCTCGGTAAACTCTGTGTTCCAGAGAAAGAGAGAATGCATGTGATCCGAGAAGCACATAGTTCATTGATTGCAGGACATTTTGGTGTAAGTAAAACATTGTCTGTATTGCAGAATCATTGTTATTGGCCTCAAATGCAAGAAACTGTAGCTAAATATATATGAGGATGTGTTATGTGTGCAACAAGTAAGCCTAGCAATAGGAAATTGGGTTTGTACACACCTCTTCCAGTTTCTTCTCATCCCTGGGAAAGCATTTTTATGGAA
>LPNX010746762.1:173693-196035 GCA_001517045.1 Pseudotsuga menziesii | reverse complement strand
TTCCACGAAAAGATCTCCTTTTGAAACTTGTTTTGGTTATCTGCCAAGAACACCGATGGACTTCTCTTTTGGCAAAGATGCAGTGGATGGACATCATGATGCCGATAAAGCTCTAAGATTCATTCAGAGAATCCAAGTGGTGCAGTAGGCAGTTCAGGAACAGTTGGAGAAGAGCCAGGAAAAGTACAAAGCCAGGCATGACAAGCATCGAGTTGATCATCAATTTCAGGTTGGTGACAGAGTTTGGTTACATATCACCAAAAAAAGAATGAAAGGTGAAGGTAAAAAGCTTAAGCCTATCAGGTATGGTCCTTTTGAGATCTTGGAAAAGATCGGTACAAATGCTTTTCGCTTGAAGTTACCTCCATACATGCAAATCTATTCGGTTGTCAATGTTGAGAATCTTAAATTGTATGAGCCTCCTATGATCATGGATGAGGAAACTAACATACAGATTCATTCAGTTGATGATATGGCACCTGAATACATGAAAGAGTTACAGGATGATGTTATTCTTGACATAAATGTAAGGACTTCACGAAGGGGGAATGTTGAGTACCTTCGCGTGGGGCTTAAAGGCATGCATCCTAGCAAAGCAAGATGGACGGAGATTGGAAAAGTGAGGGAGCTGTGCCCTCACTTACTTGCAGAGTGACTCAGGATTTTGGTGGTCCAAAAGCTCTCCAATGGGGAGGAATGATCCGGTGAATTATTCATCTTCAAAAATTACACTGATCCAATATGTTACAATGGTTATTAGTCTTATGGTTCCATTTAACATTTGTGTAAAAGGTGCACGGCTTGACATAACATCGTAGGGACGCTTTGTTCGACATAACATCGCGTGGTGCGCGGTTCGACATAACATTGCGTAGTCCGCGGTTCGACATAGCATCGCGTGGTGCGCGGTTCGACATAACGTCTCATGGTTCGAACGGTTAAGACTTGGCATCTGACGATTTGTGCACCGTCAAGAGGTAATATAAAATGGTTTGTAACATGCTCACGTAGTTAATTGGCAACGTTCTGGCGGTCTTGCGCACCGTCAAGGGGGAACCTCAAATGGTTCGTGGAAAGCCCGCACGGTCACGTATGCTGCGATGTTTGAGGATGCTGTGACGTTTGAGGATGCTGCGATAGTTGTGGCAAGCCCCGCAGATAAAATGGTAACATCAAATGTTTATTGCATTGGGTGCGCGGTTAGCTGGCGGTTACGTTATATTGGGTGGCGGTTGCAATGTCACATTAAATGGCAAAGTTTGGCGGAACATATGGCGGATATTCCATTTTTTAATATGGTTAGTCAACGTTTTAGCAAGTATAACATATATGTAACAGATATCCATTGTTTGGCGGGTTGCAACATTTAACAGGAAAACAAAACCATCGCCACCTTTAGTAGAGGATAACATGATATGTGTAACGTTTGGCAGGTCAAGAGTATAGCATATGAACAACCTTTTGCAATGTTTCAGGGATATGGAACGTCGTGGTAACATAACGCTTGTGTGGCGATTTGGCAGGATTGCATGGTTCAGTTTAGTTTATGGTTGTAACAAAAATGAAGAAGATAACAGCTGTGATGATAAAACGAGTTGAACCGTTACTTATCCAGGGACTGAACGCTTTTATAAAGGTGATTCTGGCCACATTGGAGGGCAGAGGGTTTAGAGCACAGAGCATCGTGTTTCTGTTATGAGGAGAGTTTTGTGGTGAAGTAGAGGCTGTTTCTGTGGAAGTCGACATTCTCTGTTATACTTTATCTTTCTTTGCCTTTTGAAGGCTAATTGTAATTTTCCAGAAGAGAGGTCTTGAAGACTTTGTACAGCATTCTGTTTACAGTTGCTGAAGTTGATTCTAGAACCATTTTGTACCATTTTAAAGAGATTAATTGGATCAGTACCCATTGGAGAGGGACCCGGAGATGTATCCCAGTGAAGGGGGTGAACTCCGTTATCAACTTCTGTTTGTGACTCTTTGATTCTGTGTTTGTTTTTCCCACATCTGGTTATCAGCTTTGCTTTTCATTTCTATTTAAGCATTTAATTTATGGCAATGCTGTTCCATGAATCAAACAAACTGATAAACGCAATCTTTACAAACTTTTAATGCACTCAATTTGAGGTCCGACGGATCATATATTGACAGTGGAGCCTCACATCATATGACTGGAATATGACATATACTCTGTATCATTGCTGAGACTGGTCCTGATCGGTTTGTTCAGTCAGAAGGGGGACATGCACGTGCTGTGCGAGGAGTTGGAAAAGTCAGAGTCCAACTTAGTCATGGAGGATACCTTGATCAAGATGGGGCCCTCTTTGTTCCACGGATGAGGGTAAACTTGCTCTCAGTCTCAGCCCTAGAAGATGCAGGGTATTAGACATGGTTATGGAGGGGACATGTGTACATTTTTCCAGATAGAGATGATATGGGACATGTTTATATATACTCAGAGAGAGCAGGACTGATTGATCCACAGTTGATTGGTGATCGGTTCGGTGAGCTATACAAGTTTAGTGCACGTCCCACGGTTGATGATTCAGACGAGGAGCAGGAGACTCCTGATGCTGCAGTGGCGCCAAGGGTATAGTCTCGAGTTCCGATGGAAGAGAGGGAGTCTCTTCTGAGTGCTGGCAGGAGGCTCAACCAGCATGAGCGAACCAATGCTCAAGAGTGGGGATTTGATTCTCCTAGGAGCTCAGGGTTCAGGGTGGCTTCCAGAAGGTTGTCTTCAGATTCGAGTTCTGTGCAGGTTGTAGCATTGGTTCCAAGTTCAGAGGGAGCTCCTACAATGAACAATGTGATGGATTTGAGGACGGGACCTGTTGATGATGGCAGTGAGTACCTCTTTCGCTAAGAGGGAGTGTTAGATATTTAGCTCTGGAGGCATTCCACATGTTTTTGTCTTGTATGCAGAAGTGACCATGCACTAGCTAGGCTACTTTGTAATGTTGTTTTATAAAGTTTAAAGTGACTCTTATGTAAATGAGACTTTTTATAAAGTATTCCCTTGTTTTAATTTTATAAAGTGACTTTATGATAAAGTGCACTTAGTTCATAAAGTAAATGTGACTTTATTAAAATTAAATGTAACCATTTTTGGGGGGAAAGTTTCTCAACCCTTGATCTTGAAAAGACAAGATTTAATCTTGGGCTTTGGATTTAGGGATTGGGAAGGTGAAAAGTCACTCTCAAGTTATAAGAGAGAGCCTAGGGTAGTGTGCAAGACAAGTTGAAGGAAAGCATTTCCAAGAGTGAGCATTTGGCTGAGTTATTTGTAGAGAGAGAGGGAGCTGCAATTTTTCTCAAGTGGGCATGAATCCCAAGTGGTCAGATCTTTGAATTTCTTGTCGAATTCATCCATTGTTTCATTCTCGTTTCTTTTGATGTTGGTCAAAGCAACTAACTGATGTCGAGGCTTTTTCTTTTCACCAAACTTGTTGGTGAATGCAGTTTTGAAAGTTGCAAGAGTTGGGAAGGAGTTGTATGGCAAGTTGTTGAACCAGTCACCAGCATCTCCATCCAAGGAAAGAGCAAAGAGTTTCATATACACATCTTCGTGTCTATTTGCAGGATCACTTATATAAGCACTAATACATCTGGAGAATTTTTTTAGATGAAGTTTTGCATTGATGGCATCGGTGCCAGTGAATATGGGCAATTTGTCTACAACTTTATCTGGTAGATTGTGAGGTTGACCTTCTATCTGAGAGATGCCAAGGGGACTGAAATATTCACCCATTATATTAGACAAACAATAATTATTTTCAACAAACAGACTATGGATGTCCGAAATAGACTCAGATCCAAGATTCTCAAGGATTCTATGAGAAACTAACCTATTTAGTTTCCTCCTATAAGCTTGTTCAGGTCCAGGGATGAAATTAAGTAGGCCTACAAAGTTTCTTCTTGTTGAATACCTTGGTGTGTTTATTGACTGCAGAGTCGCCAGATGGATCTAAGTTTAAAATCAGGGACTTGTTCAAACTAAATCTATCAAAAGACAAGGTAAAAAACTAAGAAAAACGTTGTCCAGGAACAAAATATTTGTCCTCGACAACAACGCTAAAAATGTTTCGCGTCAATGTGCACACCGTCAGCTGGAAATATTTCGAACGACTGTCTCTTGGCAGAAGGGAGAGGTGCAGCCTTAGGGGGTAGTTCCCATGGAAAGTTACTAAAGTTATTAAGATTATCCAATTAGTTGATGGTTTGTTTATTAAGTGTTTGGGAGTTTAAAAGTGGGTTATCAAGATATAACTACAACAATAGTTTAAAAGAGTACTTTTCATAGCATGAATTAAAAATCACTATAAAATATATAAAAGATGCACGATACTTGATATTGATAGTAAGCAAATGAGAGCACAAGAACCAGTTCCTTATGGAGTCAACACAATGAGAAAAATGATAATTGCTGAAAAAAGGGAAATGTTGTGAAAGTGTATCTTGGTAAATTTTAGATTATTAGATTGTGAATCTTGGCTAAGGAAAGAAGAGAAACTCTCAAGATACCGTAAAGGTACAGAGGGGAATGTCCGAAAATTAGGATTTGGTGGCTCCGTACAAGGACATGTTCGCTGTCAAATTCCCAAGAGTGTGTTCAACACTACACCAACCAGGGATGTAGTCTAATGGTGCCCCCAAGATCTAAGTACAGTGGTTTCAAAGTCCCCAGGCAGAATTGGCCCACACAGTCTAATCGAGAAGCACCGGATTTTTGTTTATCTTTCTGGTAGTTACTTTTATTAGGTGACTAATTAAGTTAGGATGTGAGAATCAAACAATCTACAATGCTTCTGGGATATCCCAATCGGGTAGAGCATACACAATGTAGTAAACTGGTTTATTTTGATTTTATTAATGATGAATATTGTAACAACCCTCCGACAGAGAGCACTCTTGATCTGCCGTATGGCGAGATTCAAGAGATTTATGGAAAACAAGAAACATATGCAAAAAAGAAATAAACAAAGTAGTAAACTCTCCGATAGAGAGCACTCTTGCTCCACCTTTCGATGAGATTCAAGAGATTTTGGATTCCTTTTATTTCTTAACAACATGCCAAAACAAAACTAATCTCAAACAAAAATTAAACCTCTCCGATAAAGAGTGCTCTTGATCCACTTTTCAGTGAGATTCAAGAGACTTTAGGTTCTTTCCTTTTTCTTTTAACCAAAAGTAAAAGTGCTGAAATAAAACTATACTAAAGACTTTTCTTTTTTTATGAAAGTAAAAGGACTTTAATCTACTTTAAGCAATTTACTATGCATGCAAAAAAGTAAAGAGACGAAACAAAAAACAAGGGATGATATAGGCTTCCCCCAAATGGGGGAAGTGGGGTGTGGGGGCCTTTGTCCCACTTGCTCTTTATTAAACCTTTTTACAATGCTTTGAAAGAAAGAGTGCTCTTTGATCCCTAAAAAGGGGTAAAAAAGGCCCTAAAAGTGTCAGGAAAGCAGGGGAATGAAGAAGGGGGAAGGCAAAATCGAGTATGGATGCTCCGGATGGCCCAAAACTAAAAAATTTGGCAGCATATCCTACTCTTTTTTCATATAACTGCTAAAAATCGACAAGCTTTCAATGCCAAATGAGTGGGTTAGATGCAAAAATAAACCAATAATCTACACCTTCAAGACTAAACTAGATCTAAGCTTTAAGAAGCAAAATTTTCGCCATTTCTTAGATCTTTAAATGAAACAAGTAAAATGAAGAATGATAAATCTTTTAATAATCAAATTTTAACATGCAAACAAAACAAAAAAAAATTAAAAGAAAAGAGATTGAGGTTGGGTGTTTTTGTCTTTTTTTGTTGAGAAGGAAGAGGAAGAACTCAAGCTTTAAGCTTTAAATAAGGTTGAGGAGGACGATGACTGCATGGTAAACACATTAGAGAAAATTTCAACTCAAAATGGGCCTTTTAACCATAATTCAAATTCTATGTTATCATGTGTTAGCCAATGAAATTGCTTTAAATTTGAAATACCGTATAGGTCTTAAACAAATTTTTAATATAAATTTGGGGATAGGTATCATAAAAAACTATTTTTTTTGTTCGTATTTTCAACATATCTCCCTGTGTTTTTACTCAAATTTCAATCGAGAGAGGTCGTTGGATGTGAAATTAAATTCCACATCCAACGAGTACCCACTCAACATACTTTTTGACAGACCTCGCTACCCAAAAAACAAGAAATATCTAAAAAAACGTGATGATGACATCATCATCATGTTTTTTCAGGTATTTCTTGTTTTTGGGATAGAGAGGTCCATCAAAAGTATGTCGAGTGGGTACTCATTGGATGTGGAATTTAATTTTGCATCTAGGGAGATCTACCGATTGAAATTTGAGTAAAATCAGAGGGAGATATGTCGAAAATACGAACAATTTTTTTCTTTCTTTTCTTCCTCCAAAATTAATAAATATTATTTTATTATTTTAACTATTATTTTATTATTTTTCTTAGGAGGCGCATTTTGAGTTGAAATTTCCTCTAATGAGTTAGATCCAAAGTGAAGTGGTGAAGAAGACAAGATGCAACCGAGCTCCAATCTTACTCCAACTTCGGTGATCTGCAAAGCTACACAAGAAACCTTCACGCAAAGATCGGATCTAGTATGGAAATCACATAAAATCAAAACCATACAAGTATTACTGACTACAAAGTATAACTCTTGAATCTTAAATGATTACACATAAATAAGCAAATTGAGATTCATATGCCTATTCTATGGATTGGAATACAAACTTCTAAGCTAGATATTCAAAATTGCATGAGCCACAAACATAACTAAATAGATATTACCTCTGTTACAAACCATCATTCACCATGAAAGAGTATTACACCAACATATTGTCCTCCAAAGACTCAACTTTATTCCATCAAAAGATAAACAATTACAACTCATATGAGTAGAAGTCCCTTACTTCCATCCAGAATAGGGCCAAAAAGGGAGAAGAGAGGGCTCATAAACCCTAGCGCAAGCATCAAGGAGAGATTAAAGGGGCGCAACCCTAACCGACTGAATCTTCGATAGTTTATTTGGAGTTGAACAGAAGCCTGTTAGATGTGATTAGTGTGAGCTGGTCTCCACCTAGGCAGGGCACCTACCCTACTCACCTTGGAAACATCACCAACCAATAAAAACGTGCCAAGGAAGGGAAAACGTCCATGCATAGAGAGAGGCACAAATCCCAAGGTGAAGTTCATTGTAGCACTCCGATATTGACTCAGATCAGTTAGGACTTGATTGGAATCTTCTTGGATGCTTTTTACCGAGTTAATTAGCCCTTTACTTTATTCAAGTCGGTTTATTTTGGAGAGTTTTTTATTTATCTCCATTTAATAAAATAATGATTATTTTAATTAAATATTCCTCATTTATTGATTTTGATGAAATATTCAATTAAGTGAAAAATAATCACCTGAAGCTTAGGATAAGTGTGTCTAAGGTTTAAATGAGTGTTTTGGCTTAGAAAACAAGTCTTTACTTACCAAAATCCACCCTCAGACAACTTCATTATTATATTTTGAAAATTTTCAATTAAACCAAAGAAAAAATGGTTTAATTAATTGAAAATTTTAGTTATTTTCCATAATAAAAAATAAAAAATCCGAGGACGTCCGATAAATTTGTTTTCAAACATTTTTTAACACATCTCGGGACCTAAGAAATGACCATAGAACTTACCAATAATGTCTAGTAGGTTCATATTTTAATGTTGGACTCTAATAACCCTCAAGGGCTAACCACCAAATTTGGGCATTCTAGCTTTGGAGGTAGCACAAGAAAAAACTTATCGATTATAACTTGGCTAAAGACAAAGAAATAATCGACAAGGGAAAAAAATCCTTGGAATACCCTATTTGATTGTTAAGTCTAAGGGAACTGAGCCACTCAAGACCCCACACTAGCACACTTTATTACAACCCCATGGGGCATGGTCATTTCGACAAAAAATAAAAAAGGCTAGCCCAAATTGGCTAACTCTGGAACACACTGAACTTCTGAACTCTAGCAAGGAACATGCATAATGTTTAATAACTGACGGCTCAATAGGAAGTTCAACTAAGTGCACAATTAGCGGATAACAGGTGGCAAGCCTCACCTTCATGGGTTCAGGGTTAATGGGACGTGGATCTCTGTTGTACCATACTATGGCTCCATAAATTCGGCCCGTGCCTGACCTTCCTAACTCTGAGTGCTAGCCCCCATGTCCATTAACGCAAGCTTCAATTCTCAACTAACTTCTTACAACAATAATTGATGCCCTCACCTCTCCCTAGTGTATAAACATATCCCCCCATCATTCTATTGCCTCCATAACCAACATTTGGGACATTCTATTCCATTATAAATATTTACAGAATTTACATTCTCCTTGGATTACCAGTGCATGGCTTACTAACATAAATTACTTGCCTTTATAAACAAACCATTCACTAGAAAGGCCTTGGACTTGAGCTCCTTGCTAGGAATCATATATCATATGTACATGATATTTACACATCAAGCCAATATATACAACATGGGTCAAAATGGGGGTACTATAATTGCCTCCCCCAAAAAACAACATTGTCCTCGGTGTTCTCAAAACTGAACAAAAATGGATACGTCTCCCTCGTGGTATCCTCCAGCTCCTAGGTAGCCTCTTCTAATCCAAGGTGACTCCATTGCACCTTCACCTACTTGATGGTTCTGTTCCTAAGCAATGACACCTTTTTGTCGAGGATGCATGCATGCTCCACCTAGAACTTTCCCTTGGGCTCCACTTGAATTACATTCCAATCAAGTATGTGAATAGGGTCGTGTATATGTCTTTAAGCAAAGAGACATCAAAAAAATTATGCACTCTCATACTAGCAGGCAATGCAATCATATATGCAGCTGGTCCTATTCTATTAAGGACTTCAAATGACCCACAATATCTTGGTTCCAACTTAGCACAACTCCCCAAATTCAGGGAACAATTCTCTTCAGTTTCATCACCGAGGGTTACCAATTCAGGCTTTCAACAACCTTACATAAGGAAACATCAATGTAGAACTCATGTTAAGTTCAAGCACTGATATTTCACATTGGATCTTTGTAACATCACAACGAAAGATGACGGCCTCACATAGACCTAACCCAAATTACCATAAACAATCAAAGGTGTCATGCCAACATGCCCTTTTGTGATTATCAATTCTTGGCAACACCCAATAATTTATTCTTGTACACTTAAATATAAGCAAAGTTCGAAGATCTACTGCAACTCTCTTGGCTACAACAAAACACAAATTTACACACTCTTATAGTTTACTGCAATAATTTTGTTTTCACCTCAGAATCCATCTTTAGGTTTTCACACATAGGTTCATGATTAACAACTCATATACATAACAATAGATAGTGGAAATTGCATATATACTCTCTTGGCTACATAAACACATAAATATTTACACACATCCAATTTATTGCAACAATTTTCTCTTCACCTCATTAGGAGGCTATCTTCACAATCCATATTTGGGTTTTGGCATAGGTTCTAGACTAACTACCATTTATCTACATACTAACATATAGTGGATATTATATAACTTTAGAGTAGGATATCTAGTTTTTCATTTCGGTTTACTTGTGTTCTTAGTTTTCATTATATTAATATTTTATTTTAACCCCAAGGTATACGTCAATTGGTTGGATCCTTTTTGCTAATGTGTAATTCCTTGGAAAGTCACATCCATTCTCACCAAGTACTGTCGGGTTACCAACCACTATTGTTTCTTGCAATTAATATTATCTTCCATCCAAAATAACTACAGAAGATGAAGGAAATATGAGGGGTGAGCACTAACACGGTACCAGCTTCCTCACTTTAGACGCTTAAAACACAAGGGGTGAGGAGAACTTATTTCTTCAAAAAAATATTTATTTGTTCTATATTCGAGTGCATATCTATCATAAAGCATTGGTTTTATTCATTGTCCAAACCCATATAAACTCTCACTTCCTTGTTACCATTGATTCCTCAAGTTAGTAGATATTCTCTATATCGTATCTAGGAATATGTATCCTAAACTAGAACATTCACACTTTTACATAGATGTGTTTAAACATAATAATGGATTCAACATTTAAAATTGCTTTTAACTCTTATATTTTATCCATCATTTTCAATCATTTTATTAAAGTAATTTATGTTAGATACTAAAGAGATACTTTATCATGACTAGTTAAAAACCAATGCACAAAAAGAGGTCTTAAATCTACTTACAAAAGAAAATAATACTCTACTATGCAAAATAAGTACAATAACAATATAAAAAGTTCAAAAAAGGTAACAATTAAAATAATAATTAGTTTTAATTAATCTAACAAATTACTCAACATCCAATTAGCAATTATCTTCATAGTTAAATATACATTTTGTTTCAAGATTCTAATTTCAAACATGTTTTAAAATAAATAAAAAATAATACACAAAGAAATCCTAATCTACTTTAGCTTCTTATTTTAAAACAACAAAAATTTACAAAACTAAAAATTAATTGATTTTGTAATTTATTTAACAAAACTAATCTAATTACAATATTTTAATTATAAACATGATCCAAAATTCTATTTATAAGAATTATGCATGATCTCATTAAAAGTTTTCATATACAATTCCTATCTCACAAGAAACACAAACAAAAAAACATTATGTATCCTTCAACCAACAAAAACAAAGAACATATTCATTTTAATCATATAATATTTTCACATTTCTATAAACAAATTCTACCTACATCTTAAAAAAAATACTCTTGCTTTTATAATGCAAAATAAGGAAGACCAATATACAAAGCAAAAAAATAATACCAATTAATAAAATAATTGATTAATAGTTAATTTAGCAAAAATAGTCAATAACCAATTGACTATTATCATAATTAGATATGGATTTTGTTCCAAATATTCTAATTATGGCACATTTCAACATTATAATCACAATCACAATGCATGATCCCAACAATCATTTTGATATAAGCTCTAATATCCAATAATCCTTATGTTAATGGAAACCATAAGGGAGTGGTGTCTCTTACTAACTAGCATAGATCCATCTTACAAGGGGATCTACAAAGCGTCGAAAGAAATCAAATCTCTCAAGGTGTAAACCCTTTCTCGACATTTGCAATCTAAAAAAGGTTATGGTTTTAATTTATCTAATTTGCGTAGTTTTATATATATGACTATGTAAATGTTTAAAATCCGATTTGAGCAAACATATTATTTTTTATAATATTTAATGTTTAAAATACACATGTCAGCTTCAAGATGAGCAAAAAGGAGTTACACATCCCCTACTAGGATGTAGAATACGCCTCTTCGGCGTAATAATAAGATTAATCAATTGTGATGTGAATATACTCAATGTTTGGCCTTCCTCCCACTCTTCATGTTAAAAAACACATTAATAGTACTCCCTAGTACCCTTTTTACATAACTTTCTATAAAATGTCCATGACCTAATTACTAAGTTAGAAATTCCTAGAACAATTTTGTATTTGTGTATGTATGAATTGTTTTTACAAGATGAATACAGATATCCCACATTGGTTGAGATAAGTGGTCCATGATACACATAAGATCTATCCTTCTTTGAATTTTTTTTATGACATAAATACCTTTATATACCACATTATACCACATTAGGTGAAAAAAAGTCTACAAAAGCATATAAGCCACAATATACAATAATCCTTCTACCAATAAAGATAACCACAAAGGAATAATAACACCTACTAACATAATAGTTAATGATTAAACATATAAGCTTCAATATACAATAATCCTTATATCAATAAGGATAATCACAAAGGAGTAATAACACCTACTAACATAATAACTAATGATTAATGGGTTATGTGACCTACTAACATAATAGTTAATGATTAAACATATAAGCTTCAATATACAATAATCCTTATATCAATAAGGATAATCACAAAAGAGTAATAACACCTACTAACATAATAACTAATGATTAATGGGTTATGTGAGCATGTTTGTTGTTTGATATTTCAACCTTTCTTTTGTATAAAAAAAAAAATCTACAATATAAATATTTGACTTTACAATTAACCAACTAACATTTTCATATACAATCCACACCCTTCAATGAACAAAATAAACAATCATTTTCATATACAATCCTTACTAGCCCCCAAAACACAATCATTTTCATGTACAATACTTACCAATAAATAAATAAATATTAATGTTTTGTGATTTTAATAATATAATATGAATTTAAACGAAGAGTATATTACAAAAGAGGTCATATCCTAAAACAAAGGCTATACATCATTATAAAGAGGTTATGCCAATAATAAAATACTCCATTACAAATTTAAAACTAATATTGGCTGAACCAATAATTGGCTAAGCCAATAATGAAGTACTCTACTACAAATTTAAAACTAAAAAAACTATTTTTTTTTCTAGATATCATAATGCAAATTATTTAAAAAACTAATAGAAGTTGTGCCAATAATAAAGTACTTTACTGTAGACATAACATTTTTTATAAATATATAAAAAATATACTCTCAACCTTAGTGTTAGTAAATTATGAAAACATTTATAAACATAAACAAAATAGTAAAACTCAACATGAATATCATTACTCCATTCTAAAGACACTTTGATGAAAGAATGCATAACTAACAGAACCACTTAATTTGTGGTTTCGATAAACAACAAGTTAAGTACCATGAGATTATAAGATATCCATGCGTCAACTACTTGTTACTCTATTCTAAAGACACTTTGATGAAATAATGCATAAGTAGCACAACCACTTAATTTGTGGTTGGTGAACATCAATAAACAACAAGTTAAGTACCACGAGATTATACGATATCCATGTGCCAACTACTAGTCCACACCAAATTATACGTTATCTAGTGTATTTTTTTTCTCTCACATTCTTCTAGTTATCTGCCATGAACTGTTCATTATCCATTCATTAGCTATGAGCTATCCATGCATTAGTTACTAGTTATCCATTCATTAACTACTAGCTATATATATATATATATATAATTGTTTATTTTGAATTTCGAATGACTACCATAAAATCAATATGGTCAATACATTTGTCTCATCCTCGTCCATAAATAGAAAAATATAGATAATAGTCCACCCCATAGTTTAAAGATGTTAACCCCTATTAAAATAAATATATCCAAAAACATTATAGACAAAAATAGAGAATGATTCCACTTACCATAAGCAATACAAAGTGACTTGCATGATATATAATTGATAAACATACAAATATACAAGCCATTTCATCTATGGAAAATATAATTGTATTTCATGTATAAAATTAATTGTTTCGAAGCATTTAGTAAATGTGAAGAAACCTACCTTGAATTGAATTGGTGATACAATATCATTCTCATCTATCAGCATTATTTAACATTGAAACTTCAAAACAAAATAAATTTTCAATCTCTTCAAATTGTCTAATCTAGTTCAATAACTTCAATTTTGGTCTTTTGTTTAGGTACTTCAGAAATACAAATTCAAGTAACCTGAACTGGAGTGTGACAGTAGTCATGAAACCCATGCTTAACGACATGGACTTCAAAAATGTACTCTACCTTATCTAGCAACTTGAAAACACATTTATCTCCTTTTTGCAACCCATTACTAATACAAACGTCTCTCCACCCAGAACAAAGTTCAGAATGTGATTTATATTTTGTATAATTAACCTTCCAACTTTCGGGTTTCTTCTCAAACAAAAGTGTTACTTGAAATGATCTTTTAACATTTTCTTTCGGCAGCCAACGTTTAGCAAATACTTTTGGAACAATCTGCGATGTATCAGAAAGAAATTCATTAAATTGTTTCAAAACCTGTAATTTCTAAGCGACCAGCTAAAACTATAAAATGGAAGTGGAAATGCGCATGCATTAGCTAGAGCCTAGAAGTATATGACAAGAACAAAAGGGTGGTAAAGCATGAGCTTTGAAAGTTACAGAAATATGAAAAAAAGGATTATCCTGCATAGGAACAAAAAAGTCTAGGTCAAAATCTAAATCTAAATCAAAATCAAAAGGAAAATCAAAAGCATTGCATAATAAAATGAAAATCTGAATCAGAATAAAAATTTGAAATGAAAATCAAAATCATTGCCTAATAAGGTCTGAATCAAAATTGAAAATAGAAGGGAAAAATCAAAATCATTAAAGAATAAATACCAAGAATCAAAATTAGAAAGGAAAATCATCAAGAACAAATGTACTAATTAGGCCTCGGTATCGTGTACGAACCATTCGACAAAAGTCTTGAGTTCCATTCTTGCTAGCATTAGTCAGTCTCTTGCAGTAGTCCATATCCCATTCATTTATCACATGCCCAGGACCGATAGGAATTATTTATGCTAACGACCAATGGGATTCTTGTTCTTGGGTTAGTACTAGGACCAACTCGTGCTTGGTAATGTAAATAAACTCTCAACAAAAATATGATAATTAGAAGTTATAAATGTTATAACTAATGATGTTATTGTTAACTATCCATAAACATGGGAATGAAAAGCAATTATGTGCACAAATATTAAAGTGATAAAGCTCACATACACTTTACTCGATGCAAAGTGAAGCAAAGTAGAATACACTGTACAGGATGAAGAAAATTGGATTAAAATGAGGGATTGTAAAACATTGTCAAAACCAAAAAATAGATATCAAGAATAACACATTGACCAAAAATCCTTGTGATAAATATAATTATATGAATAACACATTGACCAAAAGTCCTTGTGATCGACATAATTATATGATATATTGTGTAAATAAAGGGTACTAGGAGCAATCTAAATATTATATGATTTAAACATTTTTTGACTATGGAATTCAGCTATATAATTTTTGGTCAATTTGCAATTTTTCATTATTAAAATGTATTTTTGAATGCATAAATATATTATGGACCATCAAATATCTCTATTGCATTGGCTTATACAATCTTAATAGCTAATATCTACAATTCGAAAAACTCTTCAACTTTTGACTGGATTGGAACAAAAATGATGAGAATAATGCGACCAGAAAAGGTTCAATCATAACATGTTTTGACTATTGCAATTAGAGGTGCAATTAGAAGTGGTATAGACCAATGATAAATATGGACATTGTAAAAGGAAGGTTGAAAAGAGCTATCCTAATCATCATTAAATAATGAGAGCGCAAGAACTACAAAAATATGATAATTAGAAGTTATAAATGTTACAACTAATGATGTTATTGTTAACTATCCATAAACATGGGAATGAAAAGCAATTATGTGCACAAATATTAAAGTGATAAAACTCAGATACACTTTACTCGATGCAAAGTGAAGCAAAGTAGAATACACTGTACATGATGAAGAAAATTGGATTAAAATGAGGGATTGTAAAACATTGTCAAAACCAAAAAATAGATATCAAGAATAACACATTGACCAAAAATCCTTGTGATAAATATAATTATATGAATAACACATTGACCAAAAGTCCTTGTGATCGACATAATTATATGATATATTGTGTAAATAAAGGGTAGTAGGAGCAATCTAAATATTATATGATTTAAACATTTTTTGACTATGGAATTCAGCTATATAATTTTTGGTCAATTTGCAATTTTTCATTATTAAAATGTATTTTTGAATGCATAAATATATTATGCACCATCAAATATCTCTATTGCATTGGCTTATACAATCTTAATAGCTAATATCTACAATTTGAAAAACTCTTCAACTTTTGACTGGATGTGAACAAAAATGACGAGAATAATGCGACCAGAAAAGGTTCAATCATAACATGTTTTGACTATTGCAATTAGAGGTGCAATTAGAAGTGGTATAGACCAATGATAAATATGGACATTGTAAAAGGAAGGTTGAAAAGAGCTATCCTAATCACCATTAAATAATGAGAGCGCAAGAACTACAAAAATATGATAATTAGAAGTTATAAATGTTATAACAAATGATGTTATTGTTAACTATCCATAAACATGGGAATGAAAAGCAATTATGTGCACAAATATTAAAGTGATAAAACTCAGATACACTTTACTCGATGCAAAGTGAAGCAAAGTAGAATACACTGTACAGGATGAAGAAAATTGGATTAAAATGAGGGATTGTAAAACATTGTCAAAACCAAAAAATAGATATCAAGAATAACACATTGACCAAAAATCCTCGTGATAAATATAATTATATGAATAACACATTGACCAAAAGTCCTTGTGATCAACATAATTATATGATATATTGTGTAAATAAAGGGTAGTAGGAGCAATCTAAATATTATATGATTTAAACATTTTTTACTATGGAATTCAGCTATATAATTTTTGGTCAATTTGCAATTTTTCATTGTTAAAATGTATTTTTGAATGCATAAATATATTATGCATCACCAAATATCTCTATTGCATTGGCTTATACAATCTTAATAGCTAATATCTACAATTCGAAAAACTCTTCGACTTTTGACTGGATGTGAACAAAAATGACGAGAATAATCATAACATGTTTTGACTATTGCAATTAGAGGTGCAATTAGAAGTGGTATAGACCAATGATAAATATAGACATTGTAAAAGGAAGGTTGAAAAGAGCTATATCCTAATCATCATTAAATAATGAGAGCGCAAGAACTTACATGTGAACTTACTTTTAAGGTGTAAGAAGAAAAAAACGGGAACAGATGTGAACATACTTTAAGGTGCAAAGGAAAACGTTTAATCTCTTTAAATTTAACGTTAAAGACATTTCAAAACTTTGTTCTTAGAAATTCAATATAAGCAATTAAAAAATCTACTGAATTTTTACATTTTAATTCTTGAGCAAAGATCATTTACATTTTAATTCTTGAGCAAAGATCACTTAAGTTGCTATATTTAGTTGTAGCAAGCCCTAATTTAACAATAAACAACTTGCAAATATCCAAGTTTAGCACACCAACAATATCAAGTTTGCAACCACTGTTTTCCAAAAATAACTATTTAAAACTGTCCTGAAATCAAACAATCCAAGTGTTTTGTTCAAAATCATTATGTTTTAGAGCATTTAGATAATGAGGAAATGTCTTGAAATCAAACAAATCCAAGTTTCTTTTGGTTGAAAATTGTTGGCTTACTTTTAGTCAACTGTGAAATCAACCATAACCAAACTATTATACACAATTTCAACATAAAATCATACTAATTCTAGGTTCAGAACTATAATCAAATTAACATCACAGACAGACCATGAAATAATAGATAGAATAGTAGAAACACATCCGATAAAAGAACACAGATTACCATGGGCAAAATGCCGCAAAAATCCACCTTCAAAATGATATTAATCTTCAATAATTCAAAGCCAAGATACAAACAGAGCTTTCAAATCTACTCCCGTTTCACCTAAGAACTCTTGTCATCCACTAACTTATCACAATGTGAATCGTTCTATACTGTACTACTCAATTCTATCTCTTCCTATCCGCTAACCTTTCTACTTGTATATACAATTTATGGGCTTGCCAGGTTATCCTGATAACCCAGAAAGCCCCCCCTCTATGATTGCTCCGCCCTCGATCGGGTTACTTTGACCATGGTTGGGGTTTCTACCCCCATCACTATCCGACCTTGTAAAGTTTGGTATCCTCTCGGATACTCCTTTGTGCTTGCTCGATGCAGTGGTGTTGATTTTGCTGTTTTGGCTAGTTGTTGCATCTTCTTGGGCTCTTCGGGTGCTGCTGCTATGGCTGCTAACGGATTCTACTGTTGCACTTTCATCAGATTCTATGGTCTTTGGATGTAGTACTGCTCTCTGCTTGTTGTGTGTCCCGTGCCTTGTTCCAGTGTGTTTGAACTTGTTTGCCATGTCTCCTGGTTTCCTTCTTGATGGCTGACAATGATGTTTTGAGTTCCATAGTCCTTGTGTAGCGGGCTAGAATTGCTTCGACCTTTTGTGCTACTAAGTTTACTCGTAGCTTGGCTTCTCTTATTGCTGATATCCTATCCGGAGTCTCTTGGAAGAGGTATTCTTCCCAACAGATGCTATTGATGTCATAGAATTGGAGCTCTTTCTCGAATGCATGCTCCGTGAAGTCTGATTCGTTTACTAGGTCTCATCATTCCAACCCTTTCCTTTATCTAAACAGGTTGATATCAATGTTTTCTTGGTTGCTATTGCCTAAAATGCTTCAATTTTGTGTCCTTCGACTTTATGTAATTGTTGTTGTAGAGCCGTTAGTTTGCTGAGTCTTGTTTTAATCTGAGATTCCCCTAGTAAGATCTTTTCCTCCTGATTTGCTTCAGGTTCCTTGCTAATCCAATTATTGTGCAATTACGATAGTTTGTAGAGACCTTCGAATTCTCCTCGCCTTCCTTAATTTGCCCGTTGTATTTTGTCAGTTGTTGATGTGTTCCTGGAGTTTCTGCATTCTGGTAAGTAGCTCTCCAACTTGTTTTCTATTATTAATTTAATCTCTTCATCTAGAAATAAATTAAATTAATTAATTCTAATAGTTATATCATCCTATGATCTATTAATATTTGATTTTAATAAAATATTTTAATATCTCATTTTATGATTAAAATTTCAAATATTAAATTTATAATAATTCATTCAAAAGGTTGATTTCCTAATTATTAAAATTTAAAATATTGGTTGGCTCCCCTAATTTTTAACATTAGCCCTAAATCATTGCATATTGATAATTACCTACTATGTTTTCACCTATTCTTGAGATACTTTCTCCTAATGATGAGCTAACTTGAGGCTCGAAACATAGAGAAATCAAAATTCCTGTGATGCAGTCTTCCTCTCTTGAAATTTTTTTCCTATGTATCCACCATGAACAATTTGTTTCCACAATAGATGGTGTATTCTTGTTGCAGCATTTTTCATGGCATCTGTTGCTACTTCGAGCCTTGCCTGAATTGCTTTTTCTTCGAATGTCCCCACCGGAACCTTCATTGTGGGAAACATGCGGCTTGATGCTCGTTCCAATATTTCCAATCGATCTTGAAGAACCTTTTTTTCCTGATTTTTTATCTTAATCGCTTTTTGCATGTCCTTGTAGTTTTTGGTCATCCTCAAAGGCCCTAGTGCTTTGGTCTGCTAGTTGTCTTGTGTTGCTTCTATCTGTTTGTTTAGTTGGGATTCCTTTGGTGCATGTGTTGTGTTATGCCTTTGATTGTTTGCAGCATGCCTTTCAGGATATACTAGAGTGATGGGGTCTTTTGCCATTGCAAAATGCCAAGTCTGGGCTTGTTTATGTAAAAGTGTTGGTTTAGCTACGCTCAAGATCCATGGTTTGGTCATGGCAGGCCCTCTTGGCTTTCATTCCAAGAAGTGTTGGCTTAGTGGCATTGTTGACTGCCCCTTTGATGGGTGGAGAGTCCCCCATCATGTTGGGACATTTGTGCCCTGGGTTGGTGTTCGGTGCTTCATGAGATGGACCCATTAGGACACATGGATTAGGGGCTTCTAGCCACACTCATGCTTATGGTATGTAGAAAGTGATTACGCATGTAAGCGTTGTCATTTTCGATTTAGCACACCTTATTAATGCCCAATTGGACCTTTCTTTTCTTATATGACCCCTCCTCTTGGTTCACATGTGCACACTTCATCATGACGTCATTCTTTTCAAGAAGCCTTACCTTGCTAAAGGGGGAAGACGTTGAGGGATCTTCTACATTGTTGGAGTTAGTTGGGGCATGATGTCTTCTTTCGACTCACCACTCCACTCGGTTGAAGCCATTTGCATCATTTTATTATTATTTTTAGTCTTTTGTGGTTTAGTCTCCAACTTGTGGGTGACAAACCCTAAAATTAAATTATTTTATTTTTTAGTAAGGTAGGCTCCAAAGTTAGATAATACTAGGAAGCCTTGTATAAATAAAGGCTCCTAGCAATCATTCCAAAACAAGAAAAGGGTTCTAATTATGTATGTTTTTCTTTCTCTCTTGGTATATTGGAGATTCTAAGTGGTACGCACCTCTCTCTTTGGCAAGTTTTACATGTTATGAAGGTTGAATGGTGGAATTTCTAGGGTTTGCTATCTTGCAAGATTGATCATAAGGAACATTGTTATAACTTGTGGTGAAGGAGGCCCTAAGAACTCTTTCTCTTGCTCTTTGCTTGGTTGATGTTGGTAAGATCTCTCCATTTCTTGTTTGACGTTGCTTTTGCACCTTAAGCAAGGTAATTAGGGTTTTTATTTGCATCTCGCCAGTCTTGTCCGAGGAGACCTTCCTCTTGAAGGATCTCTCCATTGTGGGCCTTGGGATTCACTATTTTCCCTATTAGGGGTTTGCATACTTTGACCTAGTATCAGGTTACTAGCCTTTGCCCTAATTGGTAAATCTTGTATAAGCAAATTGAGTAGTGACGTTGATATCAATCTCTAATTTCCCTCCAGTTGACGGACTAAGGTCATAACCCATTCTCTTCACCTTTTTATAAAAAATATATTGTATAAGATCCAAAAAAATATAATATTGGAAAACCCTAAGAATTATAAAAATTCATATCCCCAAAAAATATTTGCAATTTGGAAATTCTATTTGGACATATAAGTGCACCCTAGTTGAATTAATGGTAAATCCTTAAGGGTGTTTCATTCCTATGGTTGGATTGTGTTGTTTTGGGTGACCTATGCGTGTTAGGGTTTGGTGTTGTAGATCTAGGATTGCAGGTGCAACATGTATATTCATCATTTCATCCATGTTTGAAGGTGTGAAAAGTAGGATTTTGGGCCTAGATTGACCACTGGGGGGTTGGACATGTTGTTGCCTTTCACACACCTGGGGGGAAAAGTGGCAAAAATATTCAAGCCACTTGGTGTGTCCTTGGGGGCAAGTCTCGAGTCAAGGCTGTCACCTTGTTCTTGAAGCTAAGGGGGGTAGACCCTATTAATTTCTAAGGATGTTAAGGCTTAGTGTGATGATGATTAAGTTACTTAGGAGTTTGATGAAAAGAAATATTGAAACCAGATATTGCAACGATATTTGTTAAACACAACAACATATAGAATCACTTAACACATGATATATAAAGCATATAAAAGCAAATGATTGTATGATAATAATACCACTGCCAAAAATGGAGCCTTGAAATAAAAAAGTGTTGTATTGTTGGGATGTGTTGCAAATGCTCTTGGTCAGTTTTTGTTAGTTTTTGTACCTAGGCAGATGTTCCCTAGGTGACTTTATTTTGCCTAAGTCACTTTAAGAGGGAAAAATGTGACCCTCACATTAAATGTCACTTAATGAGACTTTATAAACATAAAGTCACTTTTTGATAAATTTAAGTGAGTGAGTAATTTTATTTATGTGAATTAAATAAAAGGGATTTTTACTCTCATTGATTCTCATCCATTGGATTAGATCTCTTTTCCACCGTTGGATTAGAAACTCACTTAGGTCAAACAAAAAGCATGAGGGAGGCAAAAGGACAATCACTTTTCACTTTTCAGGAGAAGAGAGAAGCGTTGAGAGAAGGAGGACAAGGAGGGTTTGTTCATTTTTTTTCAGAGAAAATACATGCACAGAAATCGAGAGGAGTACAGGAGCATTAACTCAGGCACAAAAATCGAGAGGAGAGTACGGCCCCATTAATGCTGTACGACTGCATTTAATGTGCACAGAAATCAAGGAGTACGGCTGCCATTAATGCTGTACGATTTTGTATTTATTTTTCCTGCATAGAAATCGAGGAGTTTGGGTCTGTACGGCCTGCATTTATTGCTGTACGAACATCATTAAATTTGCACAGATATCGAGGGTACGGACATCACAGAAATCGAGGGTATGGCCCTGCATTAAATGCTGTACGATTTTGCACAGAAATCGAGGTCAGTTTGGAGTGTACGGCCTGCATTTATTACTGTACGATTGGCTCAGAAATTGAGGTGCTGTTCATGCACAGAAATCGAGACAGTCTGCTGCTGGTCAAAAATCTGGGTTGAGATAAGTTGGAATTTTTGACTGTAAATTTAATGTCTGATTTTTGCTGAAGAAAATAATAAAATTTCTCTCCTCTCTTTGATTGGTTTTCCCCGTGGGGGTTTTTCCAGGGCTTATTTGGCCAAAAATCTCTGAGTTAAAAATTTATGGTGTGACTGTCCATATGTATTTGTTTTCAGCCTGTTAGTATTTTTACCGTGTGTTTAAAATTGTTCGGCAAATTTTTAAGTAGCTTTCAGCCTATGCAAAACTGGCTGAAGTGAAAACCACAAAATGTTCATTTAAACCAGCAAGCAGTAAAACTCAGTTTTCTACATGGTATCAGAGCAAGG
>LPNX010746762.1:146617-173623 GCA_001517045.1 Pseudotsuga menziesii | reverse complement strand
CAGAACTCAGAAATTTTTGTTATTTTACTTCTGTCAGTGAACAACACTTTGTTGAGTTGTTGTTGAGATGGCTACGGGACTTAGATTGGAGGATAGGCTAGATGGGACAGGGAATTTTGTGCCGTGGAAGGCCAGAATTTTGGTGTTACTAGAAGAGAATGAGCTATGGCCGGATATAGTGAGGAACACTACAGCAAATCCGATTGCCATTCCTGCATCTACGGATGCAGCAGCCCTATCAGCCTTCAATAAGAAGGACTGCAAAGCTAGAAGAATTATTCTTGATGCGGTTAAAGGTCACATTATCCCTCACATTTCAGGAAAGGACAAGGCTCATGAGATGTGGACAGTCTTGATCAGTCTGTATGAGAGTTCTAATGAGAACAGGAAAATGGTTCTCAGAGAAAAACTCAAGAGTATCAGGATGAATGGAGGTGAGGGAGTCACAGCTTACCTTACTAGGATTTCTGCAGTTCGGGATGAACTTGCAGCAGTTGGGGAGAAGGTTGCCCCTACAGAGCTTGTCCGCACCGCAGTGAATGGGGCTTCAAAGTCCTGGGGTGCTTTTGTGCAAGCTATAGTGGGCAGAGAGAACCTACCTGACTGGGAGAGGCTTTGGGACGAATTTGTGCAGGAGGAGACCAGGAGAGGTCTCGTACAGGGTAGTACTTCTCAGAGAGGGGCTGATGATGAGGATGTGGCTTTGGCAGCCAAGGGTAAGAAGAAGAAGGGTCCCAAGAAGGGTGGGGCCAAGCAGCAGCAGCAGCAGCAGAGTGGGCAGAAGAAGGACTTGAGTAAAATCAAGTGCTATGCTTGTCAGGCGTTTGGACACTATGCCTCACAGTGTCCAAGCAAGAAGAAGAAGAAGGGACAGGGACAACAGACTGCAGCCTCAGCAGAGGTTGATGAGTTTAGTGTTGCATTTCAGAGGGAGTTTTCCCTTTATGCTGGACAGATGGAGAGAGAGAGAGTATCTTTAGCCACTAGCATAGATATGGATATGGACAGCGAGCATTCCTTGTTGGCAGGACATCGGGGGGGTCCATCCACCTCTTCTACCTGGTACATTGACAATGGAGCCTTGAGTCACATGACTGGAGCTCGAGAGGTGTTCTCAGAGTTATCAGAGGCAGGTAGAGATGTGGAGGTTGTCCTTGGAGACAACACCGTTGTGAGAGTTGTTGGTCGGGGGACCATTGCATTTCAGAGGGAGTCTATGAGTCCCATGACTCTGCGGGATGTGTTGTATGTCCTGGGCTGAAAAAGAACCTTGTATCAGTTTCCACTATTGAGGGGTCTTGGGGTGTGCTTTTCAGATGGGAGAGTGCAGGTGTATCCCAAGGCCACAGGTATGTCCAGTGCCATGGATATTGGAGTTAGGTGTGGAAAGTTGTACAAGCTATTGTTTCAGCCACAGTGTGCCTTAGCACATAGCAGCAGCAGTGAGCTTTGTGAGCTCTAGCATCGGAGGATGGCCCACCTTCATCACCCAGCTCTTAGAGTGTTGAGGAGCATGGTTACAGGTTTACCAGAGTTCAGCACTGAGCAGGAGGATGTGTGCAGAGGGTGTGCTTTGGGAAAGTACACCAAGACTGTTTTTCCGAGTAGTGACACGAGAGCTGCCGGGGTGCTTGATCTCATTCATACTGATATATGCGGTCCCATGTCATCACGTTCTTTGACAGGCTTTGAGTACTATATCAGCTTTATAGATGACTACTCCAGGAAGACCTGGATCTACTTCTTGAGGAGCAAGAAGTCTGAGCTTGTGTTGAGAGTCTTCCAAAGGTTCAAAGCCCTTGTGGAGAAGCAGACAGGGAGACAGATCCGGATCTTGAGATCGGACAATGGGGGTGAGTATACCTCCAAGGAGTTCAGTGCATTCTGCAGTCAGGAGGGCATTCAGAGACAACTGACGGTTCCTTATACTCCTGAGCAGAATGGAGTAGCAGAAAGGAAGAACAGATCGATTGTGGGGGCAGCCAGAGCGATGTTCCATGATCAGGGGTTACCTTTCTTTCTTTGGGATGAAGCATGTAGTACTGCAGTGTATCTGCAGAACAGGAGTCCTCACAGGGCAGCGGGGAGCAAGACTCCTGAGGAGATGTATTCGGGCAAGAAGCCTGAGGTGAGCCACTTTCGCATATTTGGCTCGATGACCTACTCTCACGTCCCTTCTGAGTAGAGGACGAAGTTTGATCCCACCGCAGAGAGAGGTATCTTTGTGGGATATGATGAGACTTCGAAGGCTTATCGGATTTACTTACCTTGTTCGCGGAAAGTTGTTGTCCGCCGGGAAGTAAAGTTTGATGAGGAGAGAGCCTTCAGAAAGTCCAGAGAGTTAGAGCAGGGGGAGACACCAGCTCCCACACCTCAACTGGTATAGGCTTCTTCGATGCAGCTTACAGGTCCACAGGTTTCTGGAGGGACTGGATCATAGGGTACAGGCACAATGTCGACAGGTTCAGTGATTCAGGTGGCCAGCACTTTAGGGACAAGTTCAGGGACAGGTACAGGTTTGAGTCCTCAGATTACAGGATTAGCAGGCACAGGTTCATCAGTTACTGGTCCTCGGGGTATTGGATCTTCTGGTACCGGGACTTCATTAGATGAGGAGGAGCAGCCTTCAAGGAAGAGGAAGCCTAAGTGGCTTCAGGAGACCTTGAAGGAAGCTGAGGCATTTGGTAGGCCCCAGGAGAGGATCAGGTCAGTAGTGGAGCCAGAAAGGCTTGGTGTGGTGCCGGACAGAGGAGATATGGCTCTTGTTGCATGCCTTCGTGACTCTGAGCCATCCACATTTGAGGAGGCTTCCCAGCATCTGGTATGGAGAGATGCCATGATGGAAGAGTACCAGTCCATCATGAAGAATGATGCTTGGGAGATAGTACCGAGACCGGAGGGGAAGTCAGTTGTGACTTCCAGATGGCTTTACAAGGTAAAGCATGCTGCAGATGGCAGTGTGGAGAAGTACAAGGTTTGGTATGTCGCGCGGGGGTTCTCACAGGTTGAGGGAGTCGAATATGATGAGACTTTTGCTCCAGTTGCTCGATATTCTTCTATCAGGGCAGTGATTTCTATAGCAGCAGAGATGGGTTGGAAGATCCACCAGATGGATGTGAAGACCGCATTTCTCAATGGTCTTCTGCAGGAGGAGGTTTATCTAGAGCAGCCACAGGGATTCGAGATTCATGGGAGAGATTCTCATGTGTGCAGGCTGAAGAAAGCCTTGTACGGACTAAAGCAAGCTCCTAGAGCTTGGTACTCCAGGATTGATGCTTATTTGACATCGATGGGATTTCAGAAGAGTGAGGCTGATCCCAACCTTTACTTCATTGTGGTTGGGGGAGATCCGCTCATTCTTCTGTTGTATGTTGATGATCTTTTTATCACAGGTGCTGAGCGTCTCATTGCACATTGTAAGAGAGACCTAGCATCGGAGTACGAGATGACCGATATTGGGCTGATGCACTATTATTTGGGGATGGAGGTTTGGCAGGAGCCAGGGCATATTTTCCTTGGACGGGGAAAGTATGCAGCTGATATTCTGAAGAGATTTCGGATGGAGGACTGCAGGCCTATGAGTACACCTATGATCACCAACTGGAAGCAACTCCATGCTTTCGAGGGCAAGTTGGTGGATCCCACTATATATCGTCAGCTTATTGGGTCGTTGATGTATCTGGTCAACACCAGGCCAGACTTGTGTTTTGCGGTGAACACTCTTAGCCAGTTCATGGTTGAGCCTAGGAGTGTGCACTGGACAGCCGCAAAGCACATATTGAGGTATCTTGCAGGGACAGTGGACTATGGTCTGGACTACAGGGGTTCGGATGGAGTTGGCTTGGTTGAGTTTACTGATTCAGACTAGGCAGGTTGCGTGCGGGATCGGAAGAGCACTTCCGGTTGTTGTTTCAGTTTGGGCTCGGCAGCAGTGTCGTGGTTCAGTCGAAAACAGAAGTCCGTTGCATTGAGTTCTGCTGAGGCTGAGTATATGGCAGCTAGTCAGGCTACTTGTGAAGCACTGTGGCTTCGCAAGCTTTTGGTAGATTTGTTTGATCAGGAGCTTAGGCCTACCGTGATCTACTGTGACAATCAGAGTTGCATTCAGCTCTCTGAGAATCCAGTGTTCCATGGCAGGTCAAAGCACATAGAGATCAGATACCATTTCATTCGAGACTACGTTCAGAGAGGGGCAGTTGAGCTTCAGTATGTATCCACTGATGAGTAGGTTGCAGATATCCTGACGAAGTCTTTGGGGAGGGGAAAGTTTGTCTTCTTCAGAGATAAGTTGGGAGTGGTACGGAACACCTTCCTTGGTAAGAGGGAGTGTTAGTTTTTGTACCTAGGCAGATGTTCCCTAGGTGACTTTATTTTGCCTAAGTCACTTTAAGAGGGAAAAAGGTGACCCTCACATTAAATGTCACTTAATGAGACTTTATAAACATAAAGTCACTTTTTGATAAATTTAAGTGAGTGAGTAATTTTATTTATGTGAATTAAATAAAAGGGATTTTTACTCATTGATCCTCATCCATTGGATTAGATCTCTTTTCCACCGTTGGATTAGAAACTCACTTAGGTCAAACAAAAAGCATGAGGGAGGCAAAAGGACAATCACTTTTCACTTTTCAGGAGAAGAGAGAAGCGCTGAGAGAGAAGGAGGACGAGGAGGGTTTGTTCATTTTTTTCCAGAGAAAATACATGCACAGAAATCGAGAGGAGTACAGGAGCATTAACTCAGGCACATAAATCGAGAGGAGAGTACGGCCCCATTAATGCTGTACGGCTGCATTTAATGTGCACAGAAATCGAGGAGTACGTCTGCCATTAATGCTGTACGGTTTTGCATTTATTTTTCCTGCACAGAAATCGAGGAGTTTGGGTCTGTACGGCCTGCATTTATTGCTGTATGGACAGCATTAAATTTGCACAGATATCGAGGGTACGGACAGCACAGAAATCGAGGGTACGACCCTGCATTAAATGCTGTACGATTTTGCATAGAAATCGAGGTCAATTTGGAGTGTATGGCCTGCATTTATTACTGTACGGTTGGCTCAGAAATTGAGGTGCTGTTCATGCACAGAAATCGAGACAGTCTGCTGCTGGTCAAAAATCTGGGTTGAGATAAGTTGGAATTTTTGACTGTAAATTTAATGTCTGATTTTTGCTGAAGAAAATAATAAAATTTCTCTCCTCTCTGACTGGTTTTCCCCGTGGGGGTTTTTCCAGGGCTTATTTGGCCAAAAATCTCTGAGTTAAAAATTTATGGTGTGACTGTCCATATGTATTTGTTTTCAGCCTGTTAGTATTTTTACTGTGTGTTTAAAATTGTTCGGCAAATTTTTAAGTAGCTTTCAGCCTATGCAAAACCGGTTGAAGTGAAAACCACAAAATGTTCATTTAAACCAGCAAGCAGTAAAACTTAGTTTTCTACAGTTTTAAATTAATATGGAAGATGAGTGAATTAGATTAAGAGGAAGGGAACTCCAAATGTACCCAAAAGTACAAGGAGTATGTCCAAAACCCTTATTTGATGCAGCTCCACGTAAGGAATATGTGGGTTGGGTTGGAGTCTTTGAAACATGTCCAACACTACACCAACAAGAGTGTATCCTGATGGTTTCTTGAGGTCACTACCCAGTTGTTCCTGCTTCCTCTGTGAATTTTCCACCACAACGGATAAAATCGAGGCATTGGATTTTCGCCTTGGAGGTTAATTGAGATGTGAAAACTAATTAGACTAGTCACCCATGTTGCTTTTGATGCAGCCAACTATTCAGTTGAATCGCAGCGGGGCAAAGCATACACACTAGAGTCTTGTTGATTTTAAGGTTTTTAAAGACTAAGTTTGTTTGTTAAAAAAAAAAGATTAACTTCCAAGAATCTCTTTCGTTTCAAATGAATCTCAATCGGGAAAGAAAGGAGGAGTAAATTTTAAAATGCGAAGTAAAAAACAAAAACAAAGAGAACTGAAAGAAACAAAGGTTGTCTAATTAAGCCTACCATGCATCTCTTTCCCCTTTCGGGTAACTCGGGAAGTCGTGGCGTTAGTATTAGAGCTACTTTGATTCAAATAAGATATGGAATGATAATACAGATCAAAGTATACAACTCTGCAACAAAAACTAAACTAATCAAGCACAACACGAAAATTGACACTGATGCGGATCCTCCCTGGGGGGGATGTGGAGCGGGCTTTGAAGAGCCTACTCAAAATCCTTTTTATTAATTTCGGTTACAATCTTTAGAGAAATGCTCTTTGGTCCTTGTTATCTGGGATCCAAAGGCTTACAAAATATTACAAAAGGAAGCACGGAAGTAGGGAAGCCCTTGGGAAGCTCCGTATGGCCCAAAAATGGAATTTTGAGCAGCGTTTCCTTCTCTTTTTTTGCAAACCTGCTAAAAACAAACAAGCATATATTAGTCAAATGTGCCCAAAAACACTTTGGAGGTGTCTTTGGACAGCCCACAAAAAATTAGTAAAACATTTTCTAAGTTAAAACTATAAAAAAAATGTGCAAAAAATAACCAAGGAAAGCAAGCTTTCATTGGGATCTTGGCTAACTTTTGGGCAGCCAATATGATTAAGCACTTAGATTTCAAAATTTAACTTTAAAATCAAAAGAAACCCACTCAAATTACAAGCTTTAAGATTTACTTGAAATAACTTGCAAAAAAGGTAGATTTCTAAGCTAGATTTAAAATGAAATGGTAAAACTTCATGCAACCATTTAGATCCAAGCAAAACAATCATATAACTTCGATCTATAATGATTTTAACTTTAAAAGTAAGCAGATCTAAGAAATAAGAAGAGGTAACCAAAGGAGAAAGTTTGATTTAAAATTGAGGGAGAGAGAGAAGGAAATTGCTCAAGCTTGGGAGTGCTTGGGCTATGGAATTTGTTGGTGGAGAGCGGAGGGACTATGCCTCTTCAACAACGAGTTCTTGGAGAGTGGGAGAAGCAAGCAAGATCTCACACAAATCCAAGAGAAGCCCCTGTAAATCACCTTCACACTTGCCAAGAGACTTATCAAATCCAGTAAAAACTCATGCTAAAGACAAGAAGAGCATACCCATCAGCAAATCAACATGCAAATTCTAAATCTTGAACATAAATTAATTAAGAGAGCAAAGAAACTACTTCACTCACTCCTACCGATTAGTACTAATCATTCAATGAGGCTAGATTTGACAAGGAATAACAAATGCTTAAAATAAATTCTACAGATTACCTCAGCAACAACATGAGCCAATGATCATCCACACACTTGAGCCATACACCACATGAGACCTCCAAAGTCTTTCTATTATTCCAAAGAGTATTACAATTACAATACAACACTTGAGCATTCCTTGACCCAAGGGGGAATCCAACACTGGTAGAAAAGTTGAGCATGAGTCGATTTAGGAGTGAGTTCAAGTTTGAAGTGAAGAGGCTTCTATGGAGGAGGCGCCACCTCTCATGAGGTAGGCGACCTCGCTCCATTCCATTCTCTATCTTCATGAAATGACAATACACCAACTACTCACATCTTAAATGAGGTTGGTGTCATCTCCCTCTACCCACTTCATTCGCTATCTCATTACATAACATATAATCATATTAATTTTATACAATGTTCAAAACTTATCACATGAAGGGGGTACACCCTCCATACAATCGCACCGTCACTTGGTACTAGCATGAAACCTTCAAAGTTGACGTCACCCACTTAAACCATACTCGCTACTTCCTTTAAAATGTGATTTCATCTTCAATTTAAACCAAACTTAAGTTTATAACCAAAGTTTTGATGTATTAACTACTTGGATGAAGTCGCTAACAAAATGGGACCCCTTTGCCATGTCATCCCACTAATTAAACAAGTCATTTTTTACTTTTTCAAACTTGTCCTTTAGTGCCAATTTGATGCTCCTTTAGCATTAAAATGCCAATTCGATGCTCCGTTAGCTAAATAATGCCTCACGGGATGTTTTAGCCACTCAAAACATATGCAAAGTGGCCTCTGAGGTAAAGAGGATACTCTCACTGTGAAAATGAGCATCCCCATGCCAAAAATGGACTCTGAACCCGACTTTTATTACATTTTGAAGTTTTTTAAATAAACCATTAAAAAATGGCTTAAAAAACGGAAATAAAAAATAAAATAAAATAAAAATTCTTGAAATCAGACGAGACTCTAGGGGGGCCTAGCAAATGTCCATACGACTCAATTCGAATGCCTAACACGTTTATAAACAATGACACAGAGGCTCTAATAACCTCCTAAGGCCTAACCACTAAGACGACTACACCAACTTTGGAGGTGTGAGTGAAAAACTCAGAAATTATTAGTCATTTGTTCAAAAACCAATAATTACCAAGAAAAAACACTCTGGGCTAGTCCGCTTGATGCTCAAGTGTGGGAAGCCGAGCCTTTTATAAAAGTTGACCATGCTAGCACATTTTTTACAATTTCTCCAAGGGGATATGAACATGTGTTACAAATTTTTTCGAACAGACTCCCAGAAAAAGGCTGGCGGACTTCGGAACTTTGATCATGAACAGGTGTGCTTGTTCAAACCTTGCCAGCTCACTTGAAAAATCCACTAAGTACAACTTAGGTGGTAACATAACACTTGTTGGAAAATGTGTTTAGCGGGACCACACTCTATTCAAGGGTTGTTTAAGGCACATATCATATCTGATATTTTATTTTTAGAACTGATTTGAGGCCTCTTCTCTACCATATTGCTCATCCCCTTTACCCTACGATACAAGGTACATATCACATGGTAAGGCTGACATTGTTTTAACTGATTTTTTATGAAGCTTTTTGAGTTGTATTCACTGTTGCAATCCTATAGCAGCAGTAGTATATTGATGTTAAATTTCTTGGGATCTTTGATAAAGTTCTATAACTCCTCCTTCTCTTTCAGTGATTTTTGTGCTTCATTGTTTTGATTCCATAAGGCATTGACCTACGTCGAGAGGTTTCTTGGTGAAGGTGTTTGTGTGTTGTTTAAGCAATTGTAGATATCTATAGTCGATATTAGGCACTCCCCCTTGGTATTAGGAATTGACCTAAAGTGTTAAGGAGCTAGGTTGTGGTGACATTAGACTCTATCTCCTCTGGTGCTTACCACTCATAGCACCGTGATCCGTGAATTTGGTTGGGGTGTATTTTGAGTAGTAATATGTGGTATGTATTTTTGCTTCTCGATCTGTTGTTTCTGTTGAAGTTGTGTGCTCGTGATCAAGGTAGTTGCGTGCTTTCTCCATGTCTTCGTTGTCTACCTTTGCATTCTTTTCATATGTATCCTCTTGCAATAGTCTCGCGATATCCTCTTGGGTTCTTTACCTCCCGTGCTTGCCTAAATTATTTGCTTCTCCTATGTGTTGTTGTTCTTTGGTTTCCGATCTTATTGGCTTCATACTTGTCATTCCTTTCCTGGTCATGCATGTGGCTTCTTCCCTTTTTCCTCCTATTTCTTCTTTTGTTTTTGAGTTCCCTTTGCTATGAATATTGGCAGGTGCTATGTTTGCTAGATTCGACATCTTTGCGATACAAATCATTTACTTACTTTTTGACTAATTGCTTTGGTCCGCAGCTTGTGTCCTTTTGTTAGTGGCAGCCTGGGGTCATTTGGGTCTCTTAAGTGTTTAATGGATTTTCTTCTTTTCAGTCTGGTTGTGTCTTCCTCTGATTTGTCAAGTCCTAGGGAGAATTCCTCGATGTTGTTGTCGATCCCTGTTGTCTTTGATATGTGGATTCTACTATAGGGAAAGTCTGGGTTTTTTTGTGCAAATCCTTGGCGCGTTGGTCTTCATGTTCTTCTTAGTGCTTCTTCCTTGTATTGCTGCCTCTGCCAGCCGAAATTCACGTTCCTATACTTTTGGTCAATATGCCCGTGGGATCATAGAATTTTAACTGTGGTTAAAGGTTTGTATCAGGTTGTGATGCTTTTGTGACCCATCTCTCGATATCCTTCTTGGTAAATTTGACTTCGGCCCATATTTTTGGTGGTTTCCATGGCACGACTTTGTGTTTTCCCACGAAGTATTTGTTCATTATCATAACTTGCCTACATTGTTCTCTCAGTGCAATCTTTGTTTTCACATATTTGGGTAAGGTTGTTGGATGTTCACAAAATCCCTAGACTCTTATGTATGAGTAGTCCACTACTTCAAACTAATCACTTATAACCTCTATCCTTCTAGTGTGGAGTTGGGCTTGTGTGTTCTTTGATACCAACTATGGTCTCCAAATGGTGATTGTTGATTGCGTACCTATTCCAGTATCAATACATCACTTTTTTTGGTTTGTGTGTGAGTTGTCATTGTCCTTTATCTTATGTTGTCGTGGACTTTTGACTCATGTTAGATTTCTTAGTGATTCGATGTATATTTTGTTCGATATTCATGTTCGAGTCTCTTAAGCGTTTAATGGATTTTCTTCTTTTCAGTTTGGTTGTCTTCCTCTGATTTGTTGAGTCCTAGGGAGAATTCCTCAGTGTTGTTGTCGATCCCCATCAACTCTGATATGTGGATTCTACTATAGGGAAAGTCTGGGATTTTTCATGCAAATCCTTGGCGTGTTGGTCTTCATGTTCTTCCTAGTGCTTCTTCCTTGTATTATTGCCTCTACCAGCCGAAATTCATGTTCCTATACTTTTTGGTCAATATGCCCATGGGATCATAGAATTTTAACTATGGTTAAAGGTTTGTATCTCGTTGTGATGCTTTTGTGACCCATATATCGATATCCTTCTAGGTAAATATGTCTTCGGCCCATATTTGTGGTGGTTTCCATGGCACGACCTTTTGTTTTCCCACGAAGAATTTGTTCGTTATCATGGCTTGCCTACATTGTTCTCTCAGTGCATCTTCATTTTCACATATTTGGTAGGGTTGTTAGATGTTCACAAAATCCCTAGACTCTTATGTATGAATTGTCCACTACTTCAAACTAATCACCTATAACCTCTATCCTTCTAGTGTGAAGCTGGACTTGTGTGTTCTTTAATACCAACTATGGTCTCCAAGTGGTGATTGTTGATTGCGTAACTATTCTCGTATCGGTACCCCCCATGTTTTGGTTTATGTGTGAGTTGTTATTGTCCTTTATCTTCTGTTGTCGTGGAATTTTGACTAATGTTAGGTTTCTTAATGATTCAATGTATATTTTGTCTGATATTCATTTTCTAACAATAACGTATCCCTCTTATGATAGCGACATGTTGGACTAAAAAATCCATGACAGCCTCTCACAGTCTCGATGTTGGGACCCTGAGTAGGCATGGTCTTCCTTTGTGAGTCACGTCATTTCGCAGCGTGGTTTTCCCAACCTGAATGTTTGTACAGCCTCATTGGTTCCTCTAATCCATCCTTCATAGCCACCATCTACTTAACTCGTTACATTTTGTAATAATGGGGTCATGATTATCGAGTATCGTGGGCCTTGACTTGTCTCTGTTACTTTTGATAATATTCCTTACCTTATCTTCTGATCTTGTATGTGTCATCTTTGAGGATGTGTCTTGGCTATGTCTTACTTTCCCGAATGTCTTGAATCCTTTGTGTTCGATTTGACGTCGTCGTTGACTTTAGTGATGAAGACATACAAATATGTGATTAATGGGATTGGTACGTATGCCAATGTAGCATCTTTCTATGGAGTAAGATACTTGTGTGTGTGGTGTGGCCATGTTTATTGTGTTAAAAGTACAACATCACAAGTCATTCTCCAAGCCGATCTTGTGCAGCCAGGATTGGGCCTTTATGTTCAGGTAGGGAGCTTGAGTTGGACTAAAGAACTTGGAGTAGAATTCTTAGGTTGGACTCTATTAAAGATAGTGCAACTACGAGACCCATTCTCAGGGAGGATGGTACCCTAGTCAGTTAACATGGGTTCTTGGTTAGTGAACCAGGTAAAGTAAGTCCCTAGAAGGTACCCTAGGGCCCCCAGCAGTCTCTTGGAGTTCTTGGTCTAGGGCCAAGCAGGTTGATGCCATGGCAAAGTCCCTAGCATGTGGCTAGGGCACCTATATGTCTCTAGGGTATTCTGATCTGGTACCAAACAATTTCTTGGTCATGAGGATCAAGCAAATCCTACAAGTTGGGACAGAGACTTCCTAGTCTAGGACCAGGAAGATCCTTCGTTTGGGACCAAGCAGTTCCTGCAAGTACATACCTGTTTAGCTAACTAGGTGGATCTTGGTCAGTTGACTAAGATGATGATGTGTGATGTCCTCTTCTCCTAAACAATTATTGCTAGGTTGTTTCTCAAGGGACTAGCCACCCCTTGATGATGTCACTAGCACTTGACTGTTAGGAGCAATGTAGAGGACTAGGCGTTCACTTCATCCAGTTTGGACCTTCCTTATATGGTGATGATAAAACTCACAGTTATTATATGGAACAAGTGTGGACAATATACCTTGAGAGAAAGATTAAAGCCCTTGGTCTTGTGGGTAAAATGGTTGTTTCCCCACCTTGATGGTACACCTTGGTCTTGTGGCTAAAAGGGTTGTTTTCCCACCTTGTTGGTACACCTTGGTCTTGTGGGTAATAGGGTTATTTCCCCACCTTGTTGGTACACCTTGGTCTTATGGGTAAAAGGGTTGTCCTACCACTTTGTTGTGATACCTCTTGTTGACTTGTGTTTATCCTTGTACTTGCCTTGGTCTTATGTTTCCCTTGTTGGTCCTAGAGCCCCTCTTTAGTGTGGTACCTTAACCCTTTGATTATGTTGACTTAATTGTATTGTATGACCACTTGACCATTGGCACCCTACTAAGTCAACTTAATATTATTTTTATGTTATAATTGGTAAATCTCTTAAAAGCTAGGGTAGTTAAGTGACCCTTCTAGAAGGCATGTCAAGATTATAAATTAAGTCCTAAACTCGATTTTTTGAAGTGTGCCTTGATAAGAGAAAAAGAGATCTGATCCATTGTCTGTTGTAGGGTGCATTGTTGCTCCATTGTCTTGGCGTCAAGGGTTTTATGGTGTTGTTTTAGATGACTCTCTTCTTGTTTATCTATTGCTGCTGGTTTAAAGTTGTCATCTTCTCCTTCTCAACCATATAAGGTTGTCGCCCTCCTGTTTGGATTACCTACTACTGGACCATGAATTTATTGTGGGCTGCCTTGAGCTGGACATGAATTGTTTGGGTGTATTAAAGTGGGCCATGCCCACTATTGGTTGCTCAGACTTGGGTCGTGTCCATTGTTGGCTGCCCAGAGTTGGGCCGTGTCCATTGTTGGCTACCCAGACTTAGGTTGTGACCATGTTACTGTTCATTAGAGTGGTTCGTGACCCTTGTGTGGCTGCTCAAACCTTAGTCATGGTTTGTTTGGGCTGCCCTAGTCTGGGCGTGATTCCTTTAAGCGATGCTAAGCTCAGCCATGACCTCTTGTTGACTATTAGACTTGGGTCATGATCTTTTTGAGTGCCTTAGGCTGGGTCGTGACTTGTTTAGATGCTTCAAAATTGGACTGTGACCTGTTCACTGCCTCAGACTTAGACCATGACCTTGTTTGAGTGGGATAAGACCCCTGGTTGCTAACAGAGGTCTAGTTGTGTGTGGACTATCATTATTTATGGTCTGCTACTATTTATTTGGGTTTTCCATCCTTGTTGACTAGGTTACCTTGACTGCTACTGTACTTGGCTAAACCCACAATACTCTACTCTCTCTCTCTCTCTCTCTCTCTCGGGTTGCCCTATGTTCCTTTGGTGATTTGTCTTCAAAAAGACAAAGTCCGATCTAAAAAGAATATCCAAGTATAAGGAAGGTCTAAACTCACTTTGCTTTCTTTTCTTTACTGTTTATTAGTTTTGGTTATTAACTTGTTTTTTATAGTATTGTTGTTACTATTTATGTTCTATTTCTTGTACCTTGCAATTGATAAATTCTATCTCAAGGACCAACTTTAACACAGTGATAATTGAGTGTTAATGTTGAAAGAGATGAAAATTATGTTTTAATTATAGCTATACTGTTCTGTAACTAGGATTAATTTCGATTTTATTTTATGCATTAAAGTACAATTTTTTAAATTTTTCTATCTCAAACCTTAACCTAACAAAATTTCAATATGGGATCAAAGCTTAGGGTGTGTAGCTAACTTTGTTTTGCAGGCCAACAGAATTTACATAGATCCTAAGGTAAGGATTTGTGCTCTAATCAACTTGGTTGCAGGAGTTACTTGGCAAAAACTCATCAAGTTGGTAGTAAGGGTTTGAAGATGGATACTACTTCAATTAAGTCAGAAGATAGGCTTGAAGGAGCCTCAAACTTTAATGCATGGAAGTCTAGTGTTCTGAATATCCTAGAAGAAAGTGATCTGGATGACTTGCATACTAGAGTTGTTGAAGAGCCCACAACAACTCAAACAAGGGCAATATTCAAGAAAAAACAAGCCAAGGCAAAGAGAGTCATCTTTGACTCAGTTAAAGACAATTTGATGCATGTTATAGCTCCTCTAAGGACAACTAAAGAATGCTTTGATTCTCTAGCAAACCTTTATGAGAAAAAGAACCCTACTCAGAGTAGGGCTTCGAAAAAGCAACTTCGTTCACTGAAGATGGAGAAGGATGAGATAGACGCCACCTTATTCTCCAAGATCTCTCAGATAAGAGATGAACTCATGGCCATTGGAGATAAAGTAGAAGATGATCCAGTGTAGACAGTATTCCGATGGTCTTCTTACGACCTGAGAGGCATATTTGGCAGCAGTAAATGGACGAGAGGTCCAACCAAGCTTTGATAGGTTATGGCATGATTATTTAGAAGAAGGTAGGATCCAAAGTAGATTTGGGCCTCCAACTGAAAATGATCATGCTCTAGTTCCCAATACAAAGAAAGGAAAGAGATTCCCTCAGCACAAGGAAAATGGGAAGGGACCTCAAGGTAAGCATTTTCATAAATCAAAGGTTAGGTGTTATAACTGTAGTCAGCTTGGTCATTATGCAAGAGATTGTAAGAAACCACCTAACAAGAATTGGCATAGAAAGAAGTATGATACTTCAACTGCTACAGAAGAAGAAGAGCCTCAGCAAAAGAAATCAAGGACTAAAACCAAGGATCAAGATCAAAGAAAAGATTTTTCTACTTGACTTCAAGACTCTCAGGTTCCATCTCCAACTTAACAGATTCCAAGTGGATAGATAGTGGAGCCACCAAGCATGTGACTAGACTCAAGAATGCCCTTGCAATTTACAAGACCAAGAAGTTCCATAAGAAAGTGGAACTAGGAGATGGAAGTACCTATGCAATTAAAGGAGTTGGTACAACTTCCTTTCAACTTGATTCATGTATGTTGACTTGTGTTGAGGACATTTTGTATGTTCTTGGTTTAAAGAAGAATGTTCTTTCAGTGACAGTTTTAGAAGACAAGGGGTTTTATGTAACCTTCTCAAAAGGAAATAATTTTTTATGGCCTAAGGGTGGAAATATGAGCTCATCTATTGTGATTGGTGTCCATGAAGGTGATCTCTATAAGGTTTCAGGACATGTTATTAGAGCTCTATACCCCTATCAAAACTCAGAGATCAAGATGGAGACAACTGTGCTCTTCAATCCCCAACAGAGTGGGATTGTAGAAAAGGAAAGTAGAGATGTGATCTTCCATCACACTAGGGAGTCTTTCAGTGACTCAAATATGGAAGTCCACGAGGCATCTTGCTCAGAGGAGCAGAGGAAGAAGGCCAAGAAGCCTTCAGTTGATCTCGTTGAGAAGCCTATTGAAAGGCTTCAAGGGTGCTCCAGTGTGAGCCATGTCACTAATTCAAAATCCTTCACTTATGAGGAGGGAGCCAAACAATAGGTTTGGAAATATGACTTATGGAAAGTGAATCTCAGCTATCAAGGGATGTTAGTTTCTACTTCCAAGTGGATCCATGAGATCATGCTTCTTGCTGATCACCAGAGTTGTTTGAAGCTCTCAAAAAATCTATTATTTGATGACAGGTCGAAACAGATCAAGAGGAGGTATCGCTATGTCAAGCACATGGTGCAGTATGTTTTGTCAAGAAGACAGATTACCGAGGTGTCTAGTGTTGCAGAGAATGCCTCTCTTGCTAAGAGGGAGTGTTAAAGATAGTGCAGCTACGAGACCCATTCTCAGGGAGGATGGTGTTGCTGCCTAATTCGTACCTCAGGTCACGTGACAGAAATATTCAAGCCACCAGGTACGACCTTGGGGGCAAGCTCAAGCCAAGTGTTGTCACCTGATACTTGACTCCTCCGTCTAGGCCAACTCCTAGTGAAGCCAAGGGGGGTGGTTGTTTTTATTTAAAACTAAAAAAAATATGTTTATTAGCAAACCCCTCAAGACTAAAAAATCTCTTTCCTGTATGCTTTGCACCGTTGCAACTCGTCTAATCAGCTGGTTGTAACCAGAAAAGGATACGAGTGACTAGATTAATAGAAAAATTCACACAAGTTACTTTCTTGAAAATTCGTGAAATCACAGAGAGTTACTACCACAGAGTCAAAGGTCTACTCCAAGCAGGTTATGCCTCACCCCATTGGACAATTGGTAAAACCGCTCTAGCATTCAATTCAAGGGAACTTGGCTTGTTGGGCCAAACCCCAATTTATCCACTCCTTAATCAACTCATTTAAAAATCTTAAAGCTTACCAACGAGACACTGCAATACTTTCACCGAGACTACAACAACAACCCTTATTAACAAGCACCCCATATTCATTGCCACTGATCTTCCACAATTTTTATGGTTAAATCAATTTCTGCATATTGTCATGAATGGTGTTTGAATTATCAATGTCGTTGTTATTATAATTCATTTGCAATAAGTCATTGTTGAGGTTTAAATCTATTTCACGTTTAACTCCTAAATTCTTTTCTTTTGTTTTAGAATACAGACCATATATTATTTTTATTAGGGACCACTCCCTTGGCTTTGCTAGTAGTTGGCCTAGACGAAGGAGCTAAGTATCAGGTGACAACACTTGGCTCGAGCTTGCCCCTAAGGTCACACCCAGTGGCTTGAAGATTTCTGCCACGTGACTCGAGGTGCGAATTAGGCTGCAACAGATGGTACCCTAGTCAACTGACTAGGGTTCCTGGTTAGTAAACCAAATAGAGTAAGTCCCTAGAAGGTACCCTAGGGCCCCCAATAGTCTCCTAGGGCTCTTGGTATGGGACCAATCACCAAGCAGGTTGATACCATGGAAAAGTCCCTAGCATGTGGCTAGGGTTCCTATATGTCTCTAGCGTATTATGGTCTGGGAACAAACAGTTTCTCGGTCACGAGGACCAAGAAGATCTTGCAGGTTGAGACAAAGACTTCCTAGTATGGGATTGGGAAGATTCTTGGTCTGGGACCAAGCAGTTCCTGCAAGTACATACCTGGTCAGTTAACCAGGTGGATCTTGGTTAGTTGACCAAGATGATGATGTGTGGTGTTCTCTTCTCCTAAACAATTATTGCTAGGTTGTTTCTCAAGGGACTGGCCACCCCTTGATTATGTCATTAACACTTGACCATTAGGAGCTGTGTAGAGAACTAGAGGATCACTTCATCCAGTTTGGAACTTCCTTATATGGTGATGACAAAACTCACAGTTATTGTTTGGAACATGTGTGGACAATATACCTTGAGAGAGAAAGATTAAAGTCCTTGCTCTTGTGGGTAAAATGGTTGTTTGCCCACCTTGATGGTACACCTTCGTCTTGTGGGTAATAGGGTTGTTTCCCCACCTTGTCGGTACACCTTGGTCTTCTGGGTAAAAGGGTTGTCCTTCTACTTTGTTATGACACCTCTTGTTGACTTGTGGTTATCCTTGTACTTGACTTAGTCTTATTTTTCCCTTGTTGGTCCTAGCACCCCTCTTTAGTGTGGTACCTTAACCCTTTGATTATGTTGACTTAACTTATTGTTTTTCTATTGTATGACCACTTAACCATTGGTACCCTACTAAGTCAACTTAATATTATTTTTATGTTATGATTGGTAAATCTCCTAAAAGCTAGGGTAGTGAAGTGATCCTTCTAGAAGATATGTCAAATCTATAAATTAAGTCCTAGCCTTCATTTTTTGAAGTGTGCCTTGACAAGAGAAAAAGAGATCTGATCCATTGTCTGATATAGGGTGCACTACTACTCCATTATCTTGGCGTCAAGGGTTTTATGCTGTTGTTTTAGACTGATATCTTCTCGTTTATCTATTGTTGTTGGTTTGAAGCTGTCATCTTCTCCTTCTCATCCATTTAAGGTCGCCACCCTCCTGTTTAGACTACCTACTATTGAACTGTGAATTTATTGTGGGCTGCCTTGAGCTGGACATGAATTGTTTGGGTGTATTAGAGTGGGTTGTGATCATTGTTGGTTGCCCAGACTTGGGCAGGTCCATTTTTGGCTGTCCAAACTTGGGTTGTGTCCATTGTTGGCTGCCCAGACTTAGATTGTGACCGTGTTACTGTTCATTAAAGTGGGTCGTGACCCTTGTGTGGCTGCTCAGACCTAAGCTGTGGTTTGTTTGGGCTGCCTAGTTTGGGGGTGATTCCTTTAAGGGTTGTTAAGCTCAGTCGTGACCTCCTATAGAATGTTAGACTTCGGTCGTGATTTTTTTGAGTGCCTTAGGATGGGTTGTGACTTGTTTCGATGCCTCAGACTTGGATTCTGACCTATTGAGCGCTTCAGACTTAGCCCGTGACCCTATTGGAGTGGGACAAGGCCCATAGTTGCTAATAGAGGTCTAATTGTGTGTGGAATGTCATAATTTCTAGTCTGCAACTATTTATTTGGATTTTCCATCCTTGTTGACAGGGTTACCTTGGCTGCTAGTGTACTTGACTAAACGTACAATACTCTATTCTCTCTCTCAGGTTGTCCTATGTTTCTTTGGTGGTTTGTCTTAAAAAAGACAAAGTTTGACCTAAAAAGAATATATGAGTATAAGGAAGGTCTAAACCCACTTTGCTTTCTTTTCTTTACTATTTACTAGTTTTGTTTATTAACTTGTCTTTTATAGTACAACTATTACTGTTTATGTTCTATTTCTTGTACTTGCAATTGATAAATTCTATCTCAAGGACCAACTTTAACACATTGATCACTAAGGAGTGTTAAAGTTGAAACATATGAAAATTATGTTTTAATTACATCTATACTGTTATGTATCTAGCATTGATTTATATTTTATTTTATGCATTGAAGTACAAATTTTAAAATTTCTATCTCAAACCCTAACTTAACAAAATTTGAACAGACTCAAGAATGACTAAGCCTTCAGTGTAAATAGTTATTCCTCATGTGTTGAGGTGAATGCTTTAATATATTAAAGTGATGATGTTGTAAAGTCTTGTTCGACAAGGCTCATGAATTGTGTCAAGTTAGATCCTCATGTGTTGAAGTGGACCTCGAGTTATAGAGGTACACATGAGGTGGACCTTCAATTATATAGATAAATGCTTTGCATGTTCAAGCATTAATGTTGTCTGATGTATTACTAACCATGGTCATTCGAGATGGATAAAGCTAGTAAGTCTCCTCTAGGGACTGACCACCTCTAGAGTGAATTACTTTAGCATATGATCACTTGGTCCAAGTGTAATATAATATGATCACATCATTAAACAAATCTTCTTAGTATAATATGATATGATAGATAAATTAAATTTAACACATATTGACCATGCAGAAAAGATAAGAGAAAAGATAAATGCATAGAGAACAAAGAGAATTTGAATTGCATATATGAAGACTTTAGTTGACTAAAGTAAACTCAAATTGTTAAAGCTTCAGTAAAAGTAACAATGTATGCCTCAATTAAAGCTTCAGTTAAAGTATCAATGTATGCATCAGTTAATTAAAGGAAAAACTCACAGTGATCACTTCAATAAAACCAAGCATGACTTCAGTAAAGAATAGTTAACTAAAGTGTTAATCAAAAGGAATTAGTTAACTAAAGTGTTTTGCATGATGACACTTTAGTTAAAATGAAACTTTAGTTAAACTAAAGAACAACACTTAAGTTATAACACTTGAGTTACTTCTATTGCATGATGACACTTAAGTTAGCATATTAACTAAGTGATCCTACATCCAGTTCTAAGGAGAGTTCACTCTGAAGTTAGTAGAGGATTAGTTAATGTTAAAGATAAAAAGGCATTGTGCATCATGTTGAGCAGGATTGAAGAAACCAAAGCACAACACAAATTCTCCAAGAAGGCATTTCGTTATTTCTGCATGGGAGGTTGATTCCCCATGCAGTGTGTTGCCGCCTCTTACGCACTTGGGGTTGATGTCGTAGAAATATTCAAGTTGCTTAGTGCATCCTTGGGGGAAAATCTCGAGTCAGGTGTTATCACCTGATCTTGACTCCTCTGTTTAGGCCACTCCTAACGGAACCAAGGGGGGTAGTCCCTATGAAAGTGTTACTAAAGCTCTTACTTTAAATAGTTATGGATGAATTGTTTTGTAAGGAGTTTGAAATGATTTACTGACAAGATATTACAAAGTAGAAATTAGATCAACATCATAAAAATATAACATTTATACATTGAGATTACTCTAAGAAAATGATAATAGTATAAATTGTTCCAGTGCCAAAATGGAGTCATAACATATTGAAGTGCTATTGAAAAGCTAAAATGGTTTGCAGTGTGTCTTGGTCTATTTTAATTTGTTATGGTGATGAGTGGATTACGGCAAAGGGATTCCCAATATAACAAATGGTATTGGGAATATGTCTAGATTTTGGGAAAAGTGGCTCCGCATGGGGAAATGTGGGCTAGATTGAGTCCTAGGTATGTGTTCAACACTACACCAACAAGGATGTAGCCTAACAGGGCCCCATGGTCGCTTTCTAGTTGTTCTCGCTTTCCCTGAAGAATTTACTCACTATTCACCAAATTCGTTCTATCTCAGATTTTCGTAATGTTCAAAGGTGATTAATTTTATTAAGATGAGTTGCTTAATTAAATGTTGATATTTAAGTGGTGTTACAGATTCATTTCTGATTTCCCAACGATCAAGCAAGCCTGCAGAGGGAAAGAGAATACACGGACTGAAATAAAATTATATGTTCCAATTAAAATGCAAAGGAAACAAGGAAATAAATGTTTTCTAATTACTACACCTACGGATTTATTTTCCCTTTCGGTACTAAGAAAAAACGTGGTGGGTTAGTGTTCTTTTATCAAAAATTATAAATGGAAAACACTTTTAAATTAAAATACTTTGAAAAAGTATACAACTTGTTAAGACGGATTGTGTGCTTGTGTTAATAACGACTACAGAAAAATTAGAAAAATCACTCCACGAAAAGAGACACTGCGAATCCCCCAAGGGGGATGGGGTGTGGAAGCTGTGTAGCCCACTTGCTCTTTTATTATAAATTATTACAATATCATAATTGTTTGTGATCCTTTTAAAAATAGTATCACTAAGATTACAAATTAATAGAAAAAAAATGTTTAGACGAAGGGAGAAGCGTCCAAGGTGCTCCGGATGGCTAAAAAGTTCAAATTTTCACTAAAGTCTCCTCCTATCTGTTCATCAACATTGTAAAAACAACGAGCTATTTGTTACCAACTATTTTGTACAATAGTTGAACTTCCTATTGAGCCGCCAGTTATCGAGCATGATGAATGCTCATCTCCAGAGTTCAGAAGTTCAGTGTGTTCCAAAGTTAGCCAGTTTTGGGTTGAGCTTTTTATTTTTGTAAGATACATGTTCATACCCCCTTGTGGAAAATGTAAAAAATCTCCTAGCATTTAAATTTTTATAAAAGGCTCGGCTTCCCGGACTTGGGTATCAAGCCGACTAGCCCAGAGTGTTTTTTCCCTTGGTTATTATTCGCTGTTGAATAAACGACCAATAATTTCTGAGTTTTTCACTCGCTACTCCAAAGTTGGGGTAGTTGTCTTGGTGTTTCGGCCTTGGGAGGTTATTAGAGCCTCCGTGTCAGTATTTTTTGTCACGCTAGGCATTCCGATTGAGTCGTATGAACATGTACTAGGTCCCCCTGAAGTTTCGTTAGATTCCGTGAAATTTTATTTTTATTTATTTATTTTTTCGTTTCGTTTTCTAAGCCATTTTTTAATGGCTTAAATGGAAAATTTCAAAATGTAATAAAAGAGTGATCCAGAGTCCGTTTTCGGCATGGTTGGGCTCATTTTCAAGCCCGGAGCAACATCATTACCCTAGGGGCCACTTTCACTAAGTTTCAGCCGGCCGAAGCATCCCGAAAGTCATCATTCAACTAATTGAGCACTAGAGTGGCATTTTAATGCTAAATTTGGACATTTTGGCACTTGGTCAAAATATTAAAAAAGTCAAATAAATATATTTTAATGGTGGGGGTGACATGGAGGTGGGTCCCTCATGCCATTTGACCCACTTCATAATGTAGTGGCATAGTTCCAAACCAAACTTTGCTTTGAAAAGGTGAAATCGATTTTATTAAAAGGAAGGTGATGTTAGCATGGATGGAGCTCACGCTTATGTGGTAGTGATGAGTGGGATACTAGGGACCCATCCACTTAAAGAAATAAATTAATTTGAAACCATAGTATTAATGTATGGCATGACAGAAATGGCTGCGAATCGTGAAGGATAGAGGGTGACGTGAAGCATGGAGCTCACACTATTTGCTAGTGTTAGTGTGGTGAGTAGGATTGGGTGGACCCCATGTGTTTTATTTTAAAGCCATGTTTTAACATATCACGTGGAGTGTGGCATAACTATCACGAAACCTTGGTTATTTCAAACTATTTACAAACCTTTATTTTTTGTCGTACGCCTCGCGTGAGGAGATTGAGCTCGAGATTAGAGGAGCTTGACGCTGAATGGCTTGTTAGGTGGGCACCCTCCTTGTTTTGTGGCCACCTCATGGGCTTGGCTCCCATTGTACACAGGTTGCATTTATTTTAACTCAAAGCCGTATCTCCTTCAAAAGCTCACACAAGTCTCTTTTGGATCATGTGGATACACATGGCCAATTCGTATTTGATGGTTGATGCTTCCAAAGAAGGGATGGGGGGCGCCTTGCCAAGGTGGAGGCCACCTCCCCATCCATTTTAATACAAGCTCGAGTCTATTGAAGCGATGTGCACTCCAGGCTGGATTTGATTGGGAAATCGATTTGATGACTTTGCTATTTGGCTTTCTTCATGTGCCAGTTTTGTTTTAGGTTTTAGGATGTTAGCTTTTGTTTAAATAGAGAGGCTTGGCTCCTCTCTTTTAGATGGAGATTTTGGGCATGAACACTCTGCCAAAATTATTGTAATATTTGTTTCAAGTTGGAAAAAAGTTGTGACTTTGGAGGTCCATGCATGAGTTATTGGAGTTGTGGATTCACATTGTCTTTGGTGATATCTCTCTTACCCTACATTTTCAATTATTAAATCATTATTCATTATATACTCTAGAAGGGCTAACAATCTAGTTTATGAGTATCTTGTTTGGATTTGATATTGTTTGTAAGGGTTTTGCAGGGATCATTAGGGGTGAAGAACAAGCTTGAGATCAAGCTCTTCTTCATGAACCAGTGGTTTTTTCCATCTAACTCCTTCATTTTGCAGGTCTTTCTAAGCACTTCCCAATCCAAGAAAAAGACATAACAGTCATAGCTTCTCCTTCCTTCCATCAACAAAGATTAAAAAACACTTTTGGTTACCTGGATCTACGAACTTCCCTCTTCTAGTTCTCTTATTTGCTCCTTGATTTTCTCGATTTTTTGCTTGGTAGCCTCTTCTTCCTTGCCTTGTTTGGCTTATCTCCTCTTCTTCTTTCGCTGCCCTGTTTTTTCAGTCCTCTTCCTTACTATCCGCTGCCACATTTTTACTATTTGTTGGCCTCCTTCCACCGTGTTGTGTGCCTTTTTCTTCTTACTTTTCTTCGCTGCCCTGTTTTTGCTTTTTTATGACAACCATCTTTCTCTTCTTTCCTTGCCCCATTTTCATCATTTTTTGCAGCTCTTCGATTAATTAGTTCGCTGTCCTCTTTTTGCATTTTTATGAAAGCCATCTTCCTCTTCTTTTGCTGCCCCGTTTTCACTATTTTTTGCATTTCTTTGGTCATCTAGTTTGCTGCCCTATTCTTCCCTTCTCTTGTTTTTAATTGTCTTTTTATCTTCCTCCCTTTCTCCCCTCCTTTCTCTTTTGTTTCAGCCTTCTTTTGCCTCATCCTTTTTGCTCTTTTATCTTCTTTTTTGTCCTCTTTTGCAAGTTCGAAGAAAGAGTTTGAATAAAAAGCAAATCACTCTCCTTTTTACATAAGGTTAAATAATAAAAAGTTTCATGCTTTCCTTCAAAAGTCCTTTCAAAGGTTGAATTCCTAAAGGCAAGTTGTAAAATCTTAATAAAAATATCTTTTGTTTGAGTGGAGTTTTTAAGTCCCCACTCTCATCCTCCCCCATTTGGGGAGGTTTGTGTTGCTTTCATCTTCTTATGTGCTTAGATTAGATGTGCTTTTGCTCATAATACTTACATCATTTCTCTTAGAATACTAATTGTTAGATTAGCACATTTGATTCATTGAATAAGTTGATTACTTCATCTCTCAATTTTGTATCTTTCGTAAGTAAATCAACTGCTTAAAGTAAAAATCTTTTGAATCTCACCATAAGGTGGATCAAGAGTGCTCTCTGTCGGAGAGTTTAATAAACCATCTTCACTTTACTTTCGTGCATCATATTGTTTAATCAAGTTAATCGATAAGTAAGACTCTTGAACTTGCAGAAACACAAGTCAAGAGCACTCTCTATCGGAGAGCATCATTAGTATTGCATAATCCTTGCATTAGGCATCTAGATTAGATAAGACTCTTGAAGCTTTGTCATAAGACAAGGTCAAGAGCGCTCTCTGTCGGAGAGTTTAATTAATTGACTTAATAAAATATTTCAACTCACACTCCCTCTAATTAATTTACTTCGTTGATCTCCTTCACCTAGTATGCTCTGCCGACTTTCGAGCTGGGCTTGTACTCATAATGGTGAATGGACTTGCTAAGACCGCAATAACAACATAATTAAAACTTTTCCCCCCATAACCAACACACCGGCGTTGTCTCGATAAAATACTCAGGTAATGGGCAAATTCCAAGTGTGGACGTCGGGCAACCCAATCTGGACACAGTTGGTTAAGTTATTGAACATCTAGTTGTGATTCCAGATAGGTCCGTCATGTCTTCGAACGGAGCCACTGAAGGTATTTCCGGTTAGGATTTCCAAACACCTTAAGCAAGATCACCATTAAAATCCTTAAAACTTACCAAGAACACTCCCACAATCTAACATTCATCGGTTTAAATTCCAGACTTGTGTTTATTTCTTCAGCGCATTTCAGTTCATCGACTCCATAAGGCATTGGTCCTTGTCTTGTTTTGCATAATTATATGATCAATTGTCTATGGCTTAATATAATTGTTATTACTGAATGCATAATTGGTGACTAGAATTTAAATCTATCTTTTAATCTCTCATTGCAACGTGGATTGCCTTTTTTGATTTTGTTTCATATTCATAATAAGTAAAACACCTTCTAATCGCAATAACTCCTAAAAAACACCCATCCGCATCCGCAACCTTCAAAAAACATTTTAACAACTTAAGAGCCGTAGAAAACTCTTTTATAGGGACTACCCCCCTTGGCTTCGTTAGGAGTTAGCCTAAATGGAGGAGCTAGGAGTAGGTGACAGAACCTAGCTTTGTGCTTGCCCCCAAGGTCACACCTCTCCCACTTTCCTAAGTGAGGAGACAACTTTCAATTGATTTCTGCTGCTGGTGTGCAATCGGCGGACAACACTATTAGTGATGAAAGATGCCTAAAAAACACTTTAAAAGTGTCTTTGGACAGCCCTTACAAAATTACAAAAATTAGACTAAGTTAAGCTACGATTAAAACAAGTAAAGGAACCAAGAAAAACAAGTCTTGGCTTGCCTATTGGGGAAGCCAATTAAAGCACTTTGATATTTTCCAAATGTTTAATTAAAATCAGCATACTCACTTCTAATTCAAAGCTTTAAATTTCACTACTAAATGACTTCAAAAATAGAAAAGCTATGTTAGATCTACAAAAATATGCTTTAAATTTTAAAACCAAGATATATATATATCAGATCTGAAATAAAATTTAACTTCAAGAGAAAAGAGAGATCTTAAAATTTAAAGGACCGGTAACCAAGAAATTTTCACTAAAGTCTCCTCCTATCTGTTCATCAACTCTGCAAAAACAACGAGCTATTAGTGATGAACGATGCCTAAAAAACACTTTAAAAGTGTTTTTGGACAGCCCTTAAAAAATTACAAAAATTAGACTAAGTTAAGCTACGATTAAAACAAGTAAAGGAACCAAGGAAAGCTTTCCTTGGGATCTTGGCTTGCCTATTGGGGAAGCCAATTAAAGCACTTTGATATTTTCCAGATGTTTAATTAAAATCAGCATACTAACTTCTAATTCAAAGCTTTAAATTTCACTACTGAATGACTTCGAAAATAGAAAAGCTATGTTAGATCTACAAAAATATGCTTTAAATGTTAAAACCAATATATATATATCAGATCTGAAATAAAATTTAACTTTAAGAGCAAAGAGAGATCTTAAAATTTAAAGGACCGATAATCGAGAAATTTTAATTTTTTTTTGTAATGTGGAAGAAACGGGAACCAACACTAGTTTTCAAAGAAAGGAGGACCAGATATGCCTACTACCCAACAAAGTTGAACGAAAGGAAACGAGACTGAAGGTGTATGAAGAAGCAGCTGAGCTCAACTTCATCTTTTATTCACGTATCCTGCACTGTCACAAACACTTGCCAAAAAAGATTAAATCTAGAATACGTAATTAATAGAGATTAGAAGGGCATTAGTACAACTGAATACATCTGTTGCTTCACTATCTATAATTAATCAAGCATTAATAAGCAAATCAAAGACTATGAATGCTTAATCTATGTATTTTAGGATAACCCTCTAAGCTGGATAAATCTATGATTATTGCAAGAGTAAGTGACTAGCTAGATATCACCTCAAACCATCAACAAAG
>LPNX010746762.1:72805-146405 GCA_001517045.1 Pseudotsuga menziesii | reverse complement strand
ACTTCAGTTAGGGTTTGGTGAGTCAATTAGGGTTTTGGTCAAGTGGTTAACTAAGTGATATTGCATGGCAAAGAGTCAGTTAAGCTAGACTCACTCACTGAATTCTATTTGTCCCTTAGGTATTCGAATTCTTCATGGAGTTAAGCTATTGCTATGCATGGAAATTGTTATCCTTTATTGTTTATATAATATACAGAGAGGAAACCTATTTGGTATTCTAGTTATTTTCCAATTCATGAGTATTTGTCAATTATTCTTTGATGATTTTGATTCCTAGTTCCTAGATCATGTGCAAGAATTAATACAAAGCGCACATCAAGTGGGACAGTTCCACAACATCTGGCCTCCAAAGCCTTCAAAAATATTTCATTAACAGATGATCAAATAATCAAAGAAGAATTAGAAGAGCAGAGGTTCGATGCTTCATCCCTTGATGAAGAGCAATTGCCTTGCTTAAATAGAAAAATGAGAGTCAAAGAGGGGGCACACTTGCCCAAGAGAGGGGTGCACTTGCCCAAGAGAGAGGCGCACTTGCTAGCTTGGATCGACTTGGAACTACTTGGCAATCAACTTTTTAAAGGCATAAAATCAGCTTACTTCCAAAACCGAATTCTTATACTTCGCTTTATCTTACAAATTTTCATCTTTTCTTGAGAGTTGCGCACTCCCTGAGGAAATGCGCCCCACTTGATTTAGCAAAATAATCTTGCCTTTATTTGCTGAGAAAACACTCTAGAGTGTTTTAGAAACCTTAGGAAATTTTACACTTCACATTGCCCACTCATAAAACATGTTTCCAACATGTTTCTAAGTTTTTAGAAGTTGTTGAATTCTTTATTTTCTCCATTTTTTGGCCTATTTTATTCACTTTTCAAGAAAAATTAAAAATAAGTGATTAATAATCACAAATTTTAATTTTTAAGTGGGTCTATGGGTAAAGTGGGTGCTCCATGTTAGAAAACGAGCACCCCCATGGAAAATTTTGCCCCTAGACCACACTTTTATGACTCAGTAAATATTTTTAATTAAAACATTAAAAATAAGCTTGATTTTACGAGAAATTTTTTTTTTTTTCAAAAATAAAAAATAAACCTAAGGGACCTAGCACATGTTCATATGACTAAAAAATAATGATTAGCATGGTAATATACATTGACACCTAGGTTTTAATAACTTCTCAAGGCATAACCACCGAGAGAATTACTCTAGCTTTGGAGGAGCGAGTGAAAAAATCGAAAATTGTAAGTTATTAAAGAACGACATATAATTCTCAAGGAAAAAACACCATAAAGTAAAGTATTGATGACTTAGTCCTAGGAAATTCAAACCTTTTACATAAGTTCATTCTGCTAAGTCATTTTATTACAATTCCTCGTTGGGTATGAATATGTAAAAAATAAATAAAAAGAAGGGTCATTGATTAGCTTGATCGACTTCTAAACTTTAATAATGAACAATTGGATTGTTCAAAGCTTTGGCGGTTCACTGGAAATCCACCTAAGTGAAACTTAGTGGATAACACAGTGATTCACTATTTCTTGCATGGCACTTGTTTTGGCAAGTTATTAATGTGTTGGACCTGTGTTACATGGGAGCGGAAGCGAAAGCAAGAAGTGGAAGTGGAAGTACAAGCTAGAGCGAAAAGCAAAATATGTCAACAATTGCATGTAGAATGTTGAATTAGTTATGGAAAGCGGAAAAACATGAATAACCCATAATACCATATAACATCAATCATTTAGTAGTGAATTTGTCAAACATATGTCCAGTATCCATAACATCAACCTTAAAGCTTCAAATTTTCAATATATAAATAGGCTATAAACTAGGGATTCTTCAAAAATTACTTTTGAGGCCACCAACATCAATCTTAACAATCAACACCACCAACATCAAAGTACATAGAGGGGTTGATGTGTTTGATTAAATGACAATCATGTTGTCTACCAATTGCACACTAGCAGCAGAAATCAATTGAAAGCTGTCTCCTCACTTAGAAAAGTGGGAGAGGTGTGACCTTGGGGGCAAGCACAGAGCTAGGTACTGTCACCTACTCCTAGCTCCTCCGTTTAGGCTAACTCCTAACGAAGCCAAGGGAGATAGTCCCTAACAAAGAGTTTTCTATGGCTCAATGTTTAAGTTAAGTTCTAGATGTTTTGGATGCGGATGGGTGTTATTTAGGAGTTATTATGATGAAATATGTTTGTTTATTATGAATTCTAAACACAAGACAAAGCAATCCACGTTGCTATCACAAGAATTAAAAGATAGACAATAATTTGAGAACTCACGAGACGATAAAGCATTCACAGATATAACTTATAATCAAAACATCCAATGGACAAATGGCCCAGATTATCAACAGTGCGTAAAAGATAGGACCAGTGCCTATGAAGTCAACTTATCAGAGATGCTTCAAGTGTAAATATGATGTGAATCCCAAAATGATGCCAGTGAATGTTAGGTTTTGCGAGTGCTCTTGGTAGGATTTAAAAGTTTTTATTGGTGGTCTTGCTTAGGGTAGCTGGATATCCTAACCGGAAATACCTTCAGTGGCTCCGTTCGAAGACATGACGGACCTGTCTGGGGTCATAGCTAAGTGTTCAATAACTTAACTAACTATGCCCAGATTGGGTTTCCCGGCGCCCACACTTGGAATTTGCCCACATGCCTCGGTATTTAAACGAAACAACGCCGGTGCGTTGGTTATGGGGTAAAATTTTTAATTAAGTTACTCTTGTAGGGTTTAAAGATCCAGTGCCGTTTCTGGGTATTCCGATCTGGGATCGGTCAGAGCATACTCCGGCAAGGAGGGAAGGGAGTTAATTAATTAAAGGGGTGTGTGTGTTGAAGGTTTTATTGAGTTAATTAATTAAACTCTCCGATAGAGAGTGCTCTTGACCTTGTCTTATGACAGAGGTTCAAGAGTCTTATCTAATTTAGATGAGACTAATGCAAGGATTATGCAAACTAAGGATGCTCTCCAATAGAGAGTGCTTTTGACTTGTGTTTCTGCAAGTTCAAGAGTCTTACTTAAGAGTTAATTGATTAAACAATGTGAACAAGAAGCAAAGATGATTTATTAAACTCTCCGACAAAGAGCACTCTTGATCCACCTTATGGTGTGATTCAAGAGATTTAAGCAGTTGATTTAATGAGTAAGATAAACAATTTGAAAGAGTAATCAACTTGATTAAAGAATTAGAAGTGATGGATTAACAATTAATATTCTAAGAATAAGATGCAAATAATGATAAAGACAAACAAATCTAACCTAAGCATACACAAGTAGACACAACACAAGCCTCCCCAAATGGGGGAGGATGAGAGTGGGGACTTGAAAACCCCACTCAAACACAAGATCTTTATTAAAATTTATACAATGTGCCTTAAGGATTTTAATCCTTGAAAGGACTTTTAAAAAGAAAGCAAAACAACTCTACTGATATTATGACTTGTGTAAAAAGGAGAGTGCTTTTGCTTTTACTTGGAGATCTTTCTGAAACCTGTGAAAAAGGAAAAGAGAAGAAGTTTGAAAGAGAGCCAAAGGAACAAAGGAAAAAATGGTTGAAACAAAAGAAGATAAGGGAAAGAAGTCGAGAAAACAAGAGAGGATCAAAACCAAAGAAAGGGAGGAATAGGGCAGCCAACTATGAAACTAAAGGAGGACAGAAATTGTAGAAAACAGGGCAGCGAAAGAGAAAACAAATGGCTGTCATAAAAATTACAAAACAAGACAGCGAACAAAAAGTGGAAGAAAATGCCAAAAACAAGATGGAAGAAGGCCCAAAAACTAGGGCAAAAAGAGGTAAAAAATGGGCATAAATTAGGGCACACTAGGGCTGTCCAAAAAGAAGAAAAGGAGTGGTAAAAAGAGTAAAATGGGGCAGCGATGAAAAAAAGATAAGAAAGGGCAAAACCAAGCAAGGAGGAAAAGGCTAGCAAACAAGAAAAACAAGAGGATCAAGAAAGAAAGAGAGAACTAGAAGATGGAAGTTCGGTAACCAAGAAAGTATTTGAAATTATGGATGGAACCCAAGAGAGAGAGCTAGACTTCCAACTTTCTTTTGTATTTTGAAGAAGAAAATCTTTGTAGGTCCTGCAATGAAAGTGTTAGATTAAAAAGGTTGCTTGAACCTTGGGATAGAAGCAACTGAGCTCACACCCTTCTTCAACCTGTGAAGCCTGAAAACACACTACAACTCAACACAAAATGTGAGATCAAAATATATGCTAGTATGCTAAGAAAATTGAATCATGATCAACATTACGTATATACTGATTACTCATGTCCATCAAAATACTAATCTACTTCGCATAAACAATCAAGTTGAACTACAAATGATTGTTCTACTATGCCAACAATGGCCCTCTTGAGCTAACAAATAAACAATTTAATCTCACATAAGCATTAAAGAAATAGGGGTTAGAGACAATATCACCTCAACCAATTGCAAAAACTACCACATCCAAGAACTCATGGACCTTCAAAGTTTGATCTTTATTAACAAATTAAAGCAAATGCTTGATACAATTTTCTCAGAGTAACTCTGCTACAAAAGTCCATTCGAATAGAGCTAAAGGAGCCTCTATTTATACAAAGAGAGAAGGCTAAAACCCTAAAACCAAACTAAGAGTAACACCGGAGTAATTGAATGAGCTTGGCATGATGATTTGGAGTCATTGCTAATGTTATCTTCAGTCTTTACCTCGATCAAATCATCAAACCAATGAGTGCTCTCCATTTCATCCAATTCGGGAGTTTAGCTGGAGATGACAAATCCGTTAACTGATTATAACTTTATTATTCATTGAATGTTGATTGAAGCTGAGTTATGGTAACTCCAATCATCATAAATGCCCATTGAGATGTCATTTAGCATTTTATTTCGCTAAATTTGGATTAATTTGGAGAGTTTTAATTTTCTCCAAAATAATCATTTTTAAATAAAAATTCATTTTTTTCCTCAAAATTGACTTTTTTGAGAAAAAAGGCATTATGTGTCTAATTGATGATCCGAAAGTTGGTTCTGACTGGCTGGCCGATCAAGAATGATTTTTGGCTTAAGGTTAGAGCCTTCAATCACTGAATTCCGAGTCCGAATGACCGATTTGTTACTAACGGGTTTTTTCCATTTAATTTATGGAAAAATTAACCCAAAAAACTTAGGAAAATAATTTAAAAATTTAAAAATTTAAAAATTTAAAAAATAATTTTTTCCCCGTTCGAAAAAGAATTTTTCGAACTTTTTTTATATGTTTAGATGACTTAGGACATGACCATGCTCTACCTAAACAATGCCTAGTAGGTTTATAACACTCAGTTGGGCTCTAATAACCCCCCAAGGCCCAGAATTCAACATCGGGCATTCCAGCTTTGGAGGAAGCGGGAGAAAACCTCGTCAATTATACTCAGCTGAAGGCAAAGCATAATTGTCAGGGGCAAACAACTCCCTGGAATACCTTATTTGAGATTCTACGTCTCAGGAGACCGAACCACTCAAAAATACCGTACTAGCACATTTTATTACAAACCCCGCGGGGCCATGGTCAAAATTATTCAAATTAAAACCTGGCTAGCCAATATTGGCTAGACATGAAGACGGATCAACTGATACACTGGAATTAGAGTTTGAACAAATCTGTCAACCGGCGGCTCCTCAGGTAACCCAACTATGGTACAAAAAAGTTGGTAACATCTGGCTCCAACTGTGGGACAGGTACTTGCTTGATCTACTGATAAAAAATAGTGCCTGAGAATCCAAGAATCTCTGGTTTCCATATCCTGTAAAAACATCTCAACTTGACAAGAAAACCTTAGTAGCACAAGTTTCATGAAAAAGAGCCAATGATCCAAAAGTTGCTTTATTCAAAGAAAAAAAAAACTTCACTGAAAAATTCATTTATTTCTAAGTACAAAAAGAAAATGCTAAAGTAAACGCTCACTTTAAGGAGCCTATTTTCCTACTCTAAGCATGATACACAAAATGTTAGGTGTAACCATAAATCCAGTGTAGCCACCTAAGCATTTTATTAATATAAAAAAGTTTTGCCTTGTCTTTGGTTACCAGCCAAAGGAAGGACATAATTTCCAGAAAATGCAAACCTGTGTGATGATCCAGAATGGGTGGGTTGGATGGAGAATCATAAGCATGAATAATGTCATCAAACTTCTTCCCAAACTGGTAGGTGCTCGCGCAGGCTGCTTCCATCCATGACTAGATAGCACTGATATACAAATCGAGATAATGCGGCAGGTCGACTATTCCATCATGCTGGTCATCAAGGCTTATCAAATAATAACTCATTGTATAAGCCCCAAGCTGCTGCAAAACATAAGGAACATCTGTATGTGAAGACGATGGTTGAGAAAAAACTTCAACTAGTTGTATCCCATCTGATTCTTCACCGTACTGCTTTTTCAAATCTTTATTACCGATACTCAGATATAATTCTGACTGATCATATGAAAACTTTGACTGCTCTTCTTTACAACTTTCATAAGTCTTAGAATAAACACTCCCCTCGTTGGACACATCATAGATGAGATTCTCAAAAATATTTTCAAAAGTATCATAGGTTGGATTTTCAATAAAAGTCCAATAGTCATCATCGCCATCTATGTCAGATATGAGAGATGCCTCATCACTGGTATCAAGTCCCTGGCTACACTCCTCATTCTGCTCGAAACAATCTTCTTCAAAAAGCTGGGTTTCAAAGATATCGCAGGAGACCCAACTTTCCAAATATTTGTCATCCGGTGGAGTGCATGAGGAATCTCATCACATGAAACTTCTAAGATTGGATTTAAAATCTCAAAGTTATCATCCATCTCAAATGTAAGGGATTCTTCCTCACTTGTATCACATTTGATTCTATATCCCTCTTCATGATCATAGTCATCTTCTTCAGAAAAAAGGTCACAAGGTAGTAAACCTTCCAAACTATCATCATTATGCTCATTAGTAGGATTAGTGCTAAAGTTTTTAGTGAGATCATCCATTTGCTGACCATAATCTTTGACTTGACCCCAGGTTTCTGTGGTGAAAGAATGGAGCTGTCCAACTGTGTTAATGTACTCAAGCTCTCTTGAATATTGTTTTGCCTCTCTCCAACTTTCTTCGGAAATATCATGCATGTCATTTACATAGTTTATGTACTCAGGCTCGCTTGATGATGCTTTAGGACCACGACCCTCTGGAAAACCATGCTCCTGAACATAGCATGCATAGTAGCAAGAAGATTCTTCATGAAGGTCTTCACATGCCCTACAAAATGGCGTGTAAGTTTCAACCATGTTAGCAGCCTCCAACTGATGAGGAAGCCCCTGTTCATGGCTGAGATTTCTTCTTTGCCATGTTGGTTTTGCAGGGAAGGTTCTAGGAGGTGGTGGAGGTTGAGTTCTTTCAACAGTTATGACCCGATTCTGAACCTCTTTAATCTGAGCTAAGTGTTTTTGTTTTGCTTCCTCCATATTTTTCTTCACCTCCCTTTTCATTTCAATCATTTGTTTTTTGTAGGCATCTTTCATAGCTGCTAAAGGATCCTTGTCTTTAGGTTCACTAATTTTCAAAGGAGTTGAAGACCTTGAATAATCCCGGAGGTTAGATTCACCAGATGACTGCATATTCTTATCAATTTTAATGGCCAAATTCTGAGCTTGAAGCAGTGTGGTTGGCTCCTTGTCTCTAATCTGGTACTGGATCTTGCCACTTAATGCTTCTATGTAATAATCAAAAGTGGAAGCTGCAGGAGGAGCATGAGTGGCAGGGATGGAGTTTGACAACTCTGTGAACCTATTGTTGAACTCATCCATGGTTTCTGTATCAGACTTCTTCATACTAGTCAAGGCTGCCACTAGACGTCTAGGTTCCTTTTTGTTGCCAAACTTTCCAAGGAAAGCAGTCTTGAAATCAGCTATGGTAGTGAAAGAGTTGTTCGGCAAGTTGTCATACCAGTTTCCAGCCTTACCTTCCAAAGAAAGAGCAAAAAGGGTCATGTATACATCTTCATGCCTATTAGTACCCCTTAACATGGGCACCGCAGTGTTTTGTGAAATTTCTGACATGCTGCTCAGCAGAGACGGAGGCATCAGTGCCTGTGAAAGTGACAAGCTTATCAATAGCTTTTTCAGGAATGTCATGAGGCTGACCTGCTATCTGAGTAAAATTGAGCTGAGTAAAAAACTCACCCATTGTGTTAGGAAAACAGTTATTGTTTTGAAAAGTTTCTAAGTTTTGTTGAAATAAAAGGTGGATGTCTGAAATAGACTCAGATCCAAGTTCTACAAGGATCCTACGAGAAGCTAGTTTGTTCAGTCTCCTCCTATAGACTTTTTCAGGGTCAGGGATGAAACTAAGCAAACCTTCAGAGTTTCTTCTAGTCGAATACCTTGAGGTTTTAACTGACAGTGGAGTCGCCAGGTGCATTCAAGTCTAATTTCGGAGAGTGATTGGACTAAAAATCTACCAAAAAATGGAAAAAAGGTAAAAAACTAAAAAGAAACAAAGGTCGTCCAGAAACCAAAAGATTTGTCCTCGGCAACAACGCCAAAAGATGTTGTCCGTCGATTGCACACCAGCAACAGAAATCAATTGAAAGCTGTCTCCTCACTTAGGAAAGTGGGAGAGGTGTGACCTTGGGGGCAAGCAAAGAGCTAGGTACTGTCACCTACTCCTAGCTCCTCCGTTTAGGCTAACTCCTAACGAAGCCAAGAGGGGTAGTCCCTAACAAAGAGTTTTCTATGGCTCAATGTTTAAGTTAAGTTCTAGATGTTTTGGATGTGGATGGGTGTTATTTAGAAGTTATTATGATGAAATATGTTTGTTTATTATGAATTCTAAACACAAGACAAAGCAATCCACGTTGCTATCACAAGAATTAAAAGATAGACAATAATTTGAGAACTCACGAGACGATAAAGCATTCACAGATATAACTTATAAGTAAAACATCCAATGGACAAATGGCCTAGATTATCAACAGTGCGTAAAAGATAGGACCAATGCCTATGGAGTCAACTTATCAGAGATGCTTCGAGTGTAAATATAATGTGAATCCCAAAATGATGCTAGTGAATGTTAGGTTTTGCGAGTGCTCTTTGTAGGTTTTAAAAGTTTTTATTGGTGGTCTTGCTTAGGGTAGCTGGATATCCTAACCAGAAATACCTTCAGTGGCTCCGTTCGAAGACACGACGGACCTGTCTGGGGTCACAGCTAAGTGTTCAATAACTTAATTAACTGTGCCCAGATTGGGTTGCCCGGCACTCACGCTTGGAATTTGTCCACATGCCTCAGTATTTAAATGAAACAATGCTGGTGCTTTGGTTATGTGATAAAAGTTTTAATTAAGTTACTCTTGTAGGGTTTAAAGATCCAGTGCCGTTTTTGGGTATTCCGATCTAGGATCGGTCAGAGAATACTCCAGCAAGGAGGGAAGGGAGTTAATTAATTAAAGGGGTGTGTGTGTTGAAGGTTTTATTAAGTTAATTAATTAAAATCTCCGATAGAGAGTGCTCTTGACCTTGTCTTATGACAGAGGTTCAAGAGTCTTATCTAATCTAGATGAAACTAATGCAAGGATTATGCAAACCAAGGATGCTCTCCGATAGAGAGTGCTCTTGACTTGTGTTTCTGCAAGTTCAAGAGTCTTACTTAAGAGTTAATTGATTAAACAATGTGAACAAGAAGCAAAGATGACTTATTAAACTCTCCGACAAAGATGACTCTTGATCCACCTTATGGTGTGATTCAAGAGATTTAAGCAGTTGATTTACTTAGAAAGATAAACAATTTGAAAGAGTAATCAACTTAATTAAAGAATTAGAAGTGATGGATTAACAATTAATATTCTAAGAATAAGATGCAAATAATGATGAAGACAAGCAAATCTAACCTAAGCATACACAAGTAGACACAACACAAGCCTCCCCAAATAGGGGAGGATGAGAGTGGGGACTTAAAAACCCCACTCAAACACAAGATCTTTATTAAAATTTATAAAATGTGCCTTAAGGATTTTAATCCTTGAAAGGATTTTTAAAAAGAAAGCAAAACAACTCTACTGATATTAGGACTTGTGTAAAAAGAATAGTGCTTTTGCTTTTACTTGGAGATCTTTCTGAAACCTGTGAAAAAGGAAAAGAGAAGAAGTTTGAAAGAGAGCCAAAAGAGCAAAGGAAAAGAGGGCTGAAACAAAAGAAGACGAGGGAAAGAAGGCGAGAAAACAAGAAAGGGTCAAAACCAAAGAAATGGAGGAATAGGGCAGCCAACTATGAAGCTAAAGGAGGACAAAAATTGAAGAAAACGGGGCAGCGAAAGAGAAAACAAATGGCTGTCATAAAAATTACAAAACAGGATAGCGAACAAAAAGTGGAAGAAAAGGCCAAAAACAAGATGGAAGAAGGCCCAAAAACTAGGGCAAAAAGAGGCAAAAAATGGGCATAAACTAGGGCACACTAAGGCTATCCAAAAAGAAGAAAATGAGTGGTAAAAAGAGTAAAACGGGGCAGCGATGAAGAAAATAGAAGAAAGGGAAAAACCAAGCAAGGAGGAAAAGGCTAGCAAGCAAAAAAACAAAGGGATCAAGGAGCAAAGAGAGAACTAGAAGAGGGAAGTTCGGTAACTAAGAAAGTATTTGAAATTATGGATGGAACCCAAGAGAGAGAGCTAGACTCCCAGCTTTCTTTTTGTATTTTGAAGAAGAAGATCTTTGTAGGTCCTGCAATGAAGGTGTTAGATTGAAAAGGTTGCTTGAAGCCTGGGATAGAAGCAGTTGAGCTCACACCCTTCTTCAACCTGTGAAGCCTGAAAACACACTACAACTCAACACAAAACGTGAGATCAAAATACATGCTAGTATGCTAAGAAAATTGAATCATGATCAACATTACGTATATACTGATTACTCATGTCCATCAAAATACTAATCTACTTCGCATAAACAATCAAGTTGAACTACAAATGATTGTTCTACTGTGCCAACAATGGCCCTCTTGAGCTAACAAATAAACAATTTAATCTCACATAAGCATTAAAGAAATAGGGGTTAGAGACAATATCACCTCAACCAATTGCAAAAACTACCACATCCAAGAGCTCATGGACCTCCTAAGTTTGATCTTTATTAACAAATTAAAGCAAATGCTTGATACAATTTTCTCAGAGTAACTCTACTACAAAAGTCCATCCGAATAGAGCTAAAAGAACCTCTATTTATACAAAGAGAGAAGTCTAAAACCCTAAAACCAAACTAAGAGTAACACCAGAGTAATTGAATGAGCTTGGCATGATGATTTGGAGTCATTGCTAGTGTTATCTTCAGTCTTTACCTCGATCAAATCATCAAGCCAATGAATGCTCTCCATCTCATCCAATTCGGGAGTTTAGCTGGAGATGACAAATCCGTTAACTGAATATAACTTTATTATTCACTGAATGCTGATTGAAGCTGAGTTATGATAACTCCAGTCATCATAAATGCCCATTGAGATGTCATTTAGCCTTTTATTTCACTAAATTTGGATTAATTTGGAGAGTTTTAATTTTCTCCAAAATAATCATTTTTAAATAAAAATTCATTTTTTTCCTCAAAACTGACTATTTTGAGAAAAAAGGCATTATGTGTCCGATTGATGATCCGAAAGTTGGCTCTAACTGGCTGGCTGATCAAGAATGATTTTTGGCTTAAGGGTAGAGCCTTCAATCACTGAATTCGGAGTTCGGATGACCGATTTATTACAAACGGGTTTTTTGCATTTAATTTATGGAAAAATTAACCCAAAAAACTTAGGAAAATAATTTAAAATTTTAAAAATTTTAAAAATAATTTTTTCCCCGTTCGAAAAAGATTTTTTCGAATTTTTTTTATATGTCTAGATGACTTAGGACATGACCATGCTCTACCTAAACAATGCCTAGTAGGCTTATAACACTTAGTTGGGCTCTAATAACCCCCCAAGGCTCAGAATTTAACATCGGGCATTCCAGCTTTGGAGGAAGCGGGAGAAAACCTTTTCAATTATACTCAGGTGAAGGTACAGCATAATTGTCAGGGGCAAAAAACTCCTTGGAATACCTTATTTGAGATTCTACGTCTCAGGAGACCGAACCACTCAAAAATACCCTACTAGCACATTTTATTACAAACCCCGCGGGGCCATAGTCAAAATTATTCAAATAAAAAACAGGCTAGCCAATATTGGCTAGACATGAAGATGGATCAACTGATACACTGGAATTAGACTTTGAACAAGTCTGTCAACCGGCGGCTCCTCAGGTAACCCAACTATGGTACAAAAAAGTTGGTAACAAATCCCATATCCTCATACATGATATAACCTAGTGGAAACATTGCAATCCTAAAATCCTAAAAACCGTTAAGTCTGTTGAATTTTGAATGGGATAAAAAATTCTACTTTTTGCATTTGAAGTCCCATGAGGTTGGAACCTGTTACCACCTAAGCTTTACTTGATGGTATTTTTCAAGCGAGCCGACAAAGTAGAACAAGTACACTTGTTCATTCTTCAAGGTTCAGAAGCTAGCTATGCTTCTTCTGGGAATTTTTAATTTTTTTTTCTTGTACCACATGTTCATACCCCCTTAGGGAAGTTGTAATAAAATGTTCTAGCATGGTGGTGTATGTAAGAGACTCGGTCTACTAGACTTATATATCAATCTGACTAGCCTAGAGTGTTTTTTCCCTTAGAGATTATTTGTTGTTGAATAAACGACTAATAATTTCTAAGTTTTTCACGCATACCTCCAAAGTTGGGGTGGCCGTCTTGGTATTTAAGCCTAGGAGGTTATTAGAGTCTATGTGTCAATGTTTATAAACATGCTAGGCATTTGTATTGGGTCATATGGACATGTGTTAGGTCACCCTAGGTTTATTTTTAAGTTTTGGTAAAAATATTTTTTCCCGTAAACTTAGGCTATTTTTTAATAGTCTAATTGGAAAAACTGGAAATGTAATAAAAGTGTGGTTAGGGATTGGATTTTTCCATGGGGGTGCTCGTTTCTAACTCAGAGCACCCGTTTAACCCAAAAACCCACTTTTCCTAAGTTTTAAGTGATAAATTTATAAATATCAAATTTATTAATTAAAACATAGAAATAATTAATAAATGGAGAATGTTCCCATTTTCCTAAATCAGTAGAAAATGGTTCAATTTTATTGAAATCAGTCTCATCGGCTTCAGATTGGGTAGGGGATTCATCTCAATGACTTAAGTTGTTGATTGAGGTTGGTTTGAGAGGTGCCAGGCAAACACCAAGTCATGGCATACGTCTCTCTCTCTCTCTCCTCCCACACGTCCGGGTGATGTGGTAGAGAATGAGTGGGTTGGTGTGGTTTGGTGAGAAAGGTGGCAATCAACTCTTCAATCCTACTCCTCTTCAACTCAGTTCAAGCTCAGAGCATCTCAATTCAACTCTACCTTAACCCCACTCTCTCTCTTAGTCATGGATGCACCCTCTCTGGGCCTCTCTGCCTATAAATAAAGCACACCCCTCTCATTCCAAACTAGTTAGAGTTGGACAAAGAGCCGGTGGCTATTATAATACTGTTATTTTTCATTCATTTGCTGAATAGAGAAGCTTTGGAGGCTATACCGTGTAGTGCTTGTATTGTGTGGATTCCAACGTCATGCTGCAAATGTGGTAACTGCAAATTTTTCCAATTTTGTGCTTCTTTGTGTTCCAGCTTCAAAGGATTCAGTTGAATCAGTAAGAGTTTAGATTTGGCAAGTAAGATTACTTGATTTGTTTATTCATATTGTGTATGCTCAAGAATCTAAGTTTTATGCTTAAATAAGATTATTTTTGCATGTTTTTTCTTTCATATATATATATCCATATCTCATGAAGTTTGTACATTTTTTTTGTGATCTAGTTGCAGGTTCCCAATCGGATGAGGTGTGGATCAAGATTGATGCCATTCCCTATCCAATAAGCTCAAGAAACTGTCCCTTGGTGCTCCACAAAAGGGCCTCCTTTCAGCTTGTTTCATTCCAGCAACAAACCAACCTTCACTCCTCTTCCTCTTTTCTTTAGAAAATCAATTTTTTCTTGGTTATTTTGTTTATCCATGAGCTTCTAATTTACTATATGAAAAAAAAATTCATTAGATCTCATACATGAGCATTCAAAAAGATAGATCTCATTTTTTAAAGTTTTCCATAAGCATTTCAGATCTAGTTTAGGAAAGTTTTAATTTTTTACAAGTTATTGAAAGTAGATCTAAAAGCTTGTTGAAATGCATAGTCTTTCCTTTAAATATTAAAGTTAAATTTTGCAATCAAGGGCACATCGTATTGGCTGTCGAAAAGGAAAGCCAAGATGCCAAAGAAAGCTTGCTTTCCTCTGTCATTTTATTGCTCTTTTTTAATACTTCAACTTAGCAGTTTTTACCCATTTTTTGTTGTTGTCCAAAGATACTTCCAAAGTGTTTTTGGGCACTTTTCATTAATTTTTGCTTGCTGGTTTTTTTGCAAGTCCATAAAAAAAGGAGAAAGAAACTCTGCCCGAAAATACAATTTTTGGCCATCCGAAGCTTCCCAGAAGATCCCTCCATAGTCGGTTTTCATTTTTCTCTTTGTTGTAAGCCTTTGGATCCCAAATAACAAGGACCAAAGAGAAATTCTTCTAAGCATTGTAACTGAGTACAATAAAAAAGATCTCGAGTAGGCTCTTCTGAGCCCACTCCCTAAACCCCCAAAGGGGGATCTGCGTCGGCGTCTCTTTTTGCACTTTTTTTGTTCTTTTATTTTTGTTTTAGTTTAGTTGGCTTTATTCATTTGCAGGATAGTATACTTTGTTTAATATTGCAAACCTCATCATATCATTCCATATTCAAAGTAATACTACAGCTTACCCCACGACTTCTCGAGTAAGCCGACAGGGGAAAGAGATGCGTGGTAGGACTAATTAGACAACTTGCTCTATCATTGTTGCTTTCTAAGTTTATTTTATCTTAAAAATTTAATAAAATCTACCCCTCCTTGCTTTAACGATTGAGGTTCACTTGAACCGAAAGAGATTCTTGGAGGTCACTTTTTCTTCTTTTAACAAACAAAACTATTCATAAAATCTTTAAAATCCTTTAGATCCCGTTGTGTATGCTTTGCACCGCTGCGGTTCAACTGAACATATGGCTGCATCAAAAGCAATGTGTGTGACTAGCTTTAATTAGTTCTCATTTTTCAATTAACCTCCCAAACAAAAATCGAATGCCTTGATTTGATCCGTTGTCGTGGCAAAATCCACAAAGGAAGCGGGAACAACTAGGTAGTGATTTCAAGACACTGTTAGGCTACACCCTTGTTGGTGTAGTGTTGAACACATCTCAGAGACTTCAACCAGCCCACATATTCCTTGCGGGAAGCCGCATCGGATAAAGGTTTTGGACATACTCTTCGTACCTTTGGGTATATTTGGAAAACATCTACTTCGGCATTTTTAGCACGCACAATTTTACAACTCCATTTTCCAATTTTTGCTTATTCCTCTTAAAAAAAAAACCTTTCTCCTTCCTTTCGTTTTCCTTTACCTCACCTTCCTTTCATTTCTCATCCACTCTCTTGTTCTTCTCCTTAGCTCTTCTATTTTGCCTCTTTCCCTCTTCTTTCTTTTTACCCCTTTTTCTTCAATTTTTGCAGCCAACTGTTGATCCGTCGGATCTCAACTTGAGTGCATTAAAAAGTTTTTAAAGAATGCATTTACCAGTTTGCTTAATTCATGAAACAGCATTAACAGAAATTGAATGCTTAAACAGAAATGAAAAGCAAAACTGATAACCAGATGTGGGAAAAAAAAAACCCCACAGAATTAGAGAGTCACAAACAGAAGTTGATAACGGAGTTCACGCCCTTCACTGGGCTACGTCTCCGGGTCCCTCTCCAATGGGTACCGATCCAATTAATCTTTTTAAAATGGTACAAAAATGGTTTTGGAATCAACTTCAGCAACTGTAAACAGAATGTTGTACAAAGTCTTCAAGACCTTTCTTCTGGAAATTACAATTAGCCTTCAAAAGGCAAAGAAAGCTAAAATTATAACAAAGAATGTCGACTTCCATAGCAACAGCATCTGGACACTTCACAGCAAAACTCTCGGTGCTTCTTTTCTTTTATCTCTGCAAGCTTCTCATAACAGAAAAGTGATGCTCGGTGCTCTAAACAATCTGAACCCCCCCTTCCAATGTGGCCCGAATCGTCTATTTAAGCGTTCAGTGGGAGGATAAGTAACGGGTTCGACTCGTCTGCTACCCGTCTTTTCATATTCCATATGCTATCTTTTAACTTCCGTCGAAACGTTTCAACTGGCTGTACGTTACATTCATTTCTATTCCGCCAAATGTCACAGTGGTTCCCAACGGTTCCATCTAATACAATATATGGTATTGCTATCCTGCCACACAATGGATATCCGTCATATTTTAGAGTTGTTCCAAATGTTATATCCGTTGTCGCAGTGTATAACTAAACTCCACAAATGTCGCAGCATACATGACCGCGCACCCTCATTTAGCCGTGCACAAGACCACTAGAGGGTATACACTTGACCGCGCGGGCTTTCCATGAACCATTCGAGGTTCCACTTGACGGTGTGCAAGACCGCCAGAACGTTGCCAACTAACTGTGCGAGCATGTTACAACCCATTTTATATTACCTCTTAACGGTGCACAAATTGCCAGATGCCAAGTTTTAACCGTAAGACTTGACCGTTCAAACCATGAGATGTTATGTCGAACCGCGCACCATGCGATGTTATGTCGAACCGCGCACCATGCGATGCTATGTCGAACCGTGCACCACGTGATGTTGTGTCGAACCGCGCACCACGCAATGTTACGTTGAACCGCGCACCATGCGATGTTATGTCGAACCGCGCACCACGCGATGTTATGTCGAACCGTAAATTAATAACCATTGTACCATATTGGGTCAGTGTAATTTTTGAAGATGAATAATCCACCGGATCATTCCTCCCCATTGGAGAGCTTTTGGACCACCAAAAGCCTGAGTCACTCTGCAAGTAAGTGAGGGTATAGCTCCCTCACTTTTCCAATCTCCATCCATCTTGCTTTGCTAGGATGCATGCCTTTAAGCCCCACTCGAAGGTACTCAACATTCCCCCTTCGTGAAGTCCTTACATTTCTGTCAAGAATAACATCATCCTGCAACTCTTTCATGTATTCAGGTGCCATATCATCAACTGAAGGAAGCTGTATGTTAGTTTCCTCATCCATGATCATAGGAGGCTCATACAATTTAAGATTCTCAACATTGACAACTGAATAGATTTGCATGTATGGAGGTAACTTCAAGCGAAAAGCATTAGTACCAATCCTTTCCAGAATCTCAAAAGGACCATACTTGATAGGCTTAAGCTTTTTACCTTCACCTTTCATTCTTTCTTTGGTGATATGTAACCAAACTCTGTCGCCAATCTGAAATCGATGATCAATTTGATGCTTGTCATGCCTGGCTTTGTACTTTGCCTGACTCTTCTCCAACTGTTCCTGAACGGCCTGCTGCACCGCTTGGATTCTCTGAATGAATCTTAGAGCTTTATCTGCATCATGATGTCCATCCACTGCATCTTTGCGAAAAGAGAAGTCCATCGGTGTTTTTGGCAGATAACCAAAACAAGTTTCAAAAGGAGATCTTTTCGTGGAAGAATGAACTGCATGATTGTAAGCATGCTGTATATACTGCAACTGCTTATCCCAAAGTGTAGGATGTTTACTGCAATATCCTATGAGCAGCTGGACCACTGTTCTGTTTACTACCTCTGTTTGTCCATCGGTCTGTGGATGAAAAGTTGTACTTTTCTTAAGTTTAGTATCCATAAGCTCCCATAAAGTTGACCAGAATTCTCCCAAGAATCGGGAATCCTGATCAGATACAATAAACATGGGTAGCCCAAAATGTACCCAAACATTCTGAAAGAATAGATGAGCTGTTTGTTCAGCGGTGATCTGTTTGTTACATGGCATTAAGATACACATTTTGCTGAATCTGTCCACAACAACATATAGGTAATCATGCCCTTCTCTAGACATAGGTAGTCCTCCTACAAAGTCCATAGAAATGCTTTCCTAGGGATGAGAAGAAACTGGAAGAGGTGTGTACAAACCCAATTTCCTATTGCTAGGCTTACTCGTTGCACACATAACACATCTGCGTATATATTTAGCTACAGTTTCTTGCATCTGAGGCCAATAACAATGATTCTGCAATATTGTCAACGTTTTACTTACACCAAAATGTCCTGCAATCAATGAACTATGTGCTTCTCGGATCACATGCATTCTCTCTTTCTCTGGAATACAGAGTTTACCGAGATGATACAGGAGTTGATTATGCACATAATAGTTCTCTTCCTGTTTACCATGTATCAGTGATGCATATACGTTCTTAAAATCTTTATCTTCTGCATACTGTTCAATATAACTTTCATGTGTTAATGAACTGTTCTGAAGAATGATTGAAGCGTTTGTAGGCGGCCTCGATAACATGTTTGCTATCTTATTATGAATTCTCTTTTTGTATTTAATTACGAGATGAAACTGTTGCAAGAATCCCATCCATCTTAAATTCCTACTTTGCTGTACTTTAATTTGAGATTGCAGATATTGAAGTGGCTGATGATCAATATGTATGACTGTTTCTTTTCCCATGATATAATATTTCCACTTCTTCACACTCTGTACTAAATCATACAACTCTTTGTCATAAGTCGGATAGTTACTTACCGCAGTAGAGAATGTTTCTGAATGGTAACAAACTGGCTTCCTCCCTTGCATCAAAACGGCTCCCATGGCAAACCCGCTGGCATATTTTTCTATCTCAAATGGCTGCTGCAAATTTGGCAACGTCAAAACTGGTGCTATGCTAATGCTTTCCTTCAAAGTGTCGAAGGCCCTTTGATGCTTGCCTCCCCACTGAAAAATTTCTTTAACGCTTGTCAACGCATGTAATGGAGCAGCAATGGAAGAAAACCCAGAAATGAATTTCCTCCAATACTGAACTGCACTTAGAAAACTTCTTATTTCAGTAATGGTGTTAGGCCGTGGCCAATTTACAATGACAACAACCTTGGCTGGGTCCACTCGCAGGTGGCCTCCACCAATAATATGGCCCAGATATACTAAAGAAGTTTTTGCAAACTCACATTTAGATATTTTTACATAAATCTTCTCCTTCCTCAGTACATCTAAAACGTTCTTCACATGTACAATGTGTTCCTCCCAGGTTTTGCTAAACACCAGGATATCATCCAGATATACAATTACAAAATCATCAATGAATGGACGAAAGACATCATTCATGACCTGCATGAAAGTAGCAGGTGCGTTACAAAGCCCGAAAGGCATCACAAACCATTCATACAAACCCTGTTTTCCAGGCATCATTTTCAGCAACACGGATTTGATGATACCCACTACGCAGATCCAATTTTGTAAAGTAAGTTGCATGTTTCAATTGATCAAGCAAATCATCAATGCGAGGAAGAGGATACCTGTTTTTAATGGTGATTTTGTTAAGGGCCCTATAGTCGATGCACATCCTCCAAGACCCATCCTTCTTCGGAACCAAGACTATAGGAGAGCCACAAGGAGAAGTGCTTGGCCGGATGACCCCCTTCTCAATCAGCTCCTGAACCTGCTTCTTGATTTCCTCATTTTGCATTACAGACATCCGGTACATGGCTATGTTTGGGAGTGGCACATCCTACTGCAAATGTATCTCATGCTGAATTTCTCTCTTTGGTGGTAACCCTTTTGGATCTTGAAATAAATCATCATACCCAAAAATAATTTCAATCAGTTCAGATTTATGTTTAGGATCACATCCTTCAAAAGATTTAGAGATCTCATCATTTTTCACCTTAACCATCATTAACACAAAATTCTTACTAGCATTTACCAGCCTCTTCATTTGTCCTACAGAGACTATTGCTAGATTTGTTTTTGTCTTATGTGCTCGTACAATATATTCCACACCATCTTTAAAAAGATGATACTTATTCTGCTCTCTATAAAAGACTGCTTTCTGGTCATACAAATATGGACTCCCAAGCACAATTCCACAAATGTCAAGTGGTACTACATCCAATTCTACCTCATCCATGAACTTTCTAGTAATTGCAAACTTTAATACACATTTCTTTGTAACTTGCAATTGTGTATCATTAGTAACCCAACCAAGAGGATAGGGTTTTTCATGAGGCATAGTAACTAAATGCAATTTCTTAACCACTTCTTCTGATATCAGATTTACTTGTGAACCACTATCAAACAATGTATCAATCTTTGTGTGATTTGCAATGACACAAACATCAAACAGTGCACTTCAATTTTTATCATTTTGCTTAGAAGTAGATGGCAGATTTGTACTTGCACTAGAACTTGATTTTGCATCAATGGGAAGTGAGATAGTTTTATTCTTACCCTGTATTTCGACAGTTGTAACCTTTGTTTCATCACCTGAGTCGGATCCCAAGTCTTGAATAACTGCTACAGTAGCTTTTGCTTTGCCTTTATCTTTGTTTCCTCCGTACTTCTTTGGCCTTAACTCCGGAAGAAGTTTCTAACACTTAGAGACATCATGTCCCTTCTGACAATGCGAACATGTAGGCTTTTCACCCTCTTTCTTAATAGTAGCCATCTTCTTTTTCCGCTTATCTTTACCTTTTGATTTGCTGTCAAATTTAAAGGATTTCTTCACAAAAGTATCATTAGCATGCTTACCCCTAGCTTCTAAATGTGTAGCTTGAACACATACATCATCCAAATTATTGGGGTTAAACATCAACAAAGTATGTCTCAAATAAGAATGCATGCCACCAATGTACTTAAGAAGAGTTTTCTGTGTATCTAATGAAACATTCAATGCAATAGCCCTCTTTCTGAATTCATGAGTATAGTCTTGAATATTTTGTCCTTTAGCTTGTCTAAACATTTGCCAACTCATGGTTAATTGTTGAATATGTCCTAAAGGATAAAATTGTTTCCTTAATACTTCAATGAATTCATTCCAAACTGAAATAATTTTACCATTCCTTTGAAGATCTTGCTGAATCTTGCTCTCCCACCAAGTAATAGCCATACCACTCATTCTCAAAGTGGCCAATTGAATCCTGGAAGGGTCATCAGTAATGCCCTGCACCCTGCAATATACTTCAAGCTGCTTGATCCAATTGTCTAACTTTTCAGCATCTAAATCTCCATTATAAATTGGCAATTCGAATTTAACATCCAATTTGAAATAAGGCATATTAGGATTTGCATTAGCATTATGTGAATGAGAAGCATGAGAAGAAGAGAAAGTTGGATTAGTATCAGGAGGATCACCATCACCTCCTACTCTTTTACCCTTTTCTTCCTTTTTCACTTCGGCATCTTTGGATGAAGATCCTTCTTCTTTCTTCTTCCTTTCTGCACGCTCATCGAGAAGAATTTCCATCATGGCTTTCATACTGATAAAAGCCTTCAAAAACTCAGTTTCAGAAATAACAGGTTTTTCCCGTTCTGTATGTCCTTCTTCCCCTCGTGGAGAAGACATGGTTCTTGAGAATGTTCTCCTTGAGCCAATCTCAGGATCTCCTTCAATTAATTCTCCTTCACCAAGCTTTAACCTGGATCTGGTAAGCATTCACAAACTTGCACAAGCAGTTAACCTGCTCTGATACCATAACATGATCCGTCGGATCTCAACTTGAGTGCATTAAAAAGTTTTTAAAGAATGTGTTTACCAGTTTGCTTAATTCATGAAAGAGCATTAACAGAAATTAAATGCTTAAACAGAAATGAAAAGCAAAACTGATAACCAGATGTGGGAAAAAAAAAACCACAGAATCAGAGAGTCACAAACAGAAGTTGATAACGGAGTTCACCCCTTTCACTCAGCTACGTCTCCGGGTCCCTCTCCAATGGGTACCGATCCAATTAATCTTTTTAAAATGGTACAAAAATGGTTCTGGAATCAACTTCAGCAACTGTAAACAAAATGCTGTACAAAGTCTTCAAGATCTCTCTTCTGGAAATTACAATTAGCCTTCAAAAGGCAAAGAAAGCTAAAATTATAACAGAGAATGTCGACTTCCACAGCAACAGCATCTGGACACTTCACAGCAAAACTATCGGTGTTCCTTTTCTTTTATCTCTGCAAGCTTCTCATAATAGAAAAGCGATGCTCGGTGCTCTAAACAATCTGAACCCCCCCTTCCAATGTGGCCCGAATCGTCTATTTAAGCGTTCGGTGGGAGGATAAGTAACGGGTTCGACTCGTCTGCTACCCGTCTTTTCATATTCCATATGCTATCTTTTAACTTCCGTTGTTACATTCATTTTTGTTCTGCCAAATGTCACAGCGGTTCCCAACGGTTCCATCTAATACCATATATGGTATTGCTATCCCGCCACACAATGGATATCCGTCACATTTTAGAGCTGCTCCAAATGTTATATCCGTTGTCGCAACGTATAACTAAACTCCACAAATGTCGCAGCATACATGACTGCGCACCCTCATTTAGCCGTGCACAAGACCGCTAGAGGGTATACACTTGACCGCGCGGGCTTTGCACGAACCATTCGAGGTTCCACTTGACGGTGCGCAAGACCGCCAGAACGTTGCCAACTAACATGCTACTTTTTTATTTCAATTTGTGAACAATGCATGATCTGATCCTTTGTTTGGCAAGTCTATGAACTGTTGTTTTGCAGATTATTTCATCCTACCAAGCAGAAGTTTGAGCTCAGCTGCATCTTCCTCTCTTGGAGTCAAGTGCAAAATTTCTAGTAATTACTTGCTATATGAGATCCAAGTGTCTTTAAAAGATCCACAGGTTTAATCGGTTTCTCCCTTGTTGGCTGTCCTCTTTGCTAGTTTGCAGCCTTCTTTCTCTCTTTTCATAGCCTCTTTCTTCACCTCTTTTGCAGCCCTCTTTCACTTTAATTTGCAGCCTTCTTCACCCTTGTTTGCAACCCTCGTTTGGCCTTTGTTTGCAGCCTTCTTCACCCTTGTTTGCAACCCTCTTTTGCCTTTGTTTCAACCTTCTTTTTGCCTTTTTTCTCCTCCATTTAGTAGCTTCTTCTTCTATTTGCTTTCCTCCGTTTTCATTTTAGAATTAGTTTATAGATCTATTTTTGTTTTATTTTTGGACTAACATATAACAAGTTAGTGTTCAAAGCTCTTGTTTTCAGGGAAGTCAAAAAGAGCCCAAAGGCCATAAGCAAGCAAAGGAGCAAACAAAGAGCGAAAAAGACAAAAACACCTCCCTCTTCTCTCTTTCCCTTTCTCACCTTGCTCATTTAGGAAGAGGCAAAAAACATCAAAACATTGTAAAAAAGTTAATAAAGAGCAAGTGGGATTAAGGCTCCCACACCCCTTTTCCCCCATTTGGGGGAAGCCTGTATCGTCCAATTTTCATGTTTGCAATTTCTTTGTTTTTTGGCTTGTAGAATAATTGCTTAGAATAGATTAGGAAAGGTTAGTTTCAATTTCTGAAAAGTTTGTTTTTGCTTTCATAAAAGTCAAAAAAGAAAAATATTCTTGTTTTGTTTAAATTTATTGCAAAAAAGTAAAAGAAAATTAAAATCTCTCAGAATCTCACCGTCAGGTGGATCAAGAGTGCTCTATGTCGGAGGGTTTGTGCTTATCATTTATTTCATGCATTTTTTGCTCTTTAATTTGTTAACTTAATTCTAAGTCTCTTGAACTTACCGAAATCCAAGTCAAGAGCACTCTCTGTCGGAGAGCATACTAATTTTGCATCATCCTTGCATTTAGGCATATAGAGTAGCTAAGACTCTTGAGCTTTTGTCATAAGACAAAGTCAAGAGCGCTCTCTGTTGGAGGGTTCAATTGTTTTCTAATAAAACTTGCAACTCACATCCTCCCCTTAATTAATTTACTTCGTTGCTATTCCTCACCTAGTATGCTCTGCCGACTTTCATAGTTGGGCTCGTACTCAGAACGGTGAGCGAATTTGATAATCTCTCAAGTAATAACATAATAAAAATTTTCCCCATAACCAACGCACCGACGTTGTTGAAAGCATTCAAAGTCATTCTCAGTAAGGGCGCCGGAACTCTCCGTTGTCTTAGAGTCCCGGCTAGCGAGTCAATCCACCAGACACCAGCCTGGGATACTAGATGGGCCAACATGTCTCGAACGGAATAACTTGGAACGCTTTTCCGGTCGGTCTTTTGATACCTTTGATAAGCCATAATAAGCAAGACCATTAAAATACTTTAAAATAAACCAAGAGCAATTGTAAAACACATTCACTAGCACTATTATGAGACTTGTACTTTCAGTATTTTCAAGCATCTCAGACGTTTGACTCCATAAGGCACTGGTTTGTTTTTTCATGCATCATTATTTAATCTGGGCCATTTGTCCTTTGGTTTTTCTCAAACAAGATCTTTATTTGTGAATGCTAGTTTATTTCACGAGCTCTCGTTATATTGTTCATCTTTTAATCTGGTGATAGCAACGCGGATTTCTTTTTGTCTTACATTTATTTTTCAGTTGATAGAATTGTAATCTTCATTCATCATAACAAACTCCTAAACAACACCCATCCGCATCACTTTCATAAAACTTACTTAAACACATTGAGCCTTAGAAACTCTTTGTTGGGGACCACCCCCCTTGGCTTCGTTAGGAGTTAGCCTAAATCGAGGAGCTAGGAGTAGGTGACAGTACCTAGCTTTGTGCTTGCCCCCAAGGTCAACACCTCTCACACTTTCTCAAGTGAGGAGACAACTTTCGGAAGATTTTTGCTGTTGGTGTGCAATCTGCGGAACACATCTTTTGGCGCCGTTGCCAAGGGCAAATCTTTTTGTTCCTAGACGACCTTTGTTTCTTTTTAGTTTTTTACCTTTTTTCCCTTTTTGGTAGATTTTTAGTCCAATCACTCTCCGGAATTAGACTTGAATCCACCTGGCGACTCCACTATCAGTTAACACCTCAAGGTATTCGACTAGAAGAAACTCTGAAGGTTTGCTCAGTTTCATCCTTGATCCTGAAAAGGTCTATAGGAGGAGACTGAACAAACTAGCTTCTCATAGGATCCTTGTAGAACTTGGATCTGAGTCTGTTTCAGACATCCACCTTTTATTTCAAGAAAACTTGGAAAATTTTCAAAACAATAACTGTTTTTCCTAACACAATGGGTGAGTTTTTTACTCAGCTCAATTTCACTTAGATAGCAGGTCAGCCCCATGACATTCCCGAAAAAGCTATCGATAAGCTCATGACTTTTAATGGCACTGATGCCTCTATCTCTGCTGAGCAGCACATCAGAAATTTTTCCAGGCACTGTGGTTCTTATGTTAGGGGTACTGATAAACATGAGGATGTTTACATGACCCTTTTTGCTCTATCTTTGGATGGTAAAGTTGGAAATTGGTATGACAATTTGCCAAACAACTCTTTCACTACCATAGCGGACTTCAAGTCTGCTTTCCTCGAAAAATTTGGCAGCAAGAAGGAACCTAGACATCTAGTGGCAGCCTTGACTAGTATGAAGAAGTCTGATATAGAAACTATGGATGAGTTCAACAATAGGTTCACAGAGTTGTCAAATTCCATCCCTGCCACTTATGCTCCTCCTGCAGCTTCCACTTTGTATTATTACATAGAAGCATTAAGTGGCAAGATCCAGTACCAGATTAGAGACAAGGAGCCGACCACATTGTTTCAAGCTCGGAATTTGGCCATTAAAATTGATAAAAATATGCAGTCTTCAGGAGAGTCAAACATCCAGGGTTACTCTAGATCATCAACTCCTCTAAAAACTGTTGAACCTAAAGGAAAAGAGCCATCAAACGAAGCATATGAGAAGAAGCTCATGGACCTGACAGAAAAAATGCAAGACATGGAAAGGAAGCACTTAGCGCAGATTAAAGAGGTTCAGAATAGGGTCATAACTGTTGAAAGAACTCAACCTCTGCCACCTCCTAGAACCTTCCCTGCGAGACCAACATGGCAGAGAAAGAATCCCAACCATGAGCAGAGGCCTGCTCATCAACTAGAGGCTGCTAATATGGTTGAGCCTTACAAACCATTTTGTAGGGCATGCAGAGATTTCCATGAGGAATCTGGCTGCCATTACACATGTTATGTTCAAGAACATGGTTATCCCGAGGGTTGCGGTCCCAGCACATCTACAAGCGAGCCTGAATTCATCCACAATGTAGGAGACATCTATAATAATGATCAGGATAGTTGGAATCAAGCTAACCAATTTCATCAAGGGGTTGACTACTTAACTGAATATTATGGGGAAATGCCTTCAAATAGCAACAACGTTCAGAACTTTAAAGGCATAACATATCAAAGAAGACCAAGGGAAGGACCATCTACCCAAACTGCTTCAAAGGTAACAATTTCTGACATCCCTCCAGAAATAAATGATAAGTTGGATTCTGTTGCTCTAACTTTTGATTTAGGTAGTTGGTTGGCAAAATCCAAAGTTCCGGTTCTCGTACTTGAGCTATGTAAGATTCCTGGTCAAAAAGAGAAACTGTTAAAAATGTTAGAGCCTCAAGGTGATAATGTTCCCCTCCCTACCTCGAAAATAGTTGCACCTGAAAGACCTACAGCTCCCAAGAAAGTAACTTTTTCCAATACAGTAGAACAACTTTTACCCAGTCGAGAAGATGTCCATGGAGATCCCCCTGTAATCTTGCATACCAGGGACCCAAGAAAAGAAGATCACCCGCCCTTCTACATGTCATTGATCATAGGTGATCTTCTCTTGCACAACTGTATGCTAGATTCAGGGTCGGGATCCAACATTATGACTAAGAAGGTCATGCAGCAACTTGGCCTTAGAACCACACGCCCCTACCAAAATGTATGTGCCATGGACTCTAGACCTATCAAAGTTGAAGGTATGATTGAAAGGGAGGACGTAAAATTAGCTAAGTATCCAGACATCCATGTTACCATGGATATCCTCATCATAGATGTGCCAGATAAATGGGGCATGCTATTATCTAGAAAATTTGGTGCCACTTTAGGAGGATCCATCCAAATGGACTAGACTTACGCCACTGTGCCTGCATTAGAAGATTCATTGGTTAAGTTACATACTGAGAAAGAACGAATAAATCATGTAGAAAGCCTGGGGAAACCATCAAACAAATATGTCGACTACTCAAGTGGACTAGGGATATACCAGATCAACTCTACTTTCTTAGAGCCTATCCAAGAAGAAATAAAAAATGAAAAACTTAATGAATTATGGAGGACGAAATTTGATGGAGCTTACTCTAGAGCAGGAAAAGGGGCTGGGATAATCATTATTTCACTAGAGGGTAAAGTTTTCAACTTTGCTTTCAGATTGGAATTTGAGGCAACCAACAATGTGGCAGAGTACGAGGCACTTCTACTAGGCATAGAGATTGCCAAGGACATGGGAATCAAATTGCTTAGTATTGAGGGGGATTCCGACCTAATTGTCCAACAGGTTAAGGGTTAGTTTGCATGTAAATGTCAAAGATTAAAAAAGTATAGAAATGCAATCTAGGATACAATGGAGTTTTTTGATGCTCTTAATATAGAAGCAATCCCTAGAGATCAGAATAGTGCTGCCGACAGACTAGCGTTTGCAGCTTCAGCACTTCAGCAGTCAGATGAGATGTTAGAGGGGGATTGTCTTTTAGAAATTAACTTCAGACCTTCTATTCCTGATAATGTAGAACATTGGTATGTTTTCAAAGATGATGAACAAATCTTGAGATTTATTCATAATGTTGATGAGTTCTCTAACTTTAGAGTAAATGATCAAGAGGAAAATAAAGAGTATCCTGGAGAAGGAGACCATTTTAATAACCCTGTCCCACGTGGTCTAGTTGCTTTAGAGAACATTTTTGACAAGCAGGACAGAAGAAAGAGTAATGTTGAACAAATGAAACCTGGGGAGTATATTGAGATCAACATTGGAATGGAAACAAAACCAAAAATGATAAAAATTGGAAAGGTTACCTTTGAAAAGGAAAGGAACAACCTTATAAACTTGGTCAAGGAATATAGGGATGTTTTTGCCTTCACTTATGACGAGCTTAAAGCCTATAGGGAAGATGTTTTTCAGCACACCATTCCTTTAAAACCTGAATGTAAAAAGGCAAGCCTTTCCGTAAAAAACTTAGGCAAATAAATCCTAAGTTAGCACCTATTATAAAGGAGTTAGAAAAAATGTTAGCAGCAGGAATTATAGCTCCTACGAGACATTCAACATGGTGCTCCAACTTAGTTGTAGTTAGGAAAAAGAACGGGAATTTAAGGATATGTATAGATTTCAGAAATCTAAACATAGCATGTCAAAAGGACAATTACCCCCTCCCCAACATGGAGACCCTCCTCCATTAGAGGAAATTTCAACTCAAAATGGGCCTCCTAAAATGAATTAATAAAATAATAGTTAAAATAATAAAATAATATTTATTAATTTTGGAGGAAGAAAAGAAAAAAACTACTTTTTTGTTTGTATTTTTTACATATCTCCCTGTGTTTTTACTCAAATTTCGATCGGGAGAGCTTGTTGGATGCGGAATTAAATTCCACATCCAACGAGTACCCACTCGACATACTTTTGACGGACCCCGCTACCCCAAAAACAAGAAATACCTGAAAAAACGAAATGATGATGTCATCATTCCATTTTTTTAGGTATTTCTTGTTTTTGGGGTAGCGGGGTCTGTAAAAAGTATGCCGAGTGAGTACTCATTGGATGCGGAATTTAAGTCCGCATCCAACAAGCTCTCCTGATCAAAATTTGAGTAAAAACACAAGGAGATATGTCAAAAATACAAACAAAAAAAGTAGTTTTTTTTATGATACCTATCCCCAAATTTATATTAAAAAAGTGTTTAAGACCTATACGGTATTTCAAATTTAAAGCAATTTCATTGGCTAACACATGATGACATGGAATTTAAATATAAGTTAAAAGGCCCATTTTGAGTTGAAATTTCCTCTAATGCAACGGGTCACTGGATAAGGCATGATGTCAATGCTAGATGGTTTTTCTAGTTATAATCAAGTAGTCATCCAAGAAGAAGATAGGCACAAAACCACTTTCACAACTCCTTGGGGCACTTTTGAGTATCTGAGAATGCCTTTTGGTCTCACAAATGCTGGGGCTACTTTTCAAAGGGCCATGGATTATGCTTTCAAGGAGTTGATAGGCAAAATCACTGAGATCTACCAAGATGATCTTGTTGTCCGCCGATTGCACACCAGTAGCAGAAATCTTCCGAAAGTTGTCTCCTCACTTAGGAAAGTGGGAGAGGTGTGACCTTGGGGGCAAGCACAGAGCTAGGTACTGTCACCTACTCCTAGCTCCTCCGTTTAAGCTATCTCCTAACGAAGCCAAGGGGGGTAGTCCCTAACAAAAAGTTTTCTTTGGCTCAATGTGTTTAAGTTAAGTTTTAATGTTTGAATGATGCGGATGGGTGTTGTTTAGGAGTTATTATGATGAAAGATGATTATAATTATAAGAATTTGAACACAAGACAAAGGAAATCCACGTTGTTGCACTAGATTAAAAGATGAACAATATATCAAGAATTTGTAAAAATAAAATTTGCATTCACAGATAAAGATTTTATAAGCCAAGGACAAATGGTCCAGATTAATAACAACGCATGAAATGATAGACCAGTGCCTTATGGAGTCGAAGCTCTGCAATGCTTGAAAAATAACAAAGATACAAGTCTTGAAATAAAGCTAGTGGATATGTTATGCGAGTGCTCTTGATACGTTTTAAGTATTTTAATGGTCTTGTTTATTATGGCTTTGAAACGAAAAAAAGTATCAGAGACCAACCGAGAAAGTGTTCAAAGTCATTCCGTTCTAGACATGTCGGCCCGTCCAGTATCTCGGGCTGGTGTCCTGGAGAATTGACCAGCTAGCCGTGACCCTAAGACAACGGGGAGTTCCGGTGCCCTTACTGAGAATAGACTTGACTACTTTCTACAACACCGGTGCGTTGATTATGGGTAAAATTTTTATTATGTTATTATTGCGTACTTAGCAAGTCCGTTCACCGTTCTGAGTACGAGCCCAACTTTGAAAGTTGGCAGAGCATACTAGGTGAAGGATGTCAATGAAGGAAATTAATTAGAGGGGAATGTGAGTTGAAAGATTTTATTAAAAGAATTAATTAAAACCCTCTGACAGAGAGTGCTCTTGACTTTGTCTTATGACAAAAGTTCAAGAGTCTTATCTATCTATATGCCTAAGTGCAAGGATGATGCAAAAATTAATATGCTCTTTGACAGAGAGTGCTCTTGACTTGGATTCCGGCAAGGACAAGAGACTTCGAAATTAATTAATAACTTGCAAAAAGTAAAGTGCACGAAAATGAAAGAAAGATTAAACAAACTCTACGATAGAGAGCACTCTTGATTCACCTTACAGTGAGATTCAAGAGTTTTAGTTCTTTTTAACTTTTGCAATATTATATCAATTGAAAGCAAACAAAACGTAAACTAACGAAGTAATGAAACATGAAACCTTTTCTTTTTTCAAATTTTATGAAAGCTAACTTCTAAATAATGAAACTACTCTTTCCTATTCTACTCTAGCAAATTATTATGCAAACATGAAAATAAAAGAGACGATACAAGCTTCCCCCAAATGGGAGAAGAGGGGTGTGGGAGCCTTTATCCCACTTGCTCTTTATTATTTTTTACAAATGCTCTTGAAGTTGGGACTCCTTTTGCGATTGAGAAGGTCTTCAATGCAACCTAGAGAAAGGGGATGAAGAAGGGGGAAAAATTAGTGTTTTTTTGGAGCTCGAAACTTCAAATTTATGCTAGCACTTCTGCTTAACCTGTCATGAAAAGTAAAAAACCAGCGAGCTATTTTCCTGTAAAACAATGGATTAAACAATAAAATACACTAAAAAATTACACTTAGTACTTGCAAAAAGATAGGTTTTTTTATGCTTCTTCAAGTACTAACTAGATCCAAGTTAAATGTAAAACTTAAACACTTCCTAGATTTAGAAATGAGAGCAAGTAAAATGAAAATGATTGACCTTATAGATCTGATTTTGACTTGCAAACATAAAGCGAAAGAATGGAAAATTTTGTTTTAGGGGTGAATAAAAGAGATTGAACCACTTGGATCTTGAATCTTTGAAACCACCCTGGATCTCAATTAGCATGCAGCTACTAGAAACTTGTGCTTGGCTCCAAGAAAAGGAGATGCAACTTAGCTCAACCTTTTACTCGGTGCAATGGAGTGATCTACAAACAAAGACTTACACGCTTGCCAAAAAGGGGATTAGATTATGTATTATTTATTAATTTTAATAAAAAAAACATGAAATACAACTGAATAAAACAATGCTCTTTTAGATTTCTGAAAGTACATAGATAAATAGATAACTTGAAACTACAAATATCTATTCTTATGTGCTTATATCAGCCCTCTAAAGCATGTATCAATATCCACAAATTAGCAAAGCAAAAAGAAATTGAAATTGTATCACCTCATTAACCAAAACACATGCATCCAAGATGTACACCGCATGAGCCTCCAAATCCTTTCTTTATTCAAAATGGTTGCATGAGAGCAACAAGTATTACAATATTTCACCAGAGGTTCTCTACAAAAATCATCCACCCTAATAGAGCTCAAAGAGCCTTTATTTATACAAAAAACCAAGCCCCAGGGGCCTTTAATGAACCAGGGATCAAGCTCAATTAAGTAAGCTTGAACTGAGCTGAAGTGAATGCTGAACTGAGGCTGAACTGCCAACACATCCAATCAAATCGGCATCCAAAATGAAACGACTTCCTTCACTGAATATGGAGGGGCCAAGTGTATACACGATTCACCAAGAAGAGGTCTGCGTGAGTTCTGAAGTAGATATGGCTTTGAGTTATAAAGAAAACAACCTGTGTACAATGGGAGCCAAGCCCATGAGATGGCCACAAACCAAGCAAGTCGCCCACCTACCTATTAGTGTGAGCTCCATCTCCTTCACGACCCGTACGGCAGCTCATAACTGGTTGACGTCACCACAATCTATTCCACCATCCACGTGTGAGTTCCATGCTTCACGTATTGGAGTTATATCATGGTTTTAAAATAATGCAAAGTTTAGAATGAGTCGTGGAGGGGGCCCACTACACACCCTAGCGTGAGCTTCATCCTCACTCACGTCACCCTTCCTCTTTTAACAATTCGTAGCATTACTAATAGTACATGGAATAATATGCCAAGGTTTAAGTTATGTGTAGTGGATAGGGGACCACACATTCCCATTCCTATTCGTCACTTTACTTCGTGCTAGCGTGACCCCATCCACCATACTCACGTCACCCTCTTTTCATATGAATCCAACTCCAATCTTAAACCAAAGTATTAAGTGCCATTTTACTTAAAAGGAACGCATTACTCATAGTGACATCATGCCAAGTCACTTTCCACTAAAAAGTAATGACTTTTGACTTTTTTAAATATTTTGACTAGGTGCATTGTGTCCACTTTTAGCATTAAAATGCTATTTTGAAGCTCTTTTAGCCAAATACTGCCTTACGGGGTGCTCCGGCTGACCGAGTGATGGTGAAAGTGACCCCTAGGGTGAAGAAGCTGCTCCGGGTTTGAAAATGAGCCAAACCAAGCTGAAAACGGACTTTGAATCGCTCTTTTATTACATTTTGAAATTTTCCATTTAAACCATTAAAAAATGGCTTAAAAAACGGAAAATATAAAATATAAAATATATATATATATATATATATATATATATATATATATTTTTCTCGGAATCCAATGTGTAGACACTGAGAGGGGGGGGTGAATCAGCGTAAAGCCAATTTTATGTTTTTTCTCAGCTTGACACAGATAACTACCAATTCATCAATCTACCAATCACATAAACATTTCATAAACACATTATTCACATATCATAGCATTTAACTCATCAAAGAACCATAACACAGAAGAATACCACATCATATAAGTTTGTAATCTTTTTATATTAGTTTGGTTCGGCTACAACCGTTAGGCAAAATCAGCACTTACTGATAAATAGAGCACCTACTCTTAATCCAGGACCCTGCCTGGTTTTCTTAGACCCTGCTAAGAAGGGGTTTGAGGTATCCTAACCTCAAAAAGCAAGTCAAGCTTGCATTTACATTAAAGCTTACTGTCATATCAATATCATTTGTTTCTTCAATCAATTCAGCTGCTGGTCATTACTGTTGATCATCTGCTCAACTCTGATCATGCTCATTTGCTCATCATCAATATTGCTCATTGTCAAGTCATCATGGTCTGCTCAACAAACTTTGCTTTGCTCATCAACCACATTGTTTGGTTCACTTGGTTGCTGGTCCTATCTTTGGTTGGTTGTATCATCAACAAGCTGTCAATACTGTTTCATCAGGCCTTGACCTTGTATACACTATCAAACCTGTCTTGATCAAACTTCAAATTGCTGTCACCATAACCCCTTCATGCATTGACTGTGTAAAATATCTGTTCAGCCATGATAGGGCATCATCATTGGACTGTGGATGTCTGCTTTCAAACCAGGTATAAACTCAGGCTACTTGTAAACATCAAACTCAAACTGGGTATTATCATTACAGTCTTCACTTTGTCATCAAATACAGGACCATGCACAAATGCTGAGAAACTTGGACTGTCTAAATACCATAGAAGATTCGGGACTGTCACTTAGCAGCAAAAGAACATCAGAATTGACTCAACAATAATGTGAACCTCTATTTGTTGAGATCATTGGATCTGAGGCTGCCTCAGGCATGTACAAGCTCAGAGGTTTGATCTGTCATTATCTTTCTCAAGATTTGAATGTATACTCCTCGAATTTGCTTGATCTATGAAACGAGGTTCAAGTACTTCAATACTCGATCAGACCTCAATAGGATTAGCATTGGAGATGACATCTTAGAGACCTTTTGACTCCTTATTGGTTTGTAAACAATGCCTCCTCTGCTTGCAGCCTTTATACTCCCACTTCAAAAGCAACTTCAAGTGACTGTCCTTGATCCTTTTCTTCACAGCTCTTCACTGTTGTTGCCTCCATCTTCCTTTCACCTGAAATTCCTTACTTTATCAACTTGGTGCAGCTGCCTCACTGGACACCCAAAAATCTCAGAGCTATTTTCACCTTAATTCACATACTTACTGATCTTTGTACCAGTAAAAATATTACGGCATTCAAGCACAAAGAAACCACTTATCTCAACCATTAACAAGTCTGCAAATTCTGGGACATAATCTTGCTCATTCTCAGCAAAAAGTCCAGCATAGGAAACCATGCCAATCTCAAGCTGAACGGCCATACTTAATACACAGACATTTTACTTGATTTCTGTGCATAATAAACAGCTTCTTCTCAGGTATGCGTGCTCTCTCCAACAGCAACGATTTTCATTGAAATTCTTGCCCAATCTGTAAGGTAACTCGTGCCCACTCCTTATCTGGAAGAACATGCCACTAACAGAGATTAACCAGAATTAAAATCAAAGGTAACTCGTGCCCACTCCTTATCAAATTTTTAGACTGTGTGTCCCAATCAACCAGGCTGTGTAACGTGGTGAAACCTCAATTTCTGCTGCTGCAAAAACTCAGACTGTGTATTCAGCTTAGACTCTAGCACTGCACATTCTTCAAAGGGCTGTCATCATTGTTATGTTGTGCAAAACCTCCCACACAAATCAAAACCAGATTGTGTATATGGTGGGGAAGAAGTTCAAATCATGCCAAAACTGGACTGAGAATGCTTGCAAACTTTGTCAACTTTGGAGCACATCAATCTTGTACTAGGGTCAAGCTTGGACTGCTTCAAAAATTAGAAGATAAGGGAAAATGACAGCGTCAACCTTTGCTGAAAAAAAACTGTACATACCTTCTCACTATGTATTTGCAGACTTGAACCTGAGTTTAGGGCTTACAAAATTCAGGACTGTTTGTTTGTGTTTTGACCCCAAAGAAATATCTCCGTGAAGAATCAGGTAAGGCTGCCTCAGTCACTCCAAACTTGCAAATTCAGACTGTGTAAAGACTTCAAGAATTCAGGTTCATACTCATAAAAGCAGCAACAACCATCACTACAAATTCGGAATGTATGTTCACTGTAGACGGCTCAGGACTGTCATAAAACCCCAAGAATAAAATTCGGACACTGCCTCAGTCATCCATCTCTACCTCAGTCAGCGAGCTTTTCCTCAGTCAATGAGTTCATTCACTTCATTTTTTTTTTGCTGCTATCAAATTAGGGCCACAAAAACCACATAAAAAAAATTCCAGACTGCTGTTCCTTCAGCCAGCGAGCTGTCCAAACTGTCCCAAAAATTTCCTGCGGCTGCCTCAGACATAAAATCGCAGAGCTCTACTAAATTCACACCCAAAAGAAATGAGAATTGATAGGGGTATATATACTAGTATTCCACCATTTTTACTGGGCCGACCTTGCTATAAATAAAATATTTTAATATGAGCCGATTTCTAATGAATTTGTTGGGCCGACATACCAAAACAAAATTTGATATTAAATGGAGCCGACTTCACATAACGGGGCTGACATAAAAATAATTTATTTTGTTTGTAATGCCCTTTTTGTCTTACCATTTCAATGGTCAGCATAAAATAAGTATATGCTCCATGTCTGTCCATTGACCGCTTAGGTTACCACGAATAGTCAATTAGGGTCAGTTGTAGCCATCAAAAGCTCCTCCAAGGTTTGTGGGCTTCAACACATTATGACCACGTTCTATATCAAATGACCACAGCCATCAAAGGTTGCATCAAGCCACTAGGACAAAGTACCATATGCAAGATGGTCAGATGCCCATCTCCAAGGACTCCATGACCTCATCAAGGGTATCAAGGTCATCGTCAAGAGCAGGCAAGTGTGTCCACCACATTATTAACACCACATCATCATACCACAATATAAGTGGGTACCAAGTACATCCCGTGGGGCCACTGCAAGTCCATGTTGGCATCAATGACAATTTCATCAACACAACGAAACTTTAGGGGGACCTAGTACATGTTCATACGACTCAATTAGAATGCCTAGCATGATATAAAATACTGACACGAAGGCTCTAATAACCTCCCAAGGCCGAAACAACAAGACAACTACCCCAGCTTTGGAGGAGCGAGTGAAAAACTCAAAAATTATTGGTTGTTTGTTCAACAGAGAATAATAACCAAGGGAAAAAACACCCTTGGCTAGTCGGCTTGATGCCCAGTCCGGGAAGCCGAGCCTTTTATAAAAATTAAATGCTAGGACATTTTTTACAATCTCCCCAAGGGGGTATGAACATGTAATTTACAAAAAGTTCCGAACAGAGTCCGAGGAAAAGGCTAGCGGACTTTTGAATTCTGATCATGAACAAGTGTACTTGTTCAATGCTCTGGCGGCTCACCGAAAAATCCACTAAGTGCAAAATTAGTGGATAACAGATCTCACTATTTTTTCAAAAGAAAGATCCAGCCATGTTGGTCATCTCAGGCAGATTTTTGAGTGATGTAGGAAATTTGGCATTTCCTTGAATCTGGCTAAGTCAGTGTTGGGCATTGAAGAAGGAAAACTCTTGGGACACATTATAAACAAGGACGGTGTCCAGATTGACCTGGAGAGAATAGAAGCCATAAAGAAGATCCCTTCACCTAAAAATGTGAAAGCACTCCAATCTTTCAATGGGCATATAAATTTTATTAGAAGATTTATGCCTAACTTAGCTGAACTCATGAAACCTATGCAAGCCTTACTTAAGAAAAATGCCAAGTTTGTATGGACAAATGAGGGTAGGGAAGCCTTTGGTTCTATTAAGAATGCCATCACCAGGTCTCCAGTCTTAGTCAGCCCAGATTACATGAAAGATTTCATGATGTTTTCTTTTGCTTCAGAAGACACTATTGCCAGTGTGTTGCTCCAGAAGAATTTTGAAGGGTTTCAGCAACTTATAGCTTTCATGAGTAGGGCTTTACAAAACTTTGAATTAAAATATACCATCATGGAAAAGCAGGCTTATGCCTTGGTCAAATCTTTGAAGCATTTCAGAACGTATATTGGATACTCTAAAGTCATTGGGTATGTCCCCCATACTGCAGTGAAAGACCTCTTGTCTCAACAGGATTGTTTAGGAATAAGGGGCACATGGGTGTCCAAAATCCAGGAGTATGACCTTGAAATAAATTCTACCCAATTGATCAAAGGACAAGGTCTTGCTAAAATGATTACTCAAAGAAATGAAGAAGCCATTGAAATGATTGCCGAAAACAATATCCCTCAACCAGCCATGACTCTCGCGCTTCAAGAACTTGATAATCACTGGTATTCCGACATCATTTTCTTCCTGCTCCATTTCACTTGCCCTAATCACTTCAAAGGTCATAAACGAAGGGCTTTGAGACTCAAAACTGCTAGATATTGCCTTACCCAAGAGGGTCTGTGTTGGAGGTGTTATCCACTAATTTTGCACTTAGTTGGATTACCTGAGGAGCCGCCGGTGGACAGACTTGTTCAAAGTCTGATTCCAGTGTATCAGTTGATCCGTCTTTATGTCTAGCCAATATTGGATAGCCAGTTTTTTATTTGAATAATTTTGACCATGGCCCCGCGGGGTTTGTAATAAAATGTGCTAGTAGGATATTTTTGAGTGGTTCGGTCTCCTGAGACATAGAATCTCAAATAAGGTATTCTAGGGAGTTTTTTGCCCCTTACAATTATGCTTTGCCTTCAGCCGAGTATAATTGACGAGGTTTTCTCCCGCTTCCTCCAAAGCTGGAATGCCTGATCTTGAATTCTGGGCCTTGGGGGGTTATTAGAGCCCAACTGAGCGTTATAAACCTACTATGCATTTTTTAGGTAGATCATGGTCATGTCCTAAGTCATCTGGACATATAAAAAAATTTCGAAAAAATCTTTTTCGAACGGGGAAAAAATAATTTTTTAAATTTTTAATTACTTTTCCTAAGTTTTTTGGGTTAATTTTTCCATTAATTAAATGGAAAAAACCCGTTTGTGGTAAATCAGTCATCCGGACTCCGAATTCAGTGATTGAAGGCTCTAACTTTAAGCCAAAAATCATTCTTGATCATCCAGCTAGTAAGAACCAACTTTCAGATCAACAATCAGACACATAATGCATTTTTTCTCAAAAAAGTCAGTTTTGAGTTAAAAAATGAATTTTTATTAAAAAATGATTATTTTGGAGAAAATTAAAATTCTCCAAATCAATCCAAATTCAGTGAAATAAAAGGCTAAATGACATCTCATGGAGCACTTATGATGATTAGAGTTATCAGCACTCAACTTCAGTCAGCATTAAGTGAGCAATTAATTTATTATCAGTTAGCAGACATGTCATCTCCAGCGAAAGAATGAGATGGAGAGCATTCATTGGTCCGGTGATTTGATCGAGGTGAAGACTGAAGCTTACACCATCAGTAGGCTTCCCAAACCTAGCAGAGGCTGCTTCCAGACCTAAAAGATGGGTTTACCAACATTACAGATGCTCCCCTCATCCGCTCACGCCCCTCTCAGACTGGTTGCGTCGTCCACATGTGTGGGCTCAATTGATGGTGGATTTCAGTGTTAAGGGTTGGAGTGGGGGCACCTTGCCTGGGTGGAGGCGTCCCCTCACTCCCGGTCCTCCGATTTAGGTTTGGCTCTTCTATTAGGTGGCCAGGCTGGTTAGGTTATGAGGTTTGCTTTTAGGGTTTTAGCACTCTCTCATTTGTTAAATAGAGGCTCCTTTAGCTCTATTGAGGGTGGATGATTGATGCAAAGAACCTCTGGTGAATTATTGTAATACTTGTTGCTCTTATGCAACCATTTTGAATAAAGAAACGCTTTGGAGGCTCATGTGGTGTGGATTCTGGATTCATGTGCTCTGATTTATGAGGTGATACAATTTCAATCTTGCTTTTGTTTGCTAATCTGTGGGTAATTATAAATGCTTTAGAGGGCTTATACAAGCACATAAGAGTAGATATTTGCAGTTTCAAGTTATCTACTTACTTATTTGCTTTCCGAAATTTATAAAGAGCATTGTCTTATTCAGTTATATCTCATGCTTTTTGTGATTCAGAGTAGTAAAAAGTACATGTTCTAATCCCCTGTTTTGGCAAGCGTACAAGTCTTTGATTGCAGATCACTTCATTGTACCGAGCAAAAGGATAAGCTAAGTTGCATCTACTTTTCTCGGAGTCAAGCACAAGTTTCTGGCAGCTGCATACTGATTGAGATCCAGGGTGGGTTCAGAGATTCAAAGATCCAAGAGGTTCCATCTTTTACATTCACCCCTGAAAACAAAATTTTACTTTCCGGTTACTTTGATTCTCTGTTTTATAACAAGTAGATCTAAGCATTAAATCTCATCTTTATATTTCTTGTTATTGTAGATCTAAGAATGTCCTTTGTTAAAAACTCATCTTATGAAGGTTTAGATCTAATTCTGTTTAATACTTGAAGTAGTACCAAAGTCCCATCTTGTGCAAGTATTAAATTGTAATTTCATAGTGTATTGTATTGTCTAATCCGCCATTTTGCAAGAAAGAAGCTTGCTGGTTTCTCACTTTTCATGACAGGTTAAGCGGGAAAGTCGGTGAAAATTTAAATAAATAAGCTGCAAAAGACTTTCCTTTGTTCCTCTTCTTAATCCCCTTTCTACAAGTTACTTTGCTTTGCCCTTTTTACCTCTTCTTCATCGCTGCCCCATTATTGGTCTCTTTTACCTTCCATTTTCTTCTTTTTTGGACAGCCCTAGTTTTTCCTAGTCTTCCTTCCTTTTTTGCCTCTTTTTGCCTTAGTTTTTGGGCCTTCTTCAACCTTGTTATTGGCCTTTTTGGCCACTTTTTGTTCGCTGTCATGTTTTGTAATTTTTATGACAGCCATTTGTTTTCTCTTTCGCTGCCCCGTTTTCTTCGATTCTTATCATCCTTTAGCTTCATAGTTGGCTGCCCCATTCTTCCCTTTCTTTGGTTTTGACCCTCTCTTGGTTTTCTTGCCTTCTTTCCCTCATTTTCTTTTGTTTCAGTCCTCTTTCTTTTGATCCTTTTTCTCTCTTCAAACTTCTTATCTTTTCTCTTTTCACAGGTTTCAGAAAGATCTCAAAGTTTCAAGTAAAAGCATTTTCCTTTTTACAAATCCTAATACTTAATAGAGTTGTTTTGCTTTTATCTGAAAAGTCCTTTCAAGGATTAAAATCCTTAAGGCACATTGTATAAAGTTTAATAAAGCTCTTTTGTTTGAGTGGGGTTTTTAAGTCCCCACTCCTATCCTCTCCCATTTGGGAAGGATTGTGTTGTGTCCATCTTTCACATGCCTAGATTAGATGTGCTTGTTTACATCATCATTTGCGTCTTATTTTTAGAATTTTAATTGATAATCTATCACACCTAATGCATTGAATGAATTGATTACTTCAATTTTCAATTGTTTATCTTTCTAAGTGAATCAATTGCTTAAATCTCTTGAATCTCACCACAAGGTGGATCAAGAGTGCTCTATATCGGAGAGTTTAATCAACCAATTTCATCTTGTGCTTGTTTAATCAATTAATTCCTAAGTAAGACTCTTGAACTTGCAAAAACACAAGTCAAGAGCACTCTCTATCAGAGAGCATCTCTAGCATTGCATCATCCTCGCATTAGTCTCATATAGATTAGATAAGACTCTTGAACTTTCATCATAAGACAAGGTCAAGAGCGCTCTCTGTCGGAGAGTCTAATTAATTAACCTAATAAAATCTTCAACACACACACTCCTTTAATTAATTAACTCCTTCCCCTCCTTGCCGGAGTATGCTCTGACCGATCCTAGATCGGAATACCCAGAAATGACACTGGATCTTTAAACCCTACAAGAGTAACTTAATTAAAACTTTCTCCCCATAACCAACGCACTGGCGTTGTTTCGTTTAAATACCGAGGCATGTGGCCAAATTCCAAGTGTGGGCGCCAGGCTACCCAATCTGGGCACAGGTAGTTAAGTTATTGAACACTTACCTGTTATCCTAGACAGGTCCGTCATGTCTTCGAACGAAGCCACTGAAGGTATTTCTGGTTAGGACATCCAGCTACCATAAGCAAGACCAATAAAAAACCTTTAAAATCTACCAAGAGCACTTGCAAAACCTAACATTCACTGGCATGATTTTGGGATTCACATCTCTTTATACGCGAAGCGTCCCTGATAAGTTGACTCCATAGGCACTGGTTCTATCTTTTCGCATTATTGATGATCTGGGCCATTTGTCCATTAGATGTTTTGATTATAAGTTATATCTTTGAATGCTTTATCATTTCGTGAGTTCTCAAATTATTGTCTATCTTTTAATTCTGATGATAGCAACGTGGATTGCTTTGTCTTGTGTTTAATATTCATAATATTAAATCATTTGAAATCACATTAACTCCTAAACAACACCCATCCGCATCCAAAAACACCTAAAACTTAACTTAAACATTGAGCCATAGAAAACTCTTTGTTAGGGACTACCCCGCTTGGCTTCGTTAGGAGTTAGCCTAAACAAAGGAGCTAGGAGTAAGTGACAGTACCTAGCTCTGTGCTTGCCCCCAAGGTCACACCTCTCCCACTTTCCTAAATGAGGAGACAGCTTTCGAAAGATTTCTGTTGCTGGTGTGCAATCGGCGGACAACATCTTTTGGCGCCACTGCCGGGAACAAATATTTTTGTTCCTGGACGACCTTTGTTTCTTTTAGTCTTTACCTTTTTCCCTTTTTGGTAGATTTTTAGTTCAATCACTCTCCAAAATTAGACTTAAGTCCACCTGGCGACTCCACTGTCAGTTAACACCTCAAGGTATTCTATTAGAAGAAACTCTGTAGGTTTGTTTGATTTCATCCCTGACCCCGAAAAAGTTTATAGGAGGTGATTGAACAAACTATCTTCTCGCAGGATCCTTGCAGAACTTGGATCTGAGTCTGTTTCAGACATCCACCTTTTATTTCCTGAAAATACTAATACCTCTGTCTCCGACATAATGGGCGAGTATTTTACTCAGCTTGACTTTTCTCAGATAGCAGGGCAACCCCACCGTCTTCCAGACAAAGCTGTCTCTCCCGATGTATACAGGCACAGATGCCATTACCTCCGCCATGCACCTCAGGAACTTTTCTAGTTGTAACAACGCTTATGTCAATGATCCGGTCAGCCAACATGATGACGTGTATATGAAGTTATTTGCTCTATCTTTGGATGGAAAGACCGACGACTGGTATAACAATTTACTAGACAATGCTTTTGATAGTCTAGCAGCCTTCAAAACCTCTTTCACCACCAAGTTCGGTGAAAAGAAAGAACCACGGCATCAACTTGCGTCCTTGACCAACATAAAAAAGAAGGACATGGAAACAATGGACGAGTTCAATACTAGGTTCACAGAATTATCAAAAGCCATCCCTACTGATTATGCCCCAACTGCACCAACCATCCTGGTCTATTACATTGAGGCACTTAGTGGCAAAATGCAGTGTCAAATCAGAGACAAGGAGCCTGCTAACTTGCTCCAGGCTCAGGAAATGGCAATTAAAATTGATCTAAACATGCAGTCATTTGGTGAATCTAACCTCCACGGTTATTTAAGGTCTTCAACCCCTTTGAAAATTAGTGAACCTAAAGACAAGGATCCTTTATCAGCTATGAAGGATGCCTATGAAAAACAAATGACTGAAATGAAAAGGGAGATGAAGAAAAATATGGAGGAAGCAGAACAAAAACACTTAGCACAGTTGAAGGAGATTCAAAATAGGGTGATAACGATGGAAAGAACTCAAACTCAGCCTTCTCCTAGAACCTTTCCTCCCAAGCCAACTAGGCAAAGAAAGCCTCCCAACCATGAGCAGAGGCCTCCTCATCAGCTAGAGGCCGCTAACATGGTTGAGCAGTATAAGCCATTTTGCAGGGCATGTGAAGACCTTCATGAAGAATCATCTTGTTATTATGCATGCTATGTTTAGGAGGATGGTTTTCCAGAGGGTTGTGGTCCTAAAGCATCATCAAGCGAGCCTGAGTACATAAACTGTGTAGATGACATGCATGATATTTTCGGAGAAAGTTGGAGAGAGACAAAACAATATTCAAGAGAGCCTGAATACATTAACACAGTTGGACAGCTCTATTCTTTCACCATATAAACCCGGGGTCAAGTCGAAGATTATAGTCAGCAATTGGATGATCTCACTAAAAACTTTAGCACTAATCCTACTAATGAGCATAATGATGATAGTTTGGAAGGTTTACTACCTTGTGACCTTTTCTCTGAAGAAGATGACTATGATCTGTTGATGAAATTGTCATTGATGCCAACATGGACTTGCAGTGGCCCCACCGGATGTCATTGATGCCACCAAGTCCCACCTGCAGTGCCTAGACCCCTCAAAGAGTGGGTTTGCACCTTGCAATGCCTTGGATCCCAAACAGAGTGGGTTTGTGTCCTGAAGCACTTTGTACCTGGTTGACAGCGTCCATGTACCCACAAGCTTGGATCTTGAAGCCACCACCCTGCTGATGGTGTCAAAGACCCTGGAGATGGTCTTCAAGCCTTGATGGACGATGGAGAAACCCTAGATGGGTTGGAGAAGCATTAATGACCCATTCTATGGTCATTCATGCTATGATGATGTCATGGTACCCCAGAAGAAGACCTAGCATTCCCACAGAAGATATCTTAACCCTTGGCGGTCCTCTTGTGAGGTTCAGGTGGTTGAAGAAGCCTATGAAGCTTCTCACTAGATAAAGAAACCTTGAAGAGGTCCTTGGACCCACAATTGATGGTTTAAAGGTCCTTGTACTCTTGATGAAAATGAAGTGGCCATATGGAGTCTTGGAACCCTTGGAGATGGTCCTAGGGCATAAGGAAGATCTTGAACCCACTTATATGATGGTATGATAACACTTGGATGCTTAGTTGCTTGTAGATGATGGGGACCTTGGTCATGCATGCTCTTGCACATGGAATGTCCTTTGAAGCCCTCTTGTCTTGATCACAATGTCTTTGTACCCCTGTCACCTGAAGGAATGCATGATGGGGCCCTTTTGTGTTGGTGATGATCTTGAAACCCTTGGAGAAGTCTTGGTTGACATGTTGAAGCCTTTGGAACCTTGAAGGAATGATGAAAGTAATGTGGGTCATTTGTGTGGTGATGAGGTACTAAAACCCTTGAAGATGGTGTGTTTCTTTTATGGCTTGATAAAGGACATGATGACCATAAAGGGTTGACTTTGGAAACACACCCCTATGATGTGGCAAAGAATTACATGAAGGAAGGGTTTGTGAGACAAAATAGGAATACAAAATGACAAACTTTTTGACTAATTTGTGGACAAACATACAACATACCCTTATTTGTGATGACCATTGAGGTGGTAAGTTTGTGTGACAAAATAAAAATGAGATAATAAAAATAAATAATCAAACCTCTATTTTGTGAAGTCGGCTCATTCAAAATAAATTAAAAATAAAAATATATATGTCGGCTCAAAAAGAAAAATAAATAAAAAAAATACATAAATAACAAGTCGGCTCAGAAATGATTTTTTTTGGGCAGAAACTAGTATAAATACCCAGTGGAAGTTTCATTTTGATGTGTAAAAAAATTCGGACAGCTCTGCAATTTCAGAGGTTTGACTGAGGCAGCCGCAGTGGAGCAGTCAACTGTGAAAAACGCAGGTTAAGTCTGGCCTGAGGTACTCGTGGGCAGCATAGTAGCAACAGACTCTTTTTTTTTGGTAAATTTTTGCAGCAGTAAGGCAGCAGACCCTTCTTACTCATCTGAATTTCCACAGGGAAGGGCATACAAACTTCTCCTTAAAAACAGTGAAAAGCCCAAGTTCTGAAGGTTCTCTGCAGCCTGAGTTTATGGATAGTAAACAATCTTTCTTGTAAGACACTGAAGTTACAGCTCTGGAATTTGTGTATGACTGAGGTAAAAATTCGCTGATTGTGGTTGCAACAGAGGTACAATTTGGAACAGCCGACAAATTATTTTTTCTTTTTGTGACAGTCCAAATCTTGGGCTTGTCTGGTGTTTTTAGACAAGCACAAAACAATCCTGAATTGTAGCAGCAATAAACACCTTTGATGAGCAGCATGTGAGCAGACTTCCAGTTGATTGGTGGACAGACCTTAGACTGCTGGTTATTTTAGATAAGGAGTGCATGCAAAGAACCTTATGAAGACATGAGTAGCATTGATGCTTGGACAAACTTCTTGATGTCTTGAAATGTCATGACAACAGTATGACAGTGACACGCACACAATCTAGGTATGAAGTGATGTACACAGTTCAAGGTCAAGGTATGAAGGTATGTTATATGCAGGCATATGTATATGTACAATGAAGTGTGAACTATAATGCAAACCTATTATTGATGATGATGAATGCCACTATATACACTTGAAACATTCTCATTAATGATGTTGTATGCCTTATGATAATATCCTTGATGAAAATGATGATACAATGATACAGTAGTTACACAGTGTTGTATGTATGCCCAGTAATGGCATATGATGGTTATGAAACAGTGAAGTGAAATCATGAAGTGAAATGATATACTATGCAGTATATGAAACAGTGGAGTGTTAAAAGACAAATGAAGACATGATGATGCATACTTATATACTATGAATGTTGTGCAAGAGTGATGTTATATACTATGATGTATATCGGCATTTTGGGCATGACCATACTGTGCTTAAGGCAGCAACAGTAAGAGGATATAGAACAAGTCTTACAGATAAGATGCTTTGATGATGAACATGCAGTGTATGAGTGATGTAAACCGCAGATTGAAGTTCTAGGTTTGACTTGTGGTTAGGGCTCTTCCTAAACCTCATACACAGTATACACAGTCCAATTCTATGGAATTTATTGAAGGTCTTCCACAATATCGACACGAAGTCCAAGTCTGCATGCTTATCCAAGTTTGAAGTTTGCAAGCTTACAGTCCGAGTTGTGACTTATCTCTGGGTTCTTGCAAGTATATATATATACAGTCTGAGGGTGACACAATTTGCAGCATTCCACACTCAATTCAAGATAATACACAGTCTGAGTGTGTGACATTAAACATTCACAATTAGAGTTGATGCAAGGTTGTTGCATCACAAAAGATGACAGCCCTAACTTGTTGAGTATAATGACAGTCCTAGTTTAATGACAAAGCTTGATTAGTCCAAGACCAGGCAAAGAGATGAAATCGCTAGACATTGTTGTAAAGTGATGACAGTTGAAGGCTGAGTTGTGGAACGACCCAAGACATGACAGTCCATAATGCTTGAAGGAAGGTTGTCCAAGTGTCATTATGACAGTCTCAACCCTCTTGATGCTATGACAGTCAAGTGGTGACAGTCCTAATCTTGAAAAGTTGACAGTCTCCTATCTCAGGAATGCAAAGTAAGCCAAGTCAGTAATTCACACAGTATAAACATTGTGATGTTGTGCATGCTTAGTTAGAAGGTATACTACATAGTAATGATGACACAATTTCTAGACAATGTTTACACTACACAGTGATGAATATACAAGGATATGGTATGATATGTTTTGACTCCTGAGATATGCTCAACATTCAGTAATAGAAAGTGCTAGTTACATTTGATGATGCTTACACATATGCTCAGAGATATGTTTAACTTGACATGAACAGTGATATGCTGAGCATGCTCAATGATATGTTCAGTACACAGCCCAGATCTATTGAATGGACAAGCAAGGATGATGATATGATGTTTGGCATGCACTGAAAGTTGATATACAGTCACAAGCTTGTTGTCCAAAGGTTTGGCATGCACTTGTCAAGATCTTGATGTTCCAGACCTTTCCTTGACAATGATGATGGTGACAATCTTCAGAAGTATCACCTAGAGTTGCAGCAACGAGAAGAGGATGACCAGCAGTGAAGAATGATGATCAAAGAAGAGGATGAGCAGCAGAGGTTGATAAACAAAACCATGAGCAGACCTAACAAATGATGATGAGCATATGATAAGCAAATTATGAGGAGCGTTAATGAGTAGAGGTGAGGAGCAGAGATTGAGACAATGAGCAGCGTTGATGATGAGTAGATGATCAGCAGTATTGACCAGCAACAGAATAGATTGAAGAGACAGATGATGTTGATCTGACAGTGAGCTTTAATTGCAAAAGCAAGCTTGTCTTGCTTTTGAGGTTAGGATACCTCAAACCCTTCTTTGCAGGGTCTAAGAAAACCAGGTAGGGTCCTGGATGCAGAGTAGGTGCTCTTTGTATCAGTAGGTGCTGATTTTACCTAACGGTTGTAGCCAGACCAAAACTCATACAAAAAGATTACAAAATTATATGGTGTTGTGTTCTTTTGTGTTAAGGTTCTTGATGATTCAAATGCTTATGATATGTGAATGATGAAGTGAAAGATGTTTATGAAATGATTATGAGATTGGTAGAATAATGGAATGATGAATTGGTAGTTAATTGTGACAAATTAAGAAAAGTTGTAAAATTGGTTTTGCATTGATTCACCCCCCCTCTCAGTGTCTAACATGCTCATGAGGGGGGATATAGAATCAGATGTGATACAAGTGAGGAAGAATCCCCTACATCTGAGATGGATGACAACTTTGAGACTTTAATTAAAAATCCAATCTTAGAAGTTTCATGTGATGAGATTCCTCCATGCACTCCACCGGATGACAAATATTTGGAAAGTTGAGTCCCCTGTGATATCTTTGAAACCCAGTTTTTTGAAGAAGATTGTTTTGAGCAAAATGAGAAGTGTAGATAAGGACTTGATACCAGTGATGAGGCATCTCTCATGTCCGACATAGATGGTGATGACGACTATTGGACCTTTATTGAAAATCCAACCTATGATACCTTTGAGAATATTTTTGAGAATCTCATCTATGATATGTCCAGCAAGGGGAGTTGTTATTCTGAGACTTATGAAAGTTATAAGGAAGAGCAGTCAGAATTTATTTATGATCAGTCAGAATTGTATCTAAGAATCGGTAATAAGGATTTGAAAAAGCAGTGCGGTGAGGAATCAGATGGGATACAACTAGTTGAAGTCTTTTCTCAGCCATCGTCTTCACATATAGATGTTCCTTATGTTTTGGAGCACCTTGGGGCTTATACAACGAGTTATTATTTAATAAGCCTTGATGATCAGCATGATGGATTAGCCGACTTGCCGCATTATCCCGATTTGTATATCAGCGCTATCCAGTCATGGATAGAAGTAGCCTGCGCGAGCATCTACCAGTTTGGGAAGAAGTTTGACGACATTATTTATGCCTATGATTCCCCATCCAGCCCACCCTTTCTGGATCATCACGCAGGTTTGCATTTTCTGGAAATTGTGTCCTTACTTTGGCTGGTAACCAAAGACAAGGCAAAACCTTTTTATATTAATAAAATGCTTAGGTGGCTACACTGGATTTATGATTACACCTAACCTTTTGGATCATGCTTAGAGTAGGAAAATAGGCTCCTTAAAGTGAGCGTTTATCTTAGCATTTTTCAGTTAAGTTTTGTCATTTCTTTGAATAAAGCAACTTTTGGATCATTGGCTCTTTTTCATAAAACTTGTGCTACTGAGGTTTTTCTTGTCAAGTTGAGATGTTTTTACAGGATGTGGAAACCAGAGATTCCGGTATTCTCGTATGCTCTCCTTGCATAAGAGACTAGATCGAGCACACGTCCCACAGTTGGAGCCAGATGTTATCCACTAATTTTGCACTTAGTTGGATTACCTGAGGAGCCGTCGGTTGACAGACTTGTTCAAAGTATGATTCCAGTGTATCAGTTGATCCGTCTTCATGTCTAGCCAATATTGGCTAGCCAGTTTTTTATTTGTATAATTTTGACCATGGCCCTGCGGGGATTGTAATAAAATGTGCTAGTAGGGTATTTTTGGGTGGTTCGGTCTCCTGAGACGTAGAATCTCAAATAAGGTATTCCAGGGATTTTTTTGCCCCTGACAATTAAGCTTTGCCTTTAGCCGAGCATAATTGACGAGGTTTTCTCCCGCTTCCTCCAAAGCTGGAATGCCCGATGTTGAATTCTGGGCCTTGGGGGGTTATTAGAGCCCAACTGAGTGTTATAAACCTACTAAGCATTTTTTAGGTAGATCATGGTCATGTCCTAAGTCAACTAGACATATTAAAAAATTTTGAAAAAATCTTTTTCAAATGGGGAAAAAATATTTTTTTTAATTTTTAAATTTTTAATTACTTTTCCTAAGTTTTTTGGGTTAATTTTTCCATAAATTAAATGGAAAAAACTCGTTCGTGGTAAATCAGTCATCTGAACTCCGAATTCAGTGATTGAAGGCTCTAACCTTAAGCCAAAAATCATTCTTGATCAGCCAGTTAGTCAAAACCAACTTTCAGATCAACAATCGGACACATAATGCCTTTTTTCTCAAAAAAGTCAGTTTTGAGTTAAAAAATGAATTTTTATTAAAAAATGATTATTTTGAAGAAAATTAGAACTCTTCAAATTAATCCAAATTCAGTCAAATAAAAGGCTAAATGACATCTCATGAAGCACTTATGATGATTAGAGTTATCATAATTCAGCTTCAGTCAGCATTAAGTGAGCAATTAATTTATTATCAGTTAGCAGACATGTCATCTCCAGCTAAAGAATGAGATGGAGAGCATTCATTGGTCCGGTGATTTGATCGAGGTGAAGACTGGAGCTTACACCATCAGTAGGCTTCCCAAACCTAGCAGAGGCTGTTTCTAGACCTAAAAGATGGGTTTACCAACATTACAGATGCTCCCCTCATCAGCTCACGCCCCTCTCAGACTGGTTGCGCCGTCCACACGTGTGGGCTCAATTGATGGTGGATTTCAGTGTTAAGGGTTGGAGTGGGGGCACCTTGCCTGGGTGGAGGCGTCCCCTCACTCCTGGTCCTCCGATTTAGGTTTGGCTCTTCTGTTAGGTGGCCAGGCTGATTAGGTTACGAGGTTTGGTTTTAGGGTTTTAACACTCTCTCATTTTTTAAATAGAGGCTCCTTTAGCTCTATTGAGGATGGATGATTGATGAAAAGAACCTCTAGTGAATTATTGTAATACTTGTTACTCTTATGCAACCATTTTGAATAAAGAAAGGCTTTGGAGGCTCATTTGGTGTGGATTCTGGATTCATGTGCTCTGATTTATGAGGTGATACAATTTCAATCTTGCTTTTGTTTGCTAATCTGTGGGTAATTATAAATGCTTTAGAGGGCTTATACAAGCACATAAGAGTAGATATTTGCAGTTTCAAGTTATCTACTTACTTATTTACTTTTCGAAATTTATAAAGAGCATTGTCTTATTCAGTTATATCTCATGCTTTTTGTGATTCAGAGTAGTAAAAAGTACATGTTCTAATCCCCTGTTTTAGCAAGCGTACAAGTCTTTGATTGCAGATCACTTCATTGTACCGAGCAAAAGGATGAGCTAAGTTGCATCTACTTTTCTCGGAGTCAAGCACAAGTTTCTGGCAGCTGCATACTGATTGAGATCCAGGGTAGTTTCAGAGATTCAAAGATCCAAGTGGTTCCATCTTTTACATTCACCCCTGAAAACAAAATTTTACTTTCCGGTTACTTTGATTCTCTATTTTATAACAAGTAGATCTAAGCATTAAATCTCATCTTTATATCTCTTGTTATTGTAGATCTAAGAATTTCCTTTGTTAAAAGCTCATCTTACGAAGGTTTAGATCTAATTTTGTTTAATACTTGAAGTAGTACCAAAGTCCCATCTTGTGCAAGTATTAAATTGTAATTTCATAGTGTATTGTATTGTTTAATCCGCCATTTTGCAGGAAAGAAGCTTGCTGGTTTCTCACTTTTCATGACAGGTTAAGCGGGAAAGTTGGTAAAAATTTAAATAAATAAGCTGCAAAAGACCTTCCTTTGTTCCTCTTCTTAATCCCCTTTCTACAAGTTACTTTGCTTTGCCCTCTTTACCTCTTCTTCATCGCTACCCCATTATTGCTCTCTTTTACCTTCCATTTTCTTTTTTTTTGGACAGCCCTAGTTTTCCCTAGTCTTCCTTCCTTTTTTGTCTCTTTTTGCCCTAGTTTTTGGGTCTTCTTCAACCTTGTTATTGGCCTTTTTGGCCACTTTTTATTCGCTGTCCTGTTTTGTAATTTTTATGACAACCATTTGTTTTCTCTTTCGCTGCCTTGTTTTCTTCGATTCTTATCATCCTTTAGCTTCATAGTTGGCTGCCCCATTCTTCCCTTTCTTTGGTTTTGACCCTCTCTTGGTTTTCTTGCCTTCTTTCCCTCATTTTCTTTTGTTTCAGTCCTCTTTCCTTTGCTCTTTTTGCTCTCTTCAAACTTCTTATCTTTTCCCTTTTCACAGGTTTCAGAAAGATCTCAAAGTTTCAAGTAAAAACATTCTCCTTTTTACAAATCCTAATACTTAATAGAGTTGTTTTGCTTTTATCTGAAAAGTCATTTCAAGGATTAAAATCCTTAAGGCACATTGTATAAAGTTTAATAAAGATCTTTTGTTTGAGTGGGGCTTTTAAGTCCCCACTCCCATCCTCTCCCATTTGGGGAGGATTGTGTTGTGTCCATCTTTCACATGCCTAGATTAGATGTGCTTGTTTACATCATCATTTGCGGCTTATTCTTAGAATTTTAATTGATAATCTATCACACCTAATGCATTGAATGAGTTGATTACTTCAAGTTTCAATTGTTTATCTTTCTAAGTGAATCAATTGCTTAAATCTCTTGAATCTCACCATAAGGTGGATCAAGAGTGCTCTCTATCGGAGAGTTTAATCAACCAATTTCATCTTGTGCTTGTTTAATCAATTAATTCCTAAGTAAGACTCTTGAACTTGCAAAAACACAAGTCAAGAGCACTCTCTATCGGAGAGCATCTCTAGCATTGCATCATCCTCGCATTAGTCTCATATAGATTAGATAAGACTCTTGAATCTTCATTATAAGACAAGGTCAAGAGCGCTCTCTGTCGGAGAGTCTAATTAATTAAGCTAATAAAACCTTTAACGCACACACTCCTTTAATTAATTAACTCCTTCCCCTCCTTACCGGAGTATGGTCTAACCGATCCCAAATCGAAATACCCAAAAACGGCACTGGATCTTTAAACCCTACAAGAGTAACTTAATTAAAACTTTCTCCCCATAACCAACGCACTGGCGTTGTTTCATTTAAATACCGAGGCATGTGGGCAAATTCCAAGTGTGGGTGCCAGGCTACCCAATCTGGGCACAGGTAGTTAAGTTATTGAACACTTACCTGTGAACCCAGACAGGTCCGTCATGTCTTCGAACAGAGCCACTGAAGGTATTTCTGGTTAGGACATCCAGCTACAATAAGCAAGACCAATAAAAAACCTTTAAAACTTACCAAGAGCACTTGCAAAACCTAACATTCACTGGCATCATTTTGGGATTCACATCTCTTTATACACGAAGCATCCTTGATAAGTTTACTCCATAGGCACTGGTTCTATCTTTTCGCATTATTGATAATCTGGGCCATTTGTCCATTGGATGTTTTGATTATAAGTTATATCTGTGAATGCTTTATCATTTCGTGAGTTCTCAAATTATTGTCTATCTTTTAATTCTGATGATAGCAACGTGGATTGCTTTGTCTTGTGTTTAATATTCATAATATTAAATCATTTGAAATCACATTAACTCCTAAACAACACCCATCCGCATCCAAAAACACCTAAAACTTAACTTAAACGTTGAGCCATAGAAAACTCTTTGTTAAGGACTACCTCCCTTGGCTTCGTTAGGAGTTAACCTAAATGGAGGAGCTAGGAGTAGGTGACAGTACCTAGCTCTGTGCTTGCCCCCAAGGTCACACCTCTCCCACTTTCTCAAGTGAGGAGACAGCTTTCAACTGATTTCTGCTGCTGGTGTGCAATCGACGGACAACAAGAGGAACCCAGATGGCATTATACTCAGATGTATTAATGAACAAGATTCCAAGAAAATCTTGACTGAGTTCCACTCAGGATTTTGTGGAGGCCATTATGCAGCAAATACAACTGCCCACAAGATCATGAGAGCTAGATACTATTGGCCCACTATCTTCGCAGATGTTCATAAACATGTCAAGTGTTGCCAAGAGTGTCAGCTTTTTACGGGGAAGCAAAAGTTGGTTGCACTTCCTCTTATACCTGTTGTGGTTCTTGCTCCCTTTCAGCAATGGAGGCTTGATTTTATTAGCAAATTTAAGGATAACTCTAGCAATGGTTTTTGCTAGATTCTTACGGAAACTGATTATTTCACTAAGTGGGTAGAAGCCATACCTACTAAGAATGCCACTGAGAAGGTTGTTATGGATTTTATTGAGGAAAGAATCATCACCAGATTCGGAACTCCCCTTAAAATAACAATTGATAATGCCAAGGCCTTCAGTTCAGGAGAAGTAAATGACTTTTGTTTTAAATATGGCATTATCCTATCCCACTCATTAGATTATTATCCACAGGGTAATGGACTTGCTGAGTCCACTAATAAAAACTTAATGACTATTCTTAAGAAAACTGTGGGTGACAATAAAAGAGCATGGGATAGCAAGATTAAGTATGTTGTTTGGGCAAATAGGATTACCAAGAAAAACTGAATTGGAAAATCACCTTTTGAGTTAGTATATGGACTCACAGCCACCCTTCCAGTCAGCATGCAGATTCCAATCTTTAGACTGTTAAGTTAATATGGCACGGAAAGATTGGAAATGGAACAGAGGATCCATCAGATTATAGAGTTGGATGAAGCTAGAAGAGCTGCCCTTGATCAGTCACTCAGGCATCAAGAGAGCATGAAGGGCACCTTTGATAAGTCAACCAAGCCAAGATCCTTCCAAATATGAGATATTGTTTTCTTATGGGATAAGAGAAGAGAGAAGCCTGGAAAGCATGGAAAGTTCGACAGCCTTTGGAAAAGCCCGTTTATCATCCGTGATACTGCTGGCACCAATTCTTTTTTACTTAACACAATGGATGGAGATATATTAAACCTACCCGTGAATGGTCAACATTTGAAGCCTTTTTATTGAAACAACCTCCAAGATGACCAAGGGGTCATCCCACGGATTCTCTCAACCCATCCTTGTTGTATTTTTATGTATTTTTATTTTTTGTACCATAATATTTGATGTACCAAAATGTTGTATCATAACCTTTGTATATTAGCATTTTATCATCCTTCGTTTATATGCTGAAAAAGAAAAAGTTTTGTTTTATGCACTTTGATTTGAAAAAGCAAAAAATATTTTCTAGTATTTCATCATGGCTTATTTTTTATATCATATACATGGGACTAAGACACTTCTGTTTACGTACAGGTACCAGAGATTCCTGGATTCTCAGCCACTCTCTTTGATCAATGAATCTAGCGAGTACCCGTCCCACAGTTGGAGCCAGATGTTACCGACTATTTTGTACAATAGTTGAACTTTCTATTGAGTCGCCAGTTATCGAGCATGATGAATGCTCATCTCTAGAGTTCAGAAGTTCAGTGTGTTCCAGAGTTAGCTAGTTTTTTGCTGAACTTTTTATTTTTTATAAAATACATGTTCATACCCCCTTGGGGAAAATGTAAAAAATGTCCTAGCATTTAAATTTTTATAAAAGGCTCGGCTTCCCGGACTTGGGCATCAAGACAACTAGCCCAGAGTGTTTTTTCCCTTGGTTATTATTGGTTGTTGAACAAACGACCAATAATTTCTGAGTTTTTCACTCACTCCTCCAAAGTTGGGGTAGTTGTCTTGATGTTTCGGCCTTGGGAGGTTATTAGAGCCTTCGTGTTAGTGTTTTTTGTCATGCTAGGCATTCTGATTGAGTCATATGAACATGTACTAGGTCCCCCTAAAGTTTCGTTGGATTCCGAGAAAAATATTTTTTTCCATTTTTTTAAGCCATTTTTAATGGTTTAAATGGAAAATTTCAAAATGTAATAAAAGAGTGATTCGGAGTCTGTTTTCAGCATGGTTTGGCTCATTTTCAAGCCCTGAGCAACATATTCACCCCAGTGGTCACTTTCACCATCAGTCGGGCAACTGAAACACCCTGTGAGGCGGCGTTTGACTAAAAATGCATCAAGATAGCATTTTAATGCTAAAAATGGACATTTTGGCACTTTGTCAAAATAGTTAAAAAGTCAAATAATTAATATTTTATTGGTGGGGATAACTTGGCATGTGGGTCCAAGTAACTTACGACCCTTTTCCACATGATGTGAGTTAGAACTTTGGTTTAAGTTTGAAGTTTGAATTAAATTAAAAGGAGGGGAAGAGTCACACTAGCATGTGATGATGTTGTTGGAGGCTAGCGAATGGTATTGGGGTGGACCTCCTCCACGTTAATGAAATCAAATCTTAAATGGTATAACATTGGTCCAAGATTGGTAGTGACTTCATCCCTTGGAAAAGATTCATCATATTGTAAAGTTTTGGGCCAAGCGTGACATGTCTAAAGGATGCATGCGCCCACCATAGTGTATCATGTAAGTCACAATTGGAGGATGAGATACTTTGGAATTATTCCAACTTAAAAATGGAGTGACCTCATCACATCATGCGATCTCATATTATCATGTACCTCTATCCTAAGTCTCGCTGACTCTCGCACCTTCCTTATGCCACGACATCCGTACGGATTTGGATTTGTGTGAATGGGATGAAGCTACTTGGCGTTTGGATCTGGCGGTTGAGGTTAGGTTTGCTTGGCGTCTTGATTGAAGGGTGAGCCAGGTCGGATCCACATCTATTTTATCCTTGGCGTGATTGCTTTCGAGGTTGGTCACACTATCTCAATTATTGCCATACGTGTTGCATTTCGGCATCTCCAGGGTAGGCGTGGAGAGATCTCATGAGAGGTGGCGCCTGCTTCACCACCTCAACTGGAAATCAACTCAAGTTGTCACCCATCTTTCGCTCTAGATCACTCAGTTACACTGAGCGTGATCTCTGTTTCATTAATTCCCCCTGGGGCTTGGTATTTTGTATAAGTAGAGGCTCTTTTTAGCTCTACAGGGTGGATAATTTTTGTAGAGAAACTCTAGTGAAACTTTGTAAATGTTTGTTGCTTTTATGCAACCATTGGAATAAAAAATAAAGGCTTTGGAGGCTCATGTGGTGTGACATTGTGGATGATTGTACTTGATGGATGAGATGATGTTATTTTAATTTTCTTTTTCTTGTCAATTTGAGATTATGAATCTATGCTTTAGAAGGCTTTTTCAAGCACATAAGAACACGTATTTGTAGTTTTCAAGTTATCTGTTTATTGATTTACTTTTAGAGATAAAAAAAGAGCATTGTTTTATTCAATTATATTTCATGCTACTTTTTTATTTCAATTTGTGAACAATACATGATCTAATCCTTTGTTTGCCAGGTCTATGAGTTGTTGTTTTGCAGATCATTTCATTCTACCAAGCAGAAGTTTGAGCTTAGCTGCATCTTCCTCTCTTGGAGTCAAGTGCAAAATTTCGAGTAATTACTTGCTATATGAGATCCAAGTGTCTTTAAAAGATCCACAGGTTTAACCGGTTTCTCCCTACTTTTATTCATCTTTTGAAGTAAAAAGTCTGATTTTTTATTAGGCAAGGTTTGGATCTTAAGTTACATATTTTTTCACCAAACCGTATGCCCTTGTTGGCTGTCCTCTTTGCTAGTTTGCAGCCTTCTCTCTTTTCGCAGCCTCTTTCTTCACCTCTTTTGCAGCCTTCTTTCACTTTAGTTTGCAGTTTGTAGCCCTCTTTTGCCTTTGTTTCAGCCTTCTTTTTGCCTTTTTTCTCCTCCATTTCGTAGCTTCTTCTTCTATCTGCTTTCCTCCATTTTCATTGTAGAAGTTTAGTTTCTTTTAGAATTAGTTTATAGATCTATTTTTGTTTTATTTTTGGACTAACATATAACAAGTTAGTGTTCAAAGCTCTTGTTTTCAGGGAAGTCAAAAAGAGCCCAAAAGCCATAAGCAATCAAAGGAGCAAACAAAGAGCAAAAAAGACAAAAACACCTCCCTCTTCTCTCTTTCCCTTTCTCACCTTGCTCATTCAGGAAGAGGCAAAATACATTAAAAACATTGTAAAAAAGTTAATAAAGAGCAAGTGGGATTAATGTTGTCATTTATAGTTGCATACATTTTGTCTTTAGATAAGTTTTGCCTAGAATATTTGTTGGTAGGTCTTGTGATAGCATCCCTCTATTTGTATGGCCAATAGCTGATGTCCTTTAACTACATATTTTTCAAGAATCATCCTTGCTTTGTCTTCATCTAGAGTATAGGGAAAAATTAGACTTGTATCTCCTAATGTCCAGGTGCCTTGTATCCTATGGTGTTTTCATCGAAGCCCTCTTTATGCTATTGTTGAGCTGCTGTTTGGAAAAAAAAATTCCTTGGGTTTCTCTTTCTAGGTCCACAAGGGTTTTGCAGCATCCCTCTCTAGTCCGACTATTGCTTCTGCGATTTTTATCTGCATTCTAGATTTCTTGGTTAGTTTCCTTGTTGGGAGCTTGCCTAGGTCGTCTATAATTGCTTGTGGATTTCTTTCCAGCACGTATTTCCTAACTTGTGTTGTGTTAATTGATGTCTTCTTTTGATTCCTTATCGAGAACTCCTTTAGTATCGGGTCTTCTTTCGACAAGTTTTCCTTTAAATCTGTTTTCGTTGCTTGTTTGACCCTCAGAGAGCCTTACATCCGAGATTATGGAATTTTGCATGTCATATTTCCCTCCGATGGGATGTCCTCCAATGTCCTTAACTTAACTTGTTCTAACACTCAAATTGGCTTCCATTGGGGCTCCTAAACCTTGGTCAGTCCCTCGGCCTTCTGATGGCTCTGTCAAGTCGGGTTTCGATGTCCTTATCACAGCTTGGTTTGAAAATTAGATTGCCTTCCATTGGGAATCTAGAATATGTTACCAGCTATTTAGTACAATAGTTGAACTTCCTATTGAGCTGCCAGTTATCGAGCATGATGAATGCTCATCTCCAGAGTTCAAAAGTTCAGTGTGCTCCAAAGTTAGCTAGTTTTTGGCTGAACTTTTTATTTTTTGTAAATACATGTTCATACCCCTGTTACCCCCTTTCATGACAGGGGCGTCCACAGAGCAGCAGGAAAGATCTTGTTGTTTATTTTACACATCAGTTGCGGGTCAAGTTTCGGTTGCAGCTGAAATACAGCCCACCACAGCCTGCAAAAAACAACAAAATAATTGGCAAGTTGTTAAGCTATATTCAACGACAACTTTGTATTGCAGGGTTTTGTATTGCTGGGATAAGGACGGCCTTAAAAGAATTCTGTTAGAAGTTCTTACTTGCCACCAGTCAAGTTTTTGACCCATAACACTCTTTCTTCGACCTCTAAACTCAGATCAACATTTTTATAGCTGCTCGAACAAGTATGATATGGACAGCTGAAAAAATTGTGGAATTTGCATTTATACTTGGAAAAGATTGAGCTGAGGGTCAAATGCGTTGTTTAAAAGATCGGCTTCATATCCAGAGTGGGCAGCAGCTCCATCGGAATTTGTGGCATCTCCATTTGGCATTAAGAACAGGCCCAAGAAATCAAAATAGGGCCGTGAATTATGAAGTTGTCCGCCTGGAAATTCTAATATAAAATTGTATAGAGGTAAGTTTCATTTCGCTGCCCGAAGTATCTCCACGTTGAAAAATTCAGCCTTATACTTGATAGCCGAATACAAAAGGAAAATCGCCATAATGATGGAGCTTCCTCGATTTGTTGTTGAATCAAAGGACCACGAGACACCACTTATCAAGATTTTCCCGACCACCGATCCCCTGGATTTAACTATGGAGCATCGAAGTCTCGATATGCCGAAGGAAAATATCGGTTTCGTTTTGATAGCCAAATCGTGGAGGTTTCTGTTTTGTTTTCACTGACAGCCGAATGCAAATCAACATCTAGTGAAATCCGTTCAGCGGAAGCACCAGTGCAGATTTTTTATTTTTATTGCTCAAGGTTCATCTATTCACAGCCGCAAGAGATAGCCGCGTTATGCATTCACCCGATTGACCAAAATTTTACATTGGCGATTTGCATAGATATCGCCAGGATCAATGGATATATTCCTAACAGTTGTGCTACAGCAGGGTAGTGTAACTCGGCCTCGCGCCTACTGTTTCTCATAATCGGTGGCATCAAGTAAAAAGATGTATCTCGACGCCGAGCAGAGACAGTCATGAAACAAGCACCACAGTCATGTGGATTTTTTGGAGCGGCACGAGGGGTGGGCGTGTCATTCTCCAGTCCCCATTTTGCAAAAAACATTACATCACCATTTGAACTGTTGTTCGAGTTATGATCGACTCAAGCACTAAAGAAATTCGATGGTATGGTAGATCCTTTTTTGGCAGCTATTGGAGCGCCTCTACTACGCGTGGAAATTGACAGCAACACTTGTCCACCAGTTTACCCTTGTGGCGTTTCACATTTTTGACTGCCAGGTCGCACGGTGATCAACATCAAAGCCATTTGTCTCCGGCTTCGGGCAACCATTGCTTACATGGGTTATTTTTTATATAGGAGTTACATTAATAAAGTTGGTAATATCTTTATTTAGGAAAAGTAGATATTAGGTTCACTTTATTTTATTATTTCATTTTTTATTGTTATTATTTTTTATAGCCTTATTGGCCTATAAAGAGCACAGCGCTTTCATTTGTAAAGGATAGGAAAAAACTGGGAGGAGTTTTCTCCAGGTTTAATAGAAAATTATCTTTTTGGTTTACATGGTTGTAGAAAATTATCTTTTTGGTTTACATGGTTGTTCAGTCGAATGCCCTTCATGGTGTGTGGCATTAACTTGTGGTATTGAGTGTTGGTTGTTTTAGGCCCTTTCTTTCTTTCTATATCTACGTCGAAGACGATAAACCGATGCTACTGTCCTATTCGAAGGCGGAAATCCTAGCAGCTGCTTTCTTTTCCCCTTTGTGAGCATGTAGGCACGGGTTGGATGCCTACATCTTATCAAGCTTGATGGTGTAGCATCTCCTTTGTTTGCATAGCGCATCTCCTGCGTTTAGGAAGAAGAAGACTTAGTAACTACCCTTTTGACACAAAGCCCTCGTGGGTTCCCCCTTGACTCCATTTCACCCTTTAGGTATACTGGCACTGGTCCATTAGTGGGCTTCTGATCCTTCCCTTCTTCCATCAACCTTTTCAAATACTCCTATGCTACAACCATTTCGCTAAGGCAGCCTCTTCCAATCACCCTTCCGGAAACTATTTCCTGCCTTAGCGATCTTAACACCATGGACGCCCCCGTTGAGTTGGAAAAGAGCCAACCTGAAGCAAGGAAGAGAGGAGCGTGGTGACAGTGACTCCCCTGTTCGCAGTTTCCATCAGGTCGATGTGCCTAATTTTGGGCTTTTACACACGCACGCCGACTAGAAGCGGCAACAACCCCCTTGGGGAAATTGTAAAAAATGTCCTAGCATTAAATTTTTTATAAAAGGCTCGGCATCCTAGACTTGAGCATCAAGCCGACTAGCCCAGAGTGTTTTTTCCTTTGGTTATTATTGGTTGTTGAACAAACAACTAATAATTTCTGAGTTTTTCACTCGCACCTCCAAAGCTGGGGTAGTTGTCTTGATATTTCGGCCTTAGGAGGTTATTAGAGCCTTCGTGTCAGTGTTTTTCATCATGCTAGGCATTTTGATTGAGTCGTATGAACATGTACTAGGCCCCCCTAGAGTTTCGTTTGATTTCGAGAAAAAATAATTTTCTCCGTTTTTTAAGCGATTTTTAATGGTTTAAATGAGAAAATTCAAAATGTAAAAAATATGATCCGGAGTCCGTTTTCAGCATGGTTGGGCTCATTTTCAAGCCCAGAGCAGCATATTTACCCTAGGGGCCACTTTCACTATGTTTCGGCCAGCAAAAGCATCTCAAAAGTCATCATTTGGCTAAAAATGCATCATAGTAGCATTTAAATGTTAAGTTTGGATAAAATGCACCAAAAGTCAAATATTAAAAAAGTCAAAATAATTATTTTATGGTGAAAAGATGACATGGGATGTGGGTCCAAGTAACTTACGACCCTATTCAAGTTGCATGGCATTAAAACTTTGGTTTAAAATTAAAGTTGGAATTATTTCATGAGAGGAGGATGACGTGAAAGATGGATCTCACGCTATCTTGAGCGTGGGGACGGATGGGAGTGGGTATGTGTGGTCCCCTACCCATTTAGTAAGTTATAAAATAAACCATGGATAATGTATCCATCACCATACCATGCAAAGTGTTTAAGTCTTGATTTAATTCGTGAAGGAATGACATGAAGATTGGAGTTCACGTTGATATGTTAGGTGGTGACGTCAACCCAAGTTTGGAGCATGCACTGATTGGTTTGGTTGGGCTCTTCCCTTATTTCGTGGCCACCTAATGGGCTTGGCTCACATTAGCACAAGTCGCATTCATTATAACTCATACTCACGTCTCCACAAGATCCTCACACATTCCTCTATCTCCTCACATCAACCTGCATGCAGAGCTCGATTAGATGAGTTGGAGCTTGATCATTGGATGGTGAAGCTTCCAAGAAGGGAATGGGGGGCGCCTTGCCAAGGTGGAGGCCACCTCCCCATCCCATTTATAAAAACTCGACTTTTTGATGGAGATTGCACTCCAAGTTTGGAGACGGACAGGAATTCGACTTTGTGTCAAGTCAATTGGCTCTCACTCATTGCCAATTCAAATTAGGGTAGTAGGTTTGTCAGTTTTTGTATAAAAGGAAGGCATTGCCTCCTCATCCAGGAAGATAGAGAGAGTTTGGCATAGAAACTCTGGTAGAATTTGCAAGCTTCTTTTTGTTAATAAAATATTGAGACTTTGGAGGCCATTTGATGGGCTTTTGGCATTGTGTCTTCATCTTATGTGAAGTAATATCTCTTTCACCCTAGCCTTGTATTGCAATTTGATTATTATGTTTATTGAAGACTAACAATCTAGTGCTTAGGCTTCTAATCAATTTGCATTGAGTATTTGTGTCTTTAGGGTTTGCATCTAGTAGGAGCTCTCGGCATCTAATACCTTTCACCATACAAATGTTCCATTATTAATATATTTTGTTTGCAGGGTTGCAAGCGGGTCCGGATCTTTCTTGCCTTCTCCAACAAACTTCTAAAAAACTCTTTTCGGTTATTGGTTACTAGTCTTGCCCATCTCTAAGCTGTGGAAGATCCAAGTCATACCTTTCTCCAAGCCTAGAATCTCCCACCAAGCTTGCCATCTTGCTTTTCTGGCTTGTCTTGGTCTCCTGCTTTCATCTTCCTTCCTCTTCTGCTAGTCTTCTCGTCTCACCCTTCTCTCTCGTCCTACTTACCTTGCCTTCCCTTCGTTTTCTCTTTGCTTCATTGTCCTCTCCTCCTCTCGTCCATCTTCTCTCTTCTGCTTCCTTTTTGTTTGCTCCCCCTTCTATTGGTATTGAGAGGAGAATAAAGTGCAAAGGTGAAGCAAAGAGAGACTTGAACCTAAAACACTTGGAGATTACCCAAAGAAGAAGAGAAACACATCAAGAAACCATAAGGAATATCCAAAACCCAATGAAGATGGTGCTAAACAAGAAGATCTAAAGCTTCTCACTCTCCTTTTTGTAAAAGAAGTCATAAGACTTCTTGTTCCAAGTTTTTGCTTACTTTCAGTTCCCAAAAGGTTGAAAATCCTCAATATTGTACTTGATTAATAAAAAGGCTAAGTGGGATAAGGCATCCCACACTTTGTGTTTTCCTTCCCCCATTTGGGGAAGAGCCTTGGGTTGTCCTTTTGTTTGGTTATTAGCATGCTTAGAGTAGTTTCATTTTATGCTTAAAACACTAGTTGCTAGTTCAGTTTATTTTTGCTAAGTTAGTTTCTTTCAAGTCATTGTTTATTAATCTTTTTGAGCTATCACTTGGTTTCCACATTTACAATCTGCTTGTCTCTTAAAAAGAAACCAAAGTCTCTTGAACTTGCCATAACCCAAGTCAAGAACACTCTCTGTCGGAGAGCATAGTTACATTGCATTTTCCTTGCATTAGGCATATAGATTAGCCAAAGTCTCTTGAACTTCTGTCATAAGACAAAGTCAAGAGCACTCTTTGTCGGAGAGGTTCATCTGTGTGCTCATAATTAATAAAATATTTCTAACACACATTCCCCATAAAATTTACTTCGTTGCTTTCCATCACTTAGTATGCTTTGTCGACCTTAAAAAGTTGGATTCGTACTCAGAACGGTGATTGGAAATTGATTAATCTTACAAGTGACAACCATAAGTAAAACTTTCAATCCCATAACCAATGAATCGGCGTTGTCGATAAATACTAAGGTAGTGGGCAAATTCTTGCTAGTGACGCCGGAACAAACCGTTGTCTTAGAGTTGAAACAGGTTGGTTAAGTTCCTTGGACACCTAGCCTGAAATACGGGATGGTCCGACATGTCATTGAGAGGAGCCACTGAAAGTATATCTTCCGGTTGATGCCTTGTGTTCTTAGCCATAATAATCAAGATCACTAAAAATTTATAAAATTTACAAAGAACACTTGCAAAATGATCTCACAAACACACTGAACGCTTGTATCTTTGCATCCCAAGCACTACAATCTTGACTTCGTTACCCATCGAATAAGGAACTGGTCTTCTGCTCATTTCATTTAAATATCTGAAGTGCATATTTTATTTCATTATGGATGTCTTTGCTTAAATCAATCAGTTGTGTTGTCCTTAAATTATTGCAAGTATACCTTTGTGCTATTTAAATTTTAGATCTGTGATCTTTTCACCATAATAAACTCCTAAACAACACCCATCCGCATCACCATACACCAAAAACACTTAAAATACATTAAGCCATATAAACTTTTTGTTAGGGGCTACCCCCTTGGCTTCATTAGGAGTTAGCCTAAACGGAGGAGCTAGGAGTAGGTGATAGTACCTGGCTCTATGCTTGCCCCCAAGGCCACACCTCTTCCACTTTCATAAGTGAGGAGACAGCTTTCAGAAGATTTCTGCTATTGGTGTGCATTCGACGGACAACATCTTTTGGCGTCGTTACCGGGGACAAATCTTTTTGTTCCTGGACAACCTTTGTTCCTTTTTAGTTTTTTACCTTTTCCCTCTTTGGTAGATTTTTAATCCAAACAACTCTCTGAAATTAGACTTGAATCCACCTGGCGACTCCACTGTCAGTAAACACCTCAAGGTATTCAACTAGAAGAAACTCTGAAGGTTTGCTCAATTTCATCCTCGAGCCTGAAAAGGTTTATAGGAGGAGACTGAACAAACTTGCTTCTCGTAGGATCCTTGAAGAACTTGGATCTGAGTCTGTCTCAGACATCCATTTTTTGTTTCAAGAAAATTTTGAACACTCCAAAAATAATAACTGTTTCCTTACCACAATGAACAAGTACTTTACTCAGTTAGACTTCTCTCAGATAACAGGTCAACCCCATGAGGTTCCTGGAAAAGCCATTGATAAGCTTGTCACTTTCATAGGCACTGATGCCTCTACCTCTGCTAAGCAACATCTCAGATATTTTTCCAAACACTGTGGTGCCTATGTCAAGGGTGTTGACAAACAAGAAGATGTATACATGACTCTGTTTGCTTTATCTTTGAATGGTAAAGCTGGAAACTGGTATGACAACCTGCCAAACAATGCATTTGCTACCATGGCATCCTTCAAGACTGCCTTCCTCAACAAATTTGGCAATAAAAAAGAACCTAGACATCTAGTGGAAACCTTAACCAGTATGAAGAAATCTGATACGGAAACCATGGATGAATTCAACAATAGGTTCACAGAGATATCAAATTCCATCCCTGCTACTTATGCTCCTCCTGCAGCTTCCACTTTGGATTATTACATAGAAGCATTAAGTGGCAAAATCCAGTATCAGATAAGAGACAAGGAGCCCACCACATTGCTTGAAGCTCAAGGTTTGGCTATCAAGATTGACAAAAACATGCAGTCTTCAGGAGAATCAAACATCCAGGGTTACTCTAGATCGTCCATGCCTTTGAAAACTGTGGAACCAAAAGAGAAAGAGCCATCCACACTGCTTATGAAAAGAAATTCATTGAAATGGCTGAAAATATTGAAGAGATGGAAAGAAAGCACGTAGCACAATTAAAAGAAGTTCAGAACTGGGTTATCACTGTTGAAAGGACACAACCCCCACCACCTCCTAGAACATTTCCTGCAAGACCAACATGGCAAAGAAAAAATCCCAACCATGAACAGAGGCCTCCTCATCAGCTAGAGGATGCTAATGTGGTTGAACCTTACAAGCCATTTTGTAGGGCATGCAGAGATTCCCATGAGGAATTTAGTTGTCATTATGCATGTTATGTTCAGGAACATGGTTATCCTGAGGGTTGTGGTCCCAGCACATCTACAAGCAAGCCTGACTTTATCAACCAGGTAGGAGACATCTATAACAATCATAGGGATAGTTGGAATCAAGGCAACCAATGTCATCAGAGGGTTGATCATTTGACTGAATATTACGGGGAAATGCCTTCAAATAGCAACAACGTTCAGAACTTTAAAGGCATGACATATCAAAGAAGACCAAAGGAAGGACCATCTACCCAAACTGCTTCAAAGGTAACAATTCCTAACATCCCTCCAGAAATTAATGACGAAAATGAATCTGTCGCTCTAACTTTTCATTTAGGTAGTTGGTTGGCAAACTCCAAAGTTCTGGTTCTCGTACTTGAGTTATGTAAAATTCCTAGTCAGAAAGAGAAACTGTTAAAAATGTTTGAACCCCAAACTGATGATGTTCCCCTCCCTACCTCAAAGATTGTTGCACCTGAAAGACTTGCAGCTCCCAAGAAAGTGACTTTTGCCAAAACAGTAGAACAACCTTCACCCAGTCAAGAAAATTTCTATGAAGATCCTCTTGTAATCTTGCATACTAGGGACCCAAGAAAAGAAGATAATCCGCCCTTCTACATATCATTGATGATGGGTGATCTTCTCCTGCACAACTGTATGCTAGATTCAAGGATGGGATCCAATCTTATGACTATGAAGGTCATGCAACAACTTGGCCTTAGAACCACATGCCCCTATCAAAACGTATGTGCCATGGATTCTAGACCTGTCAAAGTTGAAGGTATGATTGAAAAGCAACACGTGATATTAGCCAAGTATCCGGACATCCATGTTACCATGGATATCCTTGTCATAGATGTACTGGATAAATGGGGCATGCTATTATATAGAAAATTTGGTGCCACTTTGGGGGGATCCATTCAAATGGATTGGACATACGCCACTGTACCTGCATCAGAAGATTCATTGGTCAAGTTACATACTGAGAAAGAACAAAGATATCATGTAGAAAACCCGGAGAGACCTTCAAATGAGTATATCAACAACTCTAGTGAGCTTGGGATATACCAGATCAACTCCACCTTCTTGGAACCCATCCAAGAAGAAATAAAAAATGAGAAATTTAATGAATTGTGGAATATGAACTTTGATGGAGCTTACTCTAGAGCTGGTAAAGGGGCTGGGGTGGTAATTATTTCACCGGAGGGTAAAGTTTTCAACTTTACTTTCAAATTGGAATTTGAAGCAACCAACAATATGGTAGAATATGAAGCACTTCTACTAGGCATCGAGATTGCCAAGGACATGGGAATCAAATTGCTTAGTATTAAGGGGGATTTTGACCTAATTGTCCAACAAGTTAAGGGTCAGTTTGCATGTAAATGTCAAAGGTTAAAGAAGTATAGAAATACAATCTGGGATACAATGGAATTTTTTGATGCCCTTAATGTAGAAGCAATCCCTAGAGATTAGAATAGTGCCGTCGACATACTAGCAGTTTCAGCTTCGACACTTTAGCCATCAGGACTGTTTTAACCAGTATATTGCACATCATTTCTAGATCTGAAGGGGTTGTTAATCCACTGAGTATTTCCAGGTTTGAGGCCTTTTGCTTAATCAGAGCTCATTCCCTTCACTGTTGATACAAATCTGATTGTATTGCCACTATTTATTGGAACGTATCGATTGCAAGATACTCACCCAAAATCATCAGTTGAGCACAAAGAAAAACAGTCAGATCTGAATTATCAGCTACAAGACTTATTTCTATAGTCCAAGTGTTTGACAAAAATCCATAATCCATTCACTAGGTAGTTAAAGGTTGAATCCATATAGGATCAGGACATTACAATGGTATCAGTGTTGATTTTTGTACCTAGGAAAGTGTTCCCCTTAGTGACTTTAGCCTTAGACACTTAAAAGGGGAAATAAAGTGACCCTTGCATTAAATGACTTAAGTGGAGCATTTAATGTGACTTTAGAGATTAAAGTCAAGTTTGATAAATTTAAGTGTGAGAGGGAAATTAATTTTTATGAGAAATTAAATGGAGCATTTATTCTCATCCCTAGATCTAATATAATCTCAGCCATTGGATTAGATGCTCTCTCACCTAGGGTTTCAAACAAAAGCAAGGGAAAAGGAAAAAACATATTCATTCTTTAGAGAAGAGTGAAGAGAAGAGAGAGGGAAGAGAGAGGCACGAATTTTGAGGCACCTAGCTGAAGGTTTACTGTGGGCATGAATATCGAGACAACAATTTATTGCTTGCATAGATTTCGAGGAAGACCATACAGCCATCTGTACAGTACGGATTTTGGGCACATTATTCGAGGCAAACTCTGGCATGAATTTCGAGTTTACTGGGATGTTTATCGAGGCAATAGGTAGAGTTTTTGAGGCCGTACGACTGCATTTAATGTTGTCTGTATAGTACGGTTTTGTGACTGTTTTGGCACAATTTTTAAGGGCATAATTTTTGCATTCTAGCACAAAAATCGAGGACTGATTTTTTGACGTTATTTCGACACATTTTTCGAGAAGAAACTTGCACTGAAATCGAGACAGCTTTGACACAGAAAACGTGGCAGCCTGCTAGGTTGAGATAAGTTGTATTTTGATTGTAGATGACTGTCTAAATTTTTCCTAGAAGAAATAATAAAATCTCTCTCTCTCTAACTGGTTTTCCCCTTGTGGGTTTTTCCAGGCCCATTGGCCAAAAATTTATGAGTACTGTGTTGAATGGCATGCATTTTATTTACTTTCTGTCCATGAAAAGATTGAAGTTACAGCAGTGTTTTTAAGTCTGAAAATTTATGATTATTTCCAGCATTTACATTTTCTGGGTTTGTTAATAAACTAAGATATTTTCACTTCTAAACTGGAGGCTAAAACTTGTGAAAAACGTACATGGTATCAGAGCTGAGTGGGGCAGAAAACTACGTTTTTGTAGACAAAAGAGTCATTTCCAGAATTCAAAAAAACTCTTGTGACAGTAGTACCATTTTGTTGAAACTTGTTCTTTGAGAAAAATGTCTACCTTCGTACTGAGAACTGAGGATAGGCTAGATGGGGCAGGGAACTTTGTCCCATGGAAGGCCTGGATAGTGCTTGTGTTGAAGGAAAATGAGTTGTGGGATGAGGTAGTCAATACTACTATAGCGCACCCCATTGTCATTCCCAGTGCTACTACTGATCCAGTAGCATCGGTTTCCTTTGAGAAGAAGGACATTAAGGCCATGATGATTATCTTGGATGTTGTTAAAGACCATGTTATTCACATTTCAGCGAAAGATCATGCACATGAAATGTAGAGTGCTTTGACCGGATTGTTTCAAAGTTCTAATGAGAATAGGAAGATGGTTCTGAGGGAGAAGCTAAAGAGTATCAAGATGGTCAAAGGAGAGGTTTGTATGGCTTATCATACTAGGATCTCTCAGGCGAGATATGAGCTTGCAGCTGTTGGGGTGGCTGTTACTAGTCCTGAGCTAGTGTGGACGACCTTGAATGGGGTGACACAACCTTGGGCTGTGTTTGTACAGGGTTTGGTGGCTAGGGAGAACTTACCTTCATGGGACAAGGTCTATGATGATTTTGTTCAGGAGGAGACTCAGAGGGATCTTTTGCAATGCAGTGCTTCTACTAGTAGGGAGGATGAGGAGGATCTGGCCTTGACAGCGAAAGGGTAAGAAGAAGAACAAGAAGGGTCCCAAGAAGGGTGGGGCCAAGCAGCAAGATGGGCAGAAGAAGGAACTGAGCACCATGAAGTGCTTTGCATGTCACAAGATGAGACACTATGTTGGGCAGTGTCCGAACAAGAAGAAGAATAAGAAGCAACAGACAGCAGCTTCAGCGGAGGTGGATGACTTTGCAGCGAAATTTCAAAGTGAGTTTTCTCTGTGCACTGGGCATATTGATATAGAGAGAGCATCTATTATCACCAATGCGGATGTTGATAGATAGAGGGAGTTTTCCTTGGTGACAGACCATTCTTACAGTGCATCTGCTTCCAGCACTTGGTATATTGATACCGGAGCCTCGAGCCACATGACATGATCCGAAAACAAGATCTTTGCTACTCTATGATGTTAACATGAATTGCATAAAGAGCATGAAAGAAGCTCACAAATCCATAAGGAGAGAACCAAACAGCATAGACAATATGCACATAAAGAAAGCAAGTTGATAACGGAGTTCGTCCAAGATGGACTACGTCTCCGGGCCTGCTTCTCAATAGGAGGGCCGATCTATAATCTCAGCATGAAGGCAAAATACATGGCAATGATACAATGATACCTTGGCGACAATGGTCAGGAAGAGAACCACTGCCCAAAACACAACAAGACTGCTTCCAGCAACTTCGAAGCCTGAAGACAGTGTAAAACGAGTATAAACACTCGTACCTTCCTCCTGCAGAGCTACGCAATCTCCCTTCTCTCCTTTAGCTACAAAGTCTCCACTCCAAAGCATGAATGGAAAATGGCATATGAGGGGGTTTATATAGGCTTGAGTTAGCCTTCATCACATTCTCCTCATAATTCTTCAGTTACAACAAATTGACTACTTTGGGGATGTGGTTACAACCTCCAAGTCTAGTTGGGCCCTCTTTAAGTGCCTTTCATGTCATATGGTTGGTAAGTTATCAAACCATCCCAACTATATGTATATATTTAATACTTTACATTAGAAACTTTTGTTATATCCCCACCGAACTAGGTAATCTTTGAAACTTGTTTTAAAATCTGTTGAACCCACTTTTAACCGTTTTGCCATAGTGGAAATATACCATGTGCATAAATAACTCCAGCGGGTTTGTGGGCCGTTAAAACCATCCGACCGACCAAATATTGGCGTTGGCGCGCTCCCGGTTCTATGCATTGTTGGCATGGGTCCATGGATCGGGGCTTAGCCCCGGCCCTTTACGCGCCTATTCAAACCCTCGCTTGGACTTAAAATATTTTTCAACCACTTACAATTCAACTGGCACAGTGTGGCGTAGTGGTAAGGGCGGAGTTTAGTTTATATGAGGTCCAGTGGTCGAACCCGGCGGAGGCTTCCCCAAATTTTTAATAAACTCAAATTATAGTGGCCAATCCGGTGCTGCCACATGGCGGCATACCATTGGTCCAACTCACTTTCCATACCGCCAGCTGTCATGCTGACTCGGCCGCCAACTCAGCCGTCGTACTGCCAACTCAACACCCAGTTAGCTGCCAGGTCACTGCCGTACTGCCATGTCATCATGCCCGTACTGTACGGATGCCACATGTCACCCTGCCAGTGGTGCCACGTGGTACCCCCATTTTGCTAAATTTGCCTGTTTCATCAATACAACAGAACGCGATAACTTTCTCATACAGAGTCCATTTGAGGTGAAACGAACGCCGTTGGAATCGTCTCGACGAGCCCTTCGATTTGGTGCTAGTTTTGCTGAGATTGGAGGACTTCAAAAATTTTGCCTTCTTGGATCCTCTTGGATCATTCCTCCCCATTGAGAAGCTTTTGGCCTCCAAAAGCCTTTACTAATCAACAGATAGGTGAGGGAATTGCTCCCTCACATTCTCCTTCTCGATCCACTTGGCTTTGTTTGGATGAGTGCCTTTGATGCCCACTCGAAGATAATCAACATCACCTCTGCGAGAAGTCCTTGTCCTTCTGTCCAGGATGACATCTTCCTGTAGCTCATCCATGTACTCAGGAGCAAATTCATCAACTGATGGCAATGAGACATTCTCCCTTTCATCCATGATCATGGGAGGCTCATGGAGTTTCAAGTTCTCCAGATTCACCACTGAGTAGATCTGCATGTATGGCGGTAGCTCTAAGCGAAAGGCATTTGTCCCAATCTTCTCCAAGATGGTGAAGGGACCATATCTGATGGGCTTGAGCTTCTTGGCTTCTCCGTTCATCCTCTCCTTGCTGATGTGAAGCCACACTTGATCTCCCACCTGAAACTGATGATCAACTCTATGCTTGTCATGGCGAGCCTTGTACTAGGCTTGACTCTTCTCCAACTGCTCTTGCACTGCTTGATGTACCTGTTGAACTCTCTGAATGAACCTGTGGGCTTTGTCTTCATCCTTGGAAGCGCTTGAATCAACCTCTCTCCCATAAGTCAAGTCCAATGGAGTCTTTGGCAAGTACCCAAAGCATGTCTCAAATGGCGAGCTCTGGGTGGAAGAATGCATAGCCCTATTGTAGGCATGCCGCACATACTGGATCTGCTCATCCCATAACTTAGGATGCTTGTTGCAATAACCTCGAAGCAAATGAACAACTGTCTTGTTGACTACCTCTGTCTGTCCGTCGGTTTGTGGATGGAAAGTGGTGCTCCTCTTCAGCTTGATGTCCATCATACACCATAATTTTGTCCAAAACTCTCCAAGGAATCTGGAGTCCCAATCCGAGATAATGGACGTAGGGAGTCCAAAGTGAACCCATACATGCTGAAAGAAAAGAGAAGCAGCCTGCTCTGCAGTGACCTGCTTTTTGCATGGCATAAGAATACACATCTTGCTAAACCTATCCACGACCACATACAAGTAGTCATGACCCCTCCTAGACATAGGCAAACCCCCCACAAAATCCATGGAAATGCTTTCCCAAGGATGGGAAGGAACAGGAAGTGGTGAGTACAGCCCCAATTTTCTATTAGCGGTCTTACAAGTAGAGCACATCACACACCCCTTTACATATTTTGTTACAATGTCTTTTATGCGAGGCCAATACACGAGTCTTTGCAAATGAGCCAAAGTCTTACCTACCCCAAAATGCCCTGATACAAGAGAAGTATGAGCTTCTCATATTACATGGACTCTTTCATTGATAGGAACACATAGCTTGCCCAAATGATAGAGCAACTTTCCCTGCAAATAGTAGTCTTCCACCTGTGTGCCATTGGTTAGCTTCTCATAAATCTCCTTGAAATCATCATCAGTAGCATACTGCTCAATATAACTTTCATGGGATAAAGAAGCATTTTTCAAAACAATAGATGCAACAATAGGAGGTCTAGAGAGCATATCTGCTACTTTGTTACTAGTACCCTTCTTGTACTTGATCACTAGATGGAATTGTTGAAGGAATCCCATCCACCTAAAATGACAAGCTTGCTAAAGCTTAGCCTGGGACTGGAGATACTGCAAGGGCTGATGATCGGTATGGATGATCGTCTCCTTACCCATCAAGTAGTGTTTCCACTTCTTGACACTTTGAACCAAAGCATACAACTCTTTGTCATAGGTGGGGTAGTTGATCACTGCTTGAGTAAAAGTCTCTGAATGGTAGCAAATAGGCTTGCGGTGCTACATCAATACTGCCCCCATGGCATATCCACTGGCATCTGTCTCTATCTCAAATGGTTGTTGCAAATCAGGCAAGGCTAGGACTGGGGCGGTGCTGATCTTTCCCTTCAATGTGTCGAAGGCTTTCTGCTGCTTATCTCCCCACTGGAAGGCTTTCTTCACACTTGTTAAGGCATGCAAAGGAGATGCTATGTATGAGAAGTTCTGAATGAACCTCCTCCAATATTGAACAACTCCTAAAAAGCTTCTCACTTCAGTAGCGTTAGTAGGCATAGGCCAATTGACAATTACATCAACTTTTGAAGGATCAATTTTTAAATTTCCACCTCCTACAATATGACCCAAGTAAACTAATGAAGTTTTGCCAAATTCCCACTTTGACAATTTTACATACAATTTTTCCTTTTTCAAAGTGTCTAATACTTGCTTTACATGCCCCACATGTGCTTCCCAAGTTTTGCTAAAGACCAAGATATCATCTAAGTATACAATGACAAAATCATCTAAGAATGGTCGAAAAACATCATTCATTAGCCGCATGAAGGTTGCAGGTGCATTGCAAAGCCCAAAGGGCATCACCAACCACTCAAATAGACCTTGCTTGGTCTTGAAGGCCGTATTCCACACATCACTTTCTGCAATTCTGATCTGGTGGTAGCCACTGCGCAAATCCAACTTGGTAAAGAACACAGCGTCTTTCAACTGGTCGAGCAAGTCATCTATGCGAGGAAGCGGGTATTGATTCTTGATCGTGATCTTGTTGAGTGCCCGATAGTCAACGCACATCCTCCATGTGCCATCTTTCTTCATCACCAACACAATCGGCGAACCACATGGAGAGGAGCTGGGTCTGATCACTCCGTGGTCCAACAAGTTTTGAACCTGCTTCTTAATCTTTGCCATTTCAACTGTGGACAATC
>LPNX010746762.1:18257-71846 GCA_001517045.1 Pseudotsuga menziesii | reverse complement strand
GGGAGGCTCAGGAGGCTCTTCGCCACCTCCTCCTTGGTTAACTGAAGCGTTGCCTTCATCCTTCACTTCTTTGTCTTCCTTCTTTACTTCACTGCCTTTTCCTTCTTTTGCCATGCGTTCTTCGTAGTCTGCAAACAACTTGTCTACCTTGTCGGCCATCATGTAGAAGACCTTGTAAAAGTTTGCCTCCATCTCGATGCGGGCATCATTAGCATCCATCTTCCTCCTTCGGTGTGCATGTCCGATCTCGGAATTGTAAGGCTCTAATGTACCCTCACCAGCTTGCAGTTTAGCCCTCGTGAGCATCCACACTCACAATCCAACGTCAAATAGTCCTGCTCTGATACCACATGATCCGAAAACAAGATCTTTGCTACTCTATGACGTTAACATGAATTGCATAAAGAGCATGAAAGAAGCTCACAAATCCATAAGAAGAGAACCAAACAGCATAGACAATATGCACATAAAGACAACAAGTTGATAACGGAGTTCGTCCAGGATGGACTACGTCTCCGGGCCTGCTTCTTAATAGGAGGGCCGATCTATAATCTCAGCATGAAGGCAAAATACATGGCAATGATACAATGATACCTTGGCGACAATGGTCAGGAAGAGAACCGCTGCCCAAAACACAACAAGACTGCTTCCAGCAACTCCGAAGCCTGAAGACGGTGTAAAATGAGTCTAAACACTCGTACCTTCCTCCTGCAGAGCTACGCAATCTCTCTTCTCTCCTTTAGCTACAAAGTCTCCACTCCAAAGCATGAATGGAAAATGGCATATGAGGGGGTTTATATAGGCTTGAGTTAGCCTTCATCACATTCTCCTCATGATTCTTCAGTTACAACAAATTGACTACTTTGGGGATGTGGTTACAACCTCCAAGTCTAGTTGGGCCCTCTTTAAGTGCCTTTCATGTCATATGGTTGGTAAGTTATCAAACCATCCCAACTATATGTATATATTTAGTACTTTACATTAGAAATTTTTGTTATATCCCCACCGAACTATGTAATCTTTGAAACTTGTTTTAAAATCTGTTGAACCCACTTTTAACCGTTTTGCCATAGTGGAAATATACCATGTGCATAAATAACTCCGGCGGGTTTGTGGGCCGTTAAAACTATCTGACCGACCAAATATTGGCGTTGGTGCGCTCCCGGTTCTATGCATTGTTGGCATGGGTCCATGGGTCGGGGCTTAGCCCTGGCCCTTTACGCGCACGTTCAAATCCTCGCTCGGACTCAAAAAAAAATTCAACCGCTTACAATTCAACTGGCACGGTGTGGCGTAGTGCTAAGGGCGGAGTTTAGTTTATATGAGGTCCAATGGTCGAACCCAGCGGAGGCTTCCCCAAATTTTTAATAAACTCAAATTATAGCGGCCAATCTGGTGCTACCACGTGACGGCATACCATTGGTCCAAATCACTTTCCGTACCGCCAGCTGTCATGCTGACTTGGCCGCCAACTCAGCCGTCATACTGCCAACTCAACACCCAGTTAGCTGCTAGGTCACTGCCGTACTGCCACGTCATCATGCCCGTACTATATGGATGCCATGTGTCACCCTGCCAGTGGTGCCACGTGGTACCCCCATTTTGCCAAATTTGCCTATTTCATCAATACAACAGAACGCGATAACTTTCTCATACAGAGTCCGTTTGAGGTGAAACGAACGCCGTTGGAATCGTCTCGACGAGCCCTTCGATCTGGTGCTGGTTTTGCTGAGATTGGAGGACTTAAAAAAAATTTGCCTTCTTGGATCCTCCTGGATCATGACAGGTGCTTGTGAGATGTTCTCTGAGCTTATGTGGAGGTGGTGTTACAGGATGAATCAACAGTAAAAGCTGTTGGGCGTGGGACCATTACCTTTCAGAGGGAGTCCATGAGTTCAATGGTGTTGAGAGATGTATTGTATGTACTTGGGCTGAAGAAGAACCTAGTGTCAATTTCCATGATTGAGGATCAGGGTCTTCGGGTGTCCTTCCTAGATGGACATGTAAATATGTTTCCCAAGACTGCAGGACCATTTGCTTCAATTGCTATTGGAGTTAGATGTGGGAAACTGTATAGGCTCTTATTTCAGCCTCGGCATGCCTTGGCACAAAGCAGTGGCAGTGAGCTTTGTGAGCTTTGGCATAGGAGGATGGCTCACTTGCATCATCCAGCCTTGGGGTTGTTGAGACATATGGTTACAGGTTTACCGGAGTTTAGCATAGGGCAGAGTGATGTTTGCAGGGGGTGTGCTTTGGGAAAGTACACCAAGACTACTTTTCAGAGTAGTGATAGCAGGTCAGTAGGGACTCTTGATTTGATACATTCAGATTTGTGAGGACCGATGTCTTCTGTTTCCTTGAGAGGCTACGAGTATTATGTGACATTCATTGATGACCATTCCAAGAAGACCTGGATCTACTTTCTGAAGAGCAAGAAGTCTGAGGAAGTCTTGCAGAGGTTCCAAGAGTTCAAAGCTCTTGTGGAGAACCAAACAGGGAGGAAGATCCGAGTTCTCAGATTAGATAACGGGTGTGAGTATACCTACAAGGAGTTCGATGGATACTGCAGACAAGAGGGTATCAGGAGACAGTTGATAGTTCCTTATACTCCAGAGCATAATAGAGTAGCTGAGAGGAAGAACAGATCTATTGTTGGAGCAGCCAAAGCTATGTTACATGATCGGTCTCTTCCTTTCTTTCTCTAGGCTGAGCCTTGTAGCACAGTTGTATATCTTCAGAACAGGTGTCCCCATCGTATCGTAGGGAACATGACACCTGAGGAGTGTTTTTCACGCAAGAAGCTTGAGGTTAGCCATTTTTGGATATTTGGTAGTTTGACTTACTCTCATGTCCCTTCTGAGAAGAGGACAAAGTTGGAGCCCACTGCAGAGAAGGGCATCTTTATGGGCTATGATGAGACTTCGAAGGCCTTCCGTATTTACCTTCCCTCTCAGGGGAAAGTTGTTGTGAGAAGGGATGTGAAGTTTGAGGACGAGCAAGCCTTCAGGAAGTCGAGAGAGTCAGAGCAGGGAGAGCAGTAGGTTCCTGTACCTCAGGTAGTTACACAGGTACCATCAACGCAGAAGTTAGGATCACAGGTTTCTGGAGTCAGGACCACTCAGTGCAGGCAGAGGTTGACCAGTTTCAGTGGTTCATCCAGCAGGGTCTTCGGGGACAAGTGATGGGTCTACGATTACAGGTATACCGTACAGAGCATCAGGATCACAGAGTTCTCCAGTAGTTGGTACACCAGTTGCTGGTTCACAGTTTACTAGGGTTTCTAGCTCTAGTAGTTCTTTAAATGAGGACAGGCCAGTGTGGAAGGAATCTTCAAGGAAGAAGAAGCCTAAGTGGCTTCGAGAGACCTTGAAGGAAGCTCAGAAGATTGGGACACCCAGGGAGTCAGTGAGGGCCATCAAGATGCCTGACATATTGGGCATGTTGTTGGTGGCTAGTACACGTGATTCTGAGCCTTCTACTTTTGAGGAGGCCTCCCAGCATCATGTTTGGCGAGATGCCATGATGGCTGAGTACCATTCCATCATGAAGAACGATGTGTGGGGAAGTCAGTTGTGACTTCTTGGTGGCTTTACGAGCTAAAGCATGCAGCAGATGGGAGTGTGGAGAAGTACAAGGCCAGATTTGTAGCGCAAGGGCTTTCACAGGTTGAGGGTATTGATTATGACGAGACCTTTGCGCCGGTTGCTCGGTATACTTCGATCAGGGCTTTGATTTCCATTGAAACAGAAATGGGTTGGAAGATCCATCAGATGGATGTGAATACCGCATTTCTCATTGGAACCATACAGGAGGAGATTTATGTTGAGCAGCCTCAGGGCTTTGAGATTCATGAGAGAGAGTCTCGTGTTTGTAGGCTAAAGAAAGCCTTGTATGGGCTGAAGCAAGCTCCTAGAGCTTGGTACTCCAGGATTGATTCTTACTTGCAGAGGATGGGGTTTTAGAAGAGTGAAGCAGATCCAAATCTCTACTTCATCATGGTTGGAGATGATTCGCTTATTCTTCTGTTATATGTTGATGACTTGTTTATCACAGGGGGAGAGAGACCCATTGCAGCTTGCAAGAAGGATCTTGCTACAGAGTACGAGATGACAGATATTGGGTTGATGCATTATTTTCTGGGATTAGAGGTTTGGCAAGAGCCTGGACATATTTTCCTGGGACAGGAAAAGTATGCGGTTGATATTCTGAGGAGATTTAGGATGGAGCATTGCAGGCCAATTTCGACATCGATGATCACCAACTGGAAGAAGCTTCATGCTTCTGAGGGAGAGTTGGTGGATCCTACATTATATCATCAGCTCATTGGTTCATTGATGTATCTGGTCAACACTCGACCAGATTTGTGTTTTGCAGTGAACACTCTTAGTCAGTTCATGGTTGAGCCTAGGAGTGTGCATTGGGTAGCTGCAAAACATGTTTTGCGATACCTTGCAGGGACAGTGGATTTTGGTCTGGACTACAGGAGGTTGGATGGGATTAGATTGGTTGGTTGTACAAACTCAGATTGGGCAGGTAGTGTGGCAAACTGAAAGAGCACTTCCAGATGTTGTTTCAGTTTGCGCTCGGCAGCAGTGTCATGGTTCAGTCAGAAACAGAAATCTGTTGCTTTGAGTTCTCCAGAGGCTGAGTATATGGCAACCAGTTAGGCCAGCTGCGAGGCTTTGTGGCTTCGCAAGTTGCTGGTGAATTTATTTGGTCAAGAGCTGAGGCCTATGGTGATCTACTGTGACAATCAGAGTTGCATCCATCTCTCTGAGAATCCAGTGTTTCATGACCGATCAAAGAACATTGAGATTAGGTATCATTTCATCTGAGATTATGTTTAGAGAGGAGTAGTTACTTTACAGTACATTTCCACTGATGAGCAGGTTGCAGACATTCTGATGAAATCTTTGGGGAAAGGCAAGTTTGTCTTTTTTAGGGACAAGTTGGGAGTGGTGCAGAACACCTTCCTCGGTAAGAGGGAGTGTTGATTTTTGTACCTAGGAAAGTGTTCCCGTAGGTGACTTTAGTGTTAGTCACTTAAAAGGGGAAATAAAGTGACCCTTGCGTTAAATGACTTAAGTGGAGCATCTAATGTGACTTTAGAGATTAAAGTCAAGTTTGATAAATTTAAGTGGGTGAGCAAAATTAATTTTTATGAGAAATTAAATGGAACATTTATTCTCATCCCTAGATCTAATCTAATCTCAGCCATTGGAATAGATGCTCTCTCACCTACCTAGGGTTTCAGACAAAAACAAGGGAAAAGGCAAAACCATATTCATTCTTTAGAGACGAGTGAAGAGAAGAGAGAGGGCAGAGAGAGACACGAGTTTCGAGGCACCCAGTTGAAGGTTTACTATGGGCATGAATATCGAGAATCAATTTATTACTTGCACAAATTTCAAGGAAGATCGTACGTCCATCCGTACAATACAGATTCTGGGCATATTATTCGAGGCAAACTCAGGCACGGAGTTTGAGGAGTTTACAAGCACGTTTATCGAGGCAACATGAGTTTTCGGGCACAGTTTTTGAGGCCGTACGACTGCATTTAATGTTGTAACTTGTCCATACAATACAATTTTGTGATTGTTTTGGCACAATTTTCGAGGGCAAAATTTTTGCATTCTAGTACAGAAATTGAGGACTGATTTTTCGTTGTTATTTCACCACATTTTTCGAGAAGAAACTTGCACTAAAATCAAGGCAGCATTGACACAGAAAAGGAGGCAGCCTGCTAGGTTGAGATAAGTTGTATTTTGACTGTAGATGACTATCTAAATTTTTCCTAGAAGAAATAATAAAATCTCTCTCTGACTGGTTTTCCCCTTGGGGGTTTTTCCAAGGTCATTGACCAAAAATTTCTTAGTACTGTGTGTTGAATGGCATGCATTTTATTTACTTTTTGGCCATGAAAATATTTAAGTTACAACAGTGTTTTTAAGTCTGAAAAATTATTATTATTTCCAACCTTTACATTTTCTTGGCTAGTTGTGGGAATACAATGGGTAGATGAATCCAGAAGACCAACAAAATATCACGTAGAGGAGGCAAAGATACAGGAGAAGAGAACCAAATCTTAATTGGGAAGAGGAAGAGGATCAGGATATACATAGGGAAGAAGCTAGTCTAGAATAAGAAGAACGACCAGAGGTAGATAGGCAAAGAAACCATGGGATACAGGGAGGAACAAGCCAGTTGTGGGAATATAATGGGCAGATGAATCCAGAAGACCAACAAAATATCAGGTACAGGAGGCAAAGATACAGGAGCACAGAACCAAATCGAAATTGGGAAGAGGAAGAGGATCAGGATATGCACAGGGAAGAAGCAAGTCTAGAATAAGAAGAACAACCTGAGGTAGACAGGCAAAGTAACCATGGGTGACAGGGAGGAAAACAAGCCTTTAACAGCCTTATTAGCGCCTTGAATGACTTGGCTAAGGACCAAAAAGAGATGTTGGTGTTAATGGGTCAGCTAATAAACAACACTTTGGGGAACCAAAATAGACAAGGGAACAATGGCGACAGAGGGTCAAAATACTGGGAACGGGAAACATGCAGAAGCAAGCCACGCTCGCATTACTCTACAGAGCCACCCACCCCCATTTATCTAGCAGGACTCCCAGACCTCTCCTACCTACATTCTTGGACAGTCCAACGGCAGACGATGCAGGGCAGGCAGGACAGGATGAGCCATTTGTGTCATATTTGCAGGAATACAAGAATTTAGGTGATGATTTCCATTCCTCTATGTCTTCTGCAGACTTCTGCAACATTAAAAGCGGGAACAGGCCAAGGGATTTCTATAGGGGGTCCCACACTTACAATTTTGAGCTATAACAAACAGTTGGGAAGTTGACAGTTCCTTCATTGATGGGTCGACGAAATCCACAGCCAAGGCATGGGTGCAGAAGTTGGATACTTACTTCCAACTCAATCAGATGACAGAAGTAGAAGCCATTAAGTTCGCCACCTTACATTTGAACGGGGAACCCCATGAGTGGTGGTACCATGGGATGGTGAAATTGGGTCATGCTAGCATTACATCTTGTTTGGACTTTACACAAAGGCTCATAGAGCGCTTTGACAAGAAAGATCCAGAAATACATTTTAGGGAGCTAGCCCAGCTCAAGCAGATAGGTTCTCCAAATGCATTCATATTAGATTTCAGAGGATTGCAGTGATGGTGACTGATATATATATGAAACCCAGTTGGTTATGTTATTTACAGAGGTTCTAGTTGAGCCACTACACAGTTGGGTGAAGGTTTACAGGTCGATCACTCTACAAGATGCTTGCTTACAGGATGCCATCGGCAGGACCCATGACCTACAAGATTTGTTTCCAAGAGAAAGCCTCCACCAAAACCCACCAACCCCCCAAAAACAAGGAAAAGACACTCCCTTACAAAAGAATGGTTGGGTAAGAACAAGTTGGACGAGGAAACAAGCCGAGATTTGAGGAGAAAGAACTTATGTTTCAACTGCAAAAAGCCATGGGAACCAGGCCACTGTACACCTTATAGAGGTGCGTTCAGAGAACAGTGAGGAAGACGAATTGGAGCAGAAACAGGATGAAGAGCTACCCAGTACAGATTTGGAGCAGTTGGGAACTATTGCCACCCTCATAGGAGTCCCCACATTTTTCACCCTCGGTATTAGGGGAACATTACAAGGGTAGCACATCTTCTCTCTAATAGATGGGGGAGCAACCCATAATTTCATCAATGCATCATGGGTAGTGAAGAGAGGAATACCCATCGCAGACTTTGAAGGATTCAGTGTGGTCATGGCCGACAATCATAGTATGAGGCGCACGCAAAGAATACCACAGTTACAAGAGCAACTCAAAAAATACACAGTTTTTGATGACTTTTATGTTGTGGATGTGCCAAACACGAATGTGGTGTTGGGGGTGCAGTGGCTATATTAGCTTGGCAAATATTCTACAAACTACCAAACCTTGGAAATGGAATTCCAGGCATCAGATGGGAGAATGTCAAATTTACTTGAGCTTAACATATCTCGATTACAATTTAAATTAATCCCGATAATTAAATGCAAGACGTTGATAATAAACCATAACAGAGAAAAAACACAACACAAGATGTACCATGGAAACCCCAGTCCTTTGGGGAAAACCAGCAAAGGATTTGATTACAACAAAACTTACAGTAGTCCTCTGGATAAACCCTTTGGATCTAGACCAAACACCCAAGAAGATACTTCAAATCCTCTCTGCAAATTGGATGGACAAACCCCAGGTCCGCCCTAGATCCAACAAAGAAGTGACTCTTCTCAAGAAAAGTTGTGATCTCAAACTAATATCTATATTGCTCACTACAAGAGGTAATCCTTCTCTTGAAACTGTGATGTTGACCACTACAAAAGATCTCCTTTTCTCCTGCCTATGATCATACTCTAAGGCTCCTGTTATAATCTCACACTCATGCATATACCATGGACCAATACCATGGACTAGCTAGAACCATTTACATGAGGTGTTATATCACCTCGGCTCCTTCTATGTTGCTAGACACTGCCAACATAGAAGTACCTACTAAGCTATAAAAACTAATAGAGAAGGGTAGTCGTAAGGGGCATACCCAATGAGGCTTTGAAATTAAGTACAACAAAGGGAATGAAAACCATATGTAGGAAAAGGAAAGAGGCTCATGTGGCAAAATGGCCAACCCCAACTCAAAATTCTTTAAGGAGGGGCCAGTGGTATGGAAAGACTTCTCTAGGTAGACCTCCAGGCAAAGATCTTGTACTTAACAAAGAGCTCGGAAGGGGAGACAAAACAAGAATGACCAATCCTCATACGAGACATAGGGAAAGGATTCAAGATATCAGTGAGAGGAAATGGAAATTCAAGGGAAATAAAGAGCATCCTAGCAGGGAAATAAGGCGGTTGATTAAAATTGATGGGTGGGAAAAAGGACAGATCGTGTGGTATCTCTGCTTGCAATTGCTTGAGGACAAGCGATTTTGGGTGGGGAGGACTCGAAACTGGCATGCGAGTGCTGAAGCAAAAAATGCGAGCGCGCCGACTCGGTTACAACTCTCGAGAGAGAGGCCAATGTCACCACACCCCTCTCTCATCTCTTCAAGTTGGCTCTTCTCCAACTCTAGGGGGGGTTTCCCTAAGTTAGGATCGCTAAGGAAGGTGCAACGAAGGGCAAGGTAATCTGAAGAGGCTGCCTTAGAGAAACGTTTGTAACAAAAAAGAAAGGATTCTGCTTGATGGACAGGAAGGGAAGGGAGGATCAGTCTTCAAGGGAAGACCAGTGCTAGTCTCAAAAGGAAGGATGGAGTCAAAAGGGGGCTCGAGGAGGCCTTGCGGTTCACAGAAGCGAGACTAAGCGGGTACGCTTCATAATCGAAGGCAAGGAGAGTGGAAGTATAACTGACTACTATCCATTACTCCTAAGACCTTCAAAAACATAATGTCGACAATCAAGTTGACAGCTGCAAATGATTGCCCAATGGGCTAGATTATAGCCTTCTATGCTAAGTCTAGTCTATAACTTATAAAAAACAAAAAAACCATGACAGAGATGCCCAATTGATCCAAGAACCCAACCTAGTCTTTTCTTTATTCCACTCTGGGGAAAAAAATCCTCCCAGCCAATTTTTTCCATCCTTACAAAGAAGAAGATGTGCTTCTTTTATATGCCAAAATAGGTTCTCCAAAATTATTAAAAATAAAATAATAATAAAATAAAGAAAAAAGATAGGATCCTAGATCCCCTTTTTCCTCAATCAAAACAGAAAATAACAGCTAACTCTAAAGTTAACTCCTACTTTACCTAAAGTGTCGCTATCACTTTAATAAAACCGGAAACTGCCTTTTGACAAGATCATTGAGAGCCAATGATACCATGAACACCCACGTTTTCATCAATTAGCTGCCAAACAGGAGATATGGGGTCAACAAATGGCTATTCTTTTCAACCACTCCCGAAACCTAACGCCACACTGGAGATGCCGCTAAGAGTTCCACGTAAACAGTGCCTTGGACCCCACTCGACTCTTTAACGGTGAAAAACCCTGAATTTTCTCGGCTGCTTAAAAAAAAACCACCCACACTGCTATTAACTACGGGATATGAAACCGACATTCAGTGTAATCGGCTGCCTCTGCTCCAACAAATCCAAGTGTGGAACTCTATCGGCTGTCAGGAAGAAACGTGGGGGGCCAAAAAGGTGAAGTGGTTCTCCAATCCGCTCGGCTGCAAAAAGGAAGACGTGGGTTGATCCACGATTTGATTGCCAAAGATATGCTACTCCACGCTCCACAACTCAACATCAACTACTCGTGAGAAGCTCCAAGAACTCTGAAGATGCCCTCATTCAGCTACAATAACTCGGGTCCACTCTGCAATTTGTCACCTCCTCAAATTCCAAGCGCCGGTGTTGGGTGATGTTCTTTTTCACGTGAAGGATCTGGCTGCAAATTGGATTTATCAAGTAATTGCCAAATTAACTCAAGACTTGGTTGCCATCACGGGCTGCCACTGTATGTGTGATTGGCGTTTTAACTGCCCCGTGAGATGCTCCAAACTCTGCCTGGCCATAAAGCTGGAAGATACACTTGGTTGCCCAAAGAAATGATACACGGGTCTATCAGTGTCAAAGGTAGAAGATCTCGGGTTCTAAAAAATCAGGCTGGCTGCAAATGTAAGCGTGGGTCTAATCTCCATTGAAGCAAGGAAATCCGGCTCCACGATTTCATGGCTTGGTTGGTAATGATGCTCCTCCAATGACAATTAACCAGAATATGTTCCTTTTAAACTCCTTCCATCCGTCAAAATTGCTTGCCTTCACGGCAAAGTCTGCCACAGGTTTTGTCCCTTGACTTTCAAAAAAACAATTTATACTCCATTGGACGAAGTGGATGCCCAAATATGGAAGCATTCATTCTCAGTTTACGTTCTCTTCTCTGCCTGCCTTCTGAAAACAAGTCTTTGCTGCAGTTGCCTAAAATCATTGATTTGTGTCTTGATGGAGCATAACCTGTAATCTGATGCAATGTATTGTGAGGTGTTGTAACCAGAAGGTTTGAATCTCCCAAATGCATACAGTGTGTGTTCAAAGGCTCCAGTGTTCCCCATAAGCTTGTCTTTCTCAATCTAACAGTGACAATTTTCTGATTGGTAAAAGTCGGAGATCCAGCACAAGAGTCTGTACAGGTATCCTTGAGACTGCCTGATATGAGATTTGCTTGTCCCAAAGCTCTCTTCATGATGAACACCATTTTCAGAGTTCTATTAACTTCCTATTGTTTCAGCTATGAACATTTATTATAGTGGGAATTCCTGCATGAATTGCTGATATAACAATCTGCAACTTTTTACCTGGTAACATTCCCTCTTGTATACTCAACAAAAGGTCTCTCAAAGTCATAAATTATGATTTGAAGATTAGAATAATGAGACTCCCGAGCACATGAACATAGCAAAAGTGCATCATTGGGCAGTAACAATAAAAGCATTTAATAGCTTCCCAATAGCAGGCTCAATTGCTAATGCCCCATCTTGGTCCTTTACCGATGTTATTTCATAACTTAGATAACTTGGACTGATCACAGTCAGCTTCATCCTGTAGCGTGTCTCCCTTTGCTAGTTATGCAAACATTTGTAAGCCAAAGGTAACACGCAGCCTGAGATTCTTATCAGTATTTGAATGCTGCCTTCAACACCCTGCATGTAAATTTTGGACTGCCTCCTGACAACAGTGAAGGCAGATTAGTGACTATGTGCTTTTAAGTTTTAACAACCTCTGGGAAACATGTTACCATCTGGGTGGTAACATGTGGTAACAGGCTCGAAAGAACAAACTAACGAGGGAAGCCCCTATTTTGGAGGTGCAAAACTCGGTGTGCTCGAATGAGAGACTTGACACATGGGTCTATGTACACAAGGATGGACATCTAAAGGTTAGGTTGAGCAAGTGCAATCAGTGGATTACGACACACAACTATGCTATGCTTCTTGAGTTTTCATCAGACTAATCTCAAAATTGAGAGGGCGCAAGGTCAAGACTCTGTAGTCGTTCATTCATATCCAATATTACAACTTGCTACACGTCCCATGCTTTGGAAACTTGTTGGTTGTGAAGAAGTGTATAAAGCTACTGCTATTGTGGACTCTTTCAGGAGGGATTTGGCTAGATAGGAAAATTCCCATCAATGTAAAGACCTTCATGCCATTAGAAAGTTATCATAGGATGGGTAGGATGCCACTAACATCTTCTCAATTTGCACTACAGTGTTAACAGATGGAGATGTCTTCAAGGATCAAATGGACTTGCGCCTGAAATATGGCACGAAACCTAAGAACCGGGGCTATGATAGAGTCTATCAACCATCTTCTAGTTAGCATGGCAGTGCAATTGCTATATACAAGGGTGCTACAGACCTGTCGAAAGGGAAAGTGTTCAAAACGACCATCCATGTGGTAGATGTCTGTACAAACAAAGTAAAGTTGAACTACGTTAGGTATTTCACTATTAAAATCCTACAAAATGTAGGACATGTGTAAGACAAGAACTAAGGATTCCATTTCAAGAGTTTCTTACTACTCATTGCATTCTCACAGTGGGTAGTACTAACAAGTGTTCAACTACAACAGTGGGAGCTAGAGGCCAAGTTTGTCGCAGCTAAATATGAATCCCTCTCTTGTTCATCAAAGAAGGAAATATAGGTTGGGCTTGATACCATGTTTGAGAGCTAATACCAAGCCATATATGATGTCATTACACAAACCACTAGAATTCTTGCAGGGTTATCGACATTCATGGCCAACAGTGTACGCAACTACCATATGGTAGCATGAACTTGCATATGAGATTGAGACTTCAAGTTCATGTTGACGCCCAGGATCATTAAGTGGGTCTGTTGTCACATACATCGTAGCTGGGGTTACCATGATTCTAGAGAAGTTCTGAGCATATTCCTGAGATAGTCCTTTACTATGAGATGAGCAGTTGATGAGCATCCAGATGATGATCACTACAATAGTCAATGGACCTAGAGCATACAGATTATCAGTTTCATGCCATGTCTAAGCCTCATGACCCCATATTTAATGACTGAGTTAGCCATTCTTTATTTTTCTAAGCAGAGATGTTGGCAGTGCCCATGATATACAGCAGCAGTGTTCCAGAACCCTTCGAATTGTTCAGGTCAGATGCAGGTATATGACCCGACTGGTATATGGTTTGTGCACTTCGTTTATAGTTATGTTGTTTTATCTATTTTAGTAGCTCAACTTGGTTCATGGTGGCTATACATTAGTGATATCTTATACTGCCTTTATTGATGGTCTAGAGTAGGAGTGATTTAGTGGCTTTACTTGGGAGTTTCTTGTGTATACGCATTGGTCATGCCCTTTTATCAGTATGGACTTGGTCATTTCCACATAAAGACTCAGCTTGCTAGTCTTGGCATCACCTTCTCATCGTCTTCACCCATTCATTGTCATCTAGTTTTGTTTTACCCATGACTTGTATCTTGACTAGTGACATCGAGGATTTCCCCCACCTATACCTCTATGTTGGATTAGATCCCATGTTTATCTTATGTCTCGGTGTTGGTTTATGTGATTTTTATCACAAGGATTGTCTTCCTCTAGTCCTTGAAAACAAGTAGTACAACCAACAGTGTCTTTAGACACTAAAGCATCGGAACGCATAAACATTGTATCTAAATGATGCAAAAAGGCAAGCTACGATTAGTAGTGCTTTTAAGCGCTAATGCCTAAATATAAATGTTATTAAGCTAGTCGGTGGCCAAAGGATGGGTACTCATCCATTGTATGATGTACGGCTCATTTGTCCCTACAAGACAATAGGGTGGCAAACCCATTGGGGCTATGGATACTCGCTGGCAACGGGGCTAGGACGATTCATTCTTTGGGGCCCAGCAGGATTTCCAAGACACCTTCCTTTGGAGGCTGGCTAGTGTCTTGGTGTTAAATTGATAAATGCTTGAAAGTTTAATGAGCTTAAATTGTTAAATTTTGTTGAGGATTACTTGTCTAAAGTCTAGTTGAAACATTCTCATTATTCCAACCATATATGAGACACCACCATTCCCTAGTGTTCATCTAATTCCAATTTATGTGTAGTGTGGATCCCCTTTGTCCTTCAGCCAAGATATTCACAGTGTCAAGAGTCAATTCACTCCCCTAGCCTAACCTTATTTTCCCCACTTTAACCCATGATTAGCAAAATGGGCAAGTCTATAAATGAGTATACACTTGAGGCTCTTGTTTAAAGTAATTGATTACTTTGATTTGGACTTATTATTCATGATTATTACTTATGATCTCCAGTTGAAAGCCACTTAATACTTGTGTCTTTCTACTAACATAGATAAAGAACTATGCATTATCCATTTGTGCCTTGCAGTATCAAATATTTTTAGTTGGGTCATTATTTTGATCATTTTTTACTTGGTCAACTCAGTTTGACCAAGTCAGCAGTAAGTTTTGGGATGAGTTTGGCCGATAGTGTGTGATATTGTTTATTCATGGCCTATCAGTTTCCATTAGATGTATTCATGCTTCAGATGGTGATTTATTGTGGTGGCTTGCATTATTTATGGTCATTAGCATTTATAGGCCTTATTTTTATTATTGTCCTGGCATGGATGGGCCTTTTGATGTATCTTTTAATGGACATATGGTGTATGAGTACTCATTCCTAGTGGATTTGGACATTCTGAGTCCATTGATACACTCAGTTTTCAGTTTCGGGCAAAGGTGTTGGATATTTTGGTTAGTTCATCTTCCAGCTACTGGTTGCCATATAAAACAACATTTAATTACTTTCGGAGATATATTATATTCTCCTAGGGTGCCATCAGAGGACATAGTGGTGCGACCACTCATTTTTACCATATTGCAATATTCCCATATTTATTTTTGAGCTTGGATTTTCCCCAAGTGTGGTCAGCAATGATTATTTTTGAGCTACAAGCATTTTATCTTCTAGGAGGATGTTTTAGACACATAAAAAATGAAGAATTAGCCAGCAAAGGAAATCGATTTGGCCTAGTGGGGCAAGGAAATGGCATGAAACTTATTTGAGTCATATTGTTGATGTCATTTTCACCTTCCGACAACATCTTCACCCTTTGTGGGGTCCACATGTCCTAGCTCTCATCATTTTGTGCATTTTCTTATGCTATTGATGGGCCACGACTTAATGATTTTAGTCACTTGATATATTATGATGTTGTGCCTTGGGTCATGCTAGAGAAGGATATGTTATACAACCTAACACCTGTTGATGTAATTGTAACTTCGGAATGTATTCACTTGTATTTCTTATCTATTGTAACCTGATGTTCATCCCAGGATGTATTGTAATGTATTTGAGTCATGTCATACCCCGATGTTTATTCCGGGAAGTTTCTTTAATGAGAAAGTCATGTCAAGTCATTGTGGGTAACCCTCCTATTGGTCAAGGGTTAAAGTCCCCACAGTTGTGGGGCCCTTGGGTTATTAGACTATCCTAGTGAAGTCGACCCTAGGTGAGTCATTGTAAGTCAGGGAAATAGTCCCACCATTGTGTTACCCTCCTATTGGTCAGAGGAGGCAAAGTCCCCACAAGTTGTGGGGCACTAAGGTTATTAGACACTCCTAGAGATGTCGGCTCTAGTAAGTAATTGTTAAGTGAGGCCGACATGTTGGAGTGCACTTCAAGTGAACGAAATAATATAAATAGAGATTGAGCCTCTCTATTTATCTCACTTGCAACACTCACACTCACTCATGGGGGCGCATGAGTGAGAGAGGAGAAGCTCTCTCAGTGTGAGAGAGAGAGACTGCTGCTGTCGGGAGATCATCTTACTGTTTTGGGGCTTTTACTGTTTTGGTGTTGATTCTATCTTTTGAGGAAGTTGCGGGGTTTTCTCCTTTATGGTTTCCCCGAGGAAAATTCTTTGTGTCTCTTGTCTCCTGTGTTGTGCTTATGTTTTATTGTTGTGCTTGTTCTTCTCTCAGTAAAAAGATCCTAAGATCATAATGCTAGCTTTAATGTTGAAAAATTAACATGGTATTAGAGCTAACCTGAGAAGAAGACATTGTGCAGCTATAGAAACTAGGGCTTCTTACTTTTTGGGTCTCTCTCCACAATCCATCAGCAAAAGTATGCTAAGCTGACTCTCCATTGAAGGGTGCATCTTTCTATCGAAGCTGAATTTGATTCCGAGCATTTTCAATTTTCGATGCGGAAATTAGGGGTTTCTACAGAAGAGGAATTTTTGAGTGAGCCCAGCATAGGATTGTTCTCCTCATCAAAACCAAAGTTTAGAGACCTAGATCAAGAAATTTGGTTGGGTGAAACTTCAAGAAAGTCAAACCCTAGTTTGACCCCGAGCTAGAAAAACCCTAAATACTAAAACTGCTAAGTTTTGGTACATTCGATATATTCTGAGATTGGAGAAGGTCCAGGAGCTGAAAATTGTGGGGGCCGAAGATAACATCCGGATGAATACTGCGTCCAAAAATCAGCCTCAGATTCGCTATACTCTGGGAGATATGATCCCTCCAAGTTAGGGTTCCAGCTTCTTCCAGAATTCATCCCTAAACAGGACACCTGGGGAGAATTGCAATATCTTGGGCTACAGAGGTCCAAATGGAATTCCTGAAGATGTTCCAGAAATGGCACAGACTTTGCTTTCTGTGGTCCTAATATTAGACTCCGAAGATGAACCAGTGACACGTGGCATGCCGTACAACTTCGCTGTTCTGAACAGTCCTGTAACAGGTCACCTTGGGAAAATGATCATAAATCCAAAATGGTGAAACCAATTGTGATGAAACCTATGATGTTGGATCAGGGACATGCGCGGTTACCTCAGTGCAAAATTTCAGACACAAAGGAGCAGTAATTTCGGAGATATCACAGAAACAATAACAGGCATTTCTGCAGAAGAAATTGGAAAACTAGGGCTTCCTGTTCTGGGAGCTTCCCTCCACTATTTTCAGAAAATGAGTACATTGGACAACTCCATTTGAAGAGATCTATCTGTCTATCCAATTAGATCTGAAAGATTCTAAGTTTTGAAAATTAGGGTTTCTCTGATAAACCCTAGATCAGCCAACTCCAGAACTAGGATGGACACCTCAAATCGGTAAGATCTAATCTTTTGCTATTTCCATTTGAGGTTCTCATTTAAAAGTGATCTATCACATCAGCTTAATGACAAGCTTGGGGAAGTTGAAAACTTCCAAGCCTAGATGTATATGATCTCTTTGAAGAAAATGGATTGGACACTTACATGAGTATAGAGGTTCCAGTTCCAGAGGGAGATGAGGCTAGAAGCCTTACACAAGAAGAACTTGGTCAAGGCCAAGAAGATCATTGCTGATTTAGTCATGAATCAACTTGTACTACAAGTGTCTTCCTTAAAGACACCAAAGATGTTTGATTCCTTGACCAAGCTATTTGAAGGGAAGAACATACATCAGAAGATGACCTTAAGAAACCAGTTGAAGAATGTGAAGATCCAGAATGCAGAGACCATACAGTGATAAGGGTCTCTCAAATCAAAGGACAACTTGAAGCGGTAAAAGAAGAAGTGAAGAATGCAGAAGTGGTGATGGCCACCTTGAATGGCCTCCCAGGATCATGGGATTCATTCATTCGAGGAATGTGTGCCAGAAGGAAGTGATTACTTTCAATAGACTCTGAGAAGAAGAAGAAGCTCGACTCATAAGAAGAGAAGAGAACATGGGAGCAATTGAAGGTCAAGCTCTCATCATCCAAAGAAGATCCCTCAAGCGATGAGGAATATGAAGAACTCAACTCTTGAAGCACCTCTTATCCTCCTTAGCATTTGGATAAGAAATGATGCTATCATGAATAAAGAAGATGATGAAGCTGAAGACTCAAGAAAGAGTCTACCCACGAAACAAATAAAGATAAGTATTCAATTGTCATTTCATGATATTGTTTTGTTATACATTTGTTTATATTCAGTTGATGTATTATGCATGATAGAATGTTTGCATTAACGACAGTATACTACTAATATGCATGTGATGGGTAAGTAGCTCATGGTGCTATACAACTCTCCATTGCTACTTATCTAGAATGAAACCTCTTTGTTGACATATTGGATTAGTGCACAATCTCAATGTTACCCTGGCAGAGATGGAAGGCATCTAGAAAGTTTCAGTAAGATATGGATGAATGTTGTATTGGCTAAAGTAGTTGTATGATCATATATTTATGCATAAGAACTTGCCAGTATAAATATTCCTTATGAAATGTTTCTAACCATACAAATGCATTTGACTTGTAGGAAAGACCGCATACATAATCACTCGCAAGCAAAGAAGAATGAGATTTGTTTCGAAGAACAAGTAACGACATGAAGAATAATATGACGAATACAGCGACATCATTGATATAGAACCTTCCAACCATGAAGAAGTAACCAAGAAGAAATGGAAGACCAGGATGCAGTATCAATACGTGAAGGGAAGTTCGTAGCTCCATCATGCAGTAGATGGAAACATCGTGGGATACAAAGTAAGATTCGTAGCACGAGGATTCTCACGAAAAGAAGGCATAGACTACAAAGAAACATTTGCAGCCAGTAAGAATTGAAACACATACATGATGAGATTGATGAAGATCTTAACCTTTGCTACAAGGTTGAAGATGAAATTCTATACACTAGATGGATACATAGAATACTAGTAGCATAGGAAGCTACTTGTCACTCCAGTACAGAATGTTCTCAGTGCATAGAGCATAGAAGACAGAGGGAGTATGATGCTCCGCTTCAGAGGGAGTGACTGCAGAATAGCCTGAGGATCGACATGGTATGACAGGATGGACAGATTACTGATGACTTTAGGCTTTACTGAGAGTAAAGTGAATTCCAACTTTTGCTTCAAGGTTGAAGACGGAAGACCAGTGATGCTCCTGTTATGTGTTGATGCACTATTTAGGCATGGAGGTGTGGACAAAGGAAGTATGCAGTAGAGATCCTGAAGAGGTTCAGGATGATGGACTGCATAACCACACCTATGGCATCGAACTTGAAGCTATTGAGTGTTGCTTCATCAGAAACGGTTGATGCTATGATGTATCGTCAGATGATTGGTTCCTTGATGTACCCGACGAATACGAGACCAGATATTTGCTTTGCTGTGAACACATTTGAGACATGTTCACCTGATGGTTGCAAAGCATGCAGGGGTACAATTGATTATGGGCTCAAATACGATGTGAATCAGATTATTAACCTGGAGGGTTATGTTGATTCAGATTGGGCAGGCAGTGCCATCGATAGGAAGAACACTTCAAGGTGTTGCTTCAGTATGGGATCAGGTGTGATCTCCTGGTTTAGCAGGAAGCAATCCTGTGTGGCACTGAGTACAATTGAAGCAAAGTATGTCGCAGCTTGTTCAGCTAGTTGTGAGGCAGTATGGCTGCGAAAGCTACTGTCTGATTTATTTGATCTCCAGATGGACGCTACTTGTATACACTGTGACAACCAGAGTTGCGTGAAGTTGTCAGAGAATCCAGTGTTCCATAACAAGTCGAAGCACATCGAGATCAAGTATCACTATATTAGGGATATGGTGCAGAGAGGAGCAGTGAAGCTCCAGTATGTTGCGACGGAGGAACAGATAGCTGATGTGTTGACGAAGCCATTGGCCAAAGTGAAGTTTGAGTACTTCAGGGAGAAGCTTGGTGTTCTCCAAATCAAGGTTTCCTCCAAGGGAAAGTGATGAGTCCCAAAGCCATTCTGACGAGCATGTCAGATGTAAGGGCTGAGCCATTTTGTCATGGTGAGAGGATTCAGTTCCTTCCATGCCAGATATGAGTGCCGAGATCCATAGCCATTCTGACATGGTGAGAGGATCGGTTCCTTCCATGGTCAGATGTAAGGGCTGAGCCATTCTGTCATGGTGAGAGGATTGGTTCCTTCCATGTCAGATATGAGTGCTGGCCATTCTGTCAAGTAGGACAGATGTAAGGGCAATTGCCATTCTAGGAATGGAGGCACCTAGTCAGTTACCAGGAACACTCAGTGTAGGATTGAGTAGCCATTCTGATGTGATAGAGGGATGTGTTCCCACTTGATCAGATGTAAGGGCTGAACCATTTTGTCATGGCTAAAGGATTAAGTTCCTTCCATGTCAGATGTGAGTGTTGGCCATTCCGACGAGTAGGTCGGATGTAAGGGCAACTGCCATTCTCTAGGAGAATGGAGGCACCTGGTCAGTTACAAGGTAGCTCAGTCGAGGAGGACTGGGGAGCATTTTGATATGATTACTGGGATGTGTTCCGTCATGATCAAATATGAGTGCATAGCCCTTCCATCAGTAATGGGATGTGTTCCCTCACTGGGTGGATGTAAGTGCAGAGCCATTCTTAGCATCATGTGTTGATCAGATGTAAGTGTTGAGCCATTCTTTGCATCATGTGTTGATCAGATAGAGATGTTGAAGCCTTTCTCCGATCATGTGTTGATCAGATGTAAGTGCTGGGCCTTTCTGATATCAATATATGATTAGTTCCTACATGATCAGATGTGAGTGCTGGGCATGCCTTTCTGACGAGTAGGTCAGATGTAAGTGCTGGGCGTGCCATTCTTCGTATCATGTGTTGATCATATATAAGTGCTGAAAAAGACCTACATGGAGGCTAGGCCTACAACCAACATGAAAAAGGGCTAGCTCTGTAGAACTTCCTGTGACAAGAAGAATCATGAGATAGCACCAATGATGATCCAGATCTAGTGATGATGATGCCCAGTGATGATCCAGATCCAGTGATGATCCAGATCCAATGATGATGATCCAATAGTGTTGATCCAGATCGAGTGATGATCCAGATCCAGTGATAATGCCCAGTGATGATCCAGATCCAGTGATGATCTAGATTCAGTGATGATCCAGATCCAGTGATGATGATCCAGATCAAGTGATGATCCAGATCCAAATGAAGATGACTTACAAATGAAGATGACTTGAAGATGAAGATGACGAAGACCTGACGATGACCAAAATGATACAAAGAAGAAGACTTGTGCTGATAAATTGTGTCGAGTGAATACCTTCCTAGTTAAGAGAGAGTGTTGATGTAATTGTAACTTCGGAATGTATTCACTTGTATTTCTTATCTATTGTAACCCGATGTTCATCCCGAGATGTATTGTAATGTATTTGAGTCATGTCATACCCCGATGTTTATTCCGGGAAGTTTCTATAATGAGAAAGTCATGTCAAGTCATTGTGGGTTAAAGTCCCCACAGTTGTGGGGCCCTTGGGTTATTAGACTATCCTAATGAAGTCGACCCTAGGTGAGTCATTGTAAGTCGGGGAAATAGTCCCCACCATTGTGTTACCCTCCTATTGGTCGGAGGAGGCAAAGTCCCCACAAGTTGTGGGGCACTAGGGTTATTAGACACTCCTAGAGATGTCGGCTCTAGTAAGTAATTGTTAAGTGAGGCCGACATGTTGGAGTGCACTTCAAGTGAACGAAATAATATAAATAGAGAATGAGCCTCTTTATTTATCTCACTTGCAACACTCACACTCACTCATGGGGGCGCATGAGTGAGAGAGGAGAAGCTCTCTCAGTGTGAGAGAGAGAGACTACTGCTGTCGGAAGATCATCTTACTGTTTTGGGGCTGATTCTATCTTTGAGGAAGTTGCGGGGTTTTCTCCTTTATGGTTTCCCCGAGGAAAATTCTTTGTGTCTCTTGTCTCCTGTGTTGTGCTTATGTTTTATTGCTGTGCTTGTTCTTCTCTCAGTAAAAAGATCCTAAGATCATAATGCTAGCTTTAATGTTGAAAAACTAACAACACCACCATGTGCTATGTTATTATTCCTAGTCATCTTGTATGTGGTGCGTCTCCCTTGGGCGTCATAGAGAGAGTGCACCCCTCCCTTTTTGAGTGATCCATGTATGTTATTATCCGGCTAATCTTAGTCGTTGATCTTTATGATGTATCTTTTGATCCTAGCCATCTATAAATTTGGAGCTATGGATTTTGTATTGGAGAGATCTATATATTGAGATGCTCTCTCATTTTTAAAGGAACTTTTGGCTCTTGGATTCCAGTGACAATAAAATATTCTTGTGAAAAATCTCGGAAGTTTTGTTGAATGTCTTTGTATGAAGATTGGAAAGTCTATTTCTCTCTAGCATCCTTGTGGATCTATGCTTTGCTAAACAATTTTTGCAGAGTGCCATCCTCTTAGTGAAGATAGTGATTTGATGGGGTCGCTACTGTGACTGAGCTCCATAGAATTTTCTCAAATCGTATTTTTTTGGTTCAGGGAGTATCTTTATTGCATCTTGTGATCATCTTGATGTTTTTTTATTCGTTCTTAATCATTTGTTTTTCTTCTCACAAATTGGTTCTTACTTGGTAGATTGTTTTTTTGCAGGAGGAGGGTGCATTGGGCATCTTGAAGGGATAGAAATTTCACTTGGGAAAGCATGGAAAACATTCGTTATTGATCGAAGAGGGTAGATCATCATCATACTTGGCGGCCATAAGCATTTCCATGTGCATTTCGCTTTTATTTTATTTTTCTGAGATTTATTCCAATTGTCAGAACAAAACCCTTAGTTTTGTTGAAGTTTTGGTTAGGTTAAGATTTGATATAGAAAATCTTTTTTTTATACTTTCATGCATGAGACAGAACTAAAGCAAAGATTGATTCAATACAGTACTGTTGTAATAAATTTAAAACATAATTTCCATCTCTTTCAACTATAACATTCCAATGGTCACTGTGTTAAAGTTGGTCATTGAGATGATTTTACTAATTGCCGTGTACAAAATAGAAACAATAATAACAATATAATGAAAGTTAAACTAATGAATAGTAAGCAATGCACAGGAAATAAAGCAGTAATAGCAGTACTAGGAAAACCATTAACAAAGAATAGTAACAATGTTGATCTAGAACTGTTTTGGATCACCCTTATACTCAAATACTTTTAGGTTCGAATATTGTCATTGAAAAGACAAGCCACTAGAGGAACATATGGCATACCTTGAGAGAAAAAGGTTAGGTACATACAGTAGTAGTCAATATAACTCAGTCACCAAGTGTGACAAAACCCAACAGTGATACTCAACCTCAAACAAAAATAGACACTAGAAGGATCACAACTAGTTAAAGAAGATTAACAGAAGTCACAGCTCAGTATAGGAGACATCCAAGTGTCATAGATCAGGTCTGAGCAATAGCAAGGGTCACTGCCCACTCTAATAAACAGTAGAAGGGTCAAAGCCCAAGTCTGGGCAGCCAATAGTGATCACTACCCAACCTAAGAAGTCACCAAACAGTCACGACCTGTCCAAGAGGTCTCCAAATAGTCAACAGCAGCCATGTCCTACCAGAGAAGGCATCAACAACCCGTGGATTAGTTAAAGAAAGTTCAAACAATCATGACCTACCCAGGAACGGTTTTACACAGTCACAACCCAACTCAATACACAGTCACAAACCAGTAAGAGAGATAACCCACAGTCACAAACCAGCAAGAGAGATAACCGATAGTCACAGCTCAGTCTGGGAAGACTATTGACAAACACGGCTTAGTCAAAAGCAACCCCAAAATAATGACACTCAAGCTAACAGTTAAAGAGAAACCCGCAAAATAATGTTGCCCAAGCTAACAATCAAAGAGTATCCCATTGAATAATGACGCCCAAGGTAACAACCCACAGATATGGACACTGTTGTCCGCCGATTGCACACCAGCAGCAGAAATCTTCTGAAAGCTGTCTCCTCACTTGAGAAAGTGGGAGAGGTGTGACCTTGGGGGCAAGCACAGAGCTAGGTACTGTCACCTACTCCTAGCTCCTCCGTTTAGGCTAACTCCTAACGAAGCCAAGGGGGGTAGTCCCTAACAAAGAGTTTTCTATGGATCAATGTTTAAGTTAAGTTTTAGATGTTTTCAGATGCGGATGGGTGTTGTTTAGGAGTTATTGTGATTTTAGATGATTAATGTGATGAATTGAGCACAAGACAAGGCAATCCACGTTGCTATCATCAGAATTAAAAGATAGACAAATATTTGAGAACTTCACGAACTTGATAAAGCATTCACAAATATAACTTATAATGAAAACATTCAATGGACAAATGGCCCAGATTATCAACAATGCTGAAAGATAGAACCAGTGCCTATGGAGTTAACTTATTAGAGATGCTTTGTGTGTAGGAAAGATGTGAATCCCAAAAGATGTCAGTGAATGTTAGGTTTTGCAAGTGCTCTTGGTAAATTTTAAGAGTTTAAGAATGCCCTTGATTAGGGTGTCAACGAAGGTTTGTCAAAGCCGGAAGACTCTTCTAAGTTCCCTCCGTTGAAGACATGTCGGGCCCGCCCAGTATCCCAGGCTGATATTGTCAAGTGACCAGCTAGCCGGGAATCTAAGACAGCGGGAGGTTCCGGCGCCTCTACTAGGAAGTACATTGGAAGGATCCCTACAACGCCGGTGCATTGGTTATGGGTGTTTAAAGGTTATTAAATTACTCTTGTAGGGTTTAAAGATCCAGTGTCGTTTCTGGGTATTCCGATCTAGGATCGGTTAGAGCATACTCTGACAAGGAGGGAAGGGAGTTAATTAATTAAAGGGGTATGTGTTGCGAATTTAATAAGTTAATTAATTAAAGCTCTCCGACAGAGAGCGCTCTTGATCTTGTCTTATGACAGTGGTTTAAGAGACTTAGCTAATCTGGATGATACTAATGCAGGGGTTGTGCAAACCTAAAATGCTCTCTGATAGAGTGCTCTTGACTTGTGTTTCTGCAAGTTCGAGAGTCTTACTTATGGATAATTTGATTAAACAAACACAACAATTAAGATGAAAGGTGGTTGATTAAAACTCTCCGATAGAGAGCACTCTTGATCCACCTTATGGTGAGATTCAAGAGATTTTGGTTCTTTTTATGACTTTAACAATTTATAACAAGATACCAAAAAGCAATAATGAATCTAGCAATTAGTGGAAACGAAGCTAAGGAACAACTAGCAATTAGTAAGAATGAAACTAAGTCTAATCAAAGAACTAAACTAATTACTTAAGGAAAACTATACTAAGTAAATCATGAAAATGAACACAAGACACATTTCCCCAAAATAGGGGAAGTATAAAAGGAAGGAGACTTGCTCCCACTCAACCATTTTTATTAATCTTTTACAATGATGCTATGTTCTTTACTTCTTGGAGGAACGGGGAAAGAAGGGGATGAAAGAAGAGGGATAGTAGTCTTTTTGTTCTTTTTGCACTCCTTGTTTGTTTGTGGCCTTTGGGCTCTCCTTTACCTGTCTGCAATTAAGAGCTCTAGACACACACTTGTTATGATATTAGTTGATCAAAAAATAACTTGAAATTTAATCTATGAACCAGCTAAGAACAACTACCCAAACTTACCGGAAAGAAGGAAGAAAAGAGGATGGAAAGAGGCAAGGCAACAGAGGTGAAAAAGAGGTGAAAAGGGGGCAAAGGCAAGTCAAAGAAGGCTGGAAACTAAGTGAGAAAGAGGGTTGCAAATGAGGGTAAAAAAGGCTGAAAGTACAGCCCAAAAGATGGTTGAAGAAGAGGATGGAAAGGGGTTGCAAAAAGTGGAAACAAAGAGGCAAAAGAGGGATGTCCAAAAGGGTGAAAATGGGGAAAAGTGGACAGCAAACAAAAGGAAGGAAAGGTTGCAAATAAAATGCCTAAAAGGCTGAAAATAAAGCACAGGGCAACCAACCGGGGCAAAGGCTAAGTGAATGAATGTTCACTTTAGCCCAAACATGCCCTAATCCCAAGAAAATAAAGATTTTTAATTTGAAAGATGAATAAAAGTAAAATGAGAGAATGGTCAAACCTGTGGATCTTTTTTAAAACATTTGGATCTCATGAAGCATGCAATTACCGGAAAAGTGTACTTGACTCCAAGAGAAGAAGATGCAGCTGAGCTCGAACTTTTGCTGGGTTGGATGAAAGGATCTGCAAAATAACACTCATAGACTTGCCAAACAAAGGATTAGATCATGTATTGTTCACAAATTGAAATAAAGAAGAGCATGAACTATAACTGAATAAAACAATGCTCTTTTTTAAATTCTAAAAGTAAATCAATAAACAGCTAACTTGCAAACCGCAAATACCTGTTCTTATGTGTTTACAGAAGCCTTCTAAAGCATAACATCATAATCTCAAATAGACAAGAAAAAAAAGCATTAAAACAACATCACCTCATCCATCAAGTGCAATCATCCAAAGAATCACACCACATGAGCCTCCAAAGCCTTAATTTTATTCCAATGGTTGCATAGAAGCAACAAGCAATTACAAAAGTTTCACCAGAGTTTCTCTACACAAAAATCCATCCGAATAGAGCTAAAGGAGCCTCTATTTGTACAATGAGAGAGTGCTAAAACCCTAAAACCAATCCTCATACCCTAACCAACTTGGCCACCAAACAGAGGTCCAAACCTAAATCGGAGAACCGAGAGTGAGGGGAGGCCTCCACCCAGGCAAGGCGCCCCCACTCCAACCCTAAACACTGAAATCCATCCACAGATGAGCCCACATGTGTGGAAGGCGCCCTCAGGAGAGAGAGGGGTGTGAATGGATGAAGGAGATGCCCTGCTGCATAGGAAAGCTGCCTGCTAGGTCTGGAAACCTACTTTGTTAGGTCTGGAGGAGCCACTGCCTAGTGGTCATCAGTGCAAGCCTCAGTTCAACCTCGATCAGATCACCAAACGAATGAATGCTCTCCACCTCACCCACACATGAGCCTGACTGAAGGGGGGTGCAATTGCTAGGTTAAGAAGTCCTTCTAATCATTGAATGGTGACTGAACCTACTTTCCGTTAATTCCAATGCTCATTAATGCCCGGTGAGATGTCATTTGGCCTTTTATTTCGCCGAATTTGGATTAATTTGGAGAGTTTTAATTTTCTCCAAAATAACCATTTTTAATTAAAATTCATTTTTTCCTCAAAACTGACTTTTTTGAGAAAAAAGGCATTATGTGTCTGATTGTTGATCTGAAAGCTGGCTCTGACTGGTTGGCTGGTCAAGAATGATTTTTGGCTTAAGGTTAGAGCCTTCAATCACTGAATTCGGAGTCCGGATGGCCGGTTTATTACAAACGGATTTTTTCCATTTAATTAATGAAAAAATTAACCCAAAAAACTTAGGAAAAGTAATTAAAAATTTAAAAAATAATTTTTTCCCCGTTCGAAAAAGATTTTTTCGAATTTTTTTTTATATGTCCAGATGACTTAAGATATGACCATGATTTATCTAAACAATGTCTAGTAGGTTTATAACACTCAGTTGGGCTTTAATAACCCCCCAAGGCCCAGAATTCAACATCGGGCATTCCAGCTTTGGAGGAAGCGGGAAAAAACCTCGTCAATTATACTCAGCTGAAGGCAAAGCATAATTGTCAGGGGCAAAAAACTCCCTGGAATACCTTATTTGAGATTCTACGTCTCAGGATACCAAACCACTCAAAAAATACCCTACTAGCACATTTTATTACAAACCCCGCGGGGCCATGGTCAAAATTATTTAAATGAAAAAGTGGCTATCCAATGTTGGCTAGACAAGTAGACGGATCAATCGGTACACTGGAATCAGACTTTAAACAAGTCTGTCAACCGGCAGCTCCCCAGGTGACCCAAATATGGTACAAAAAAGCTGGTAACAGACACATTCCATAAGAAGATAGGAGCAGCAAGAAATCAAAATGTCCACCCAAAGCAGTAGACACCCTAGGCGTCAAGCACAAACCAGCAAAGGATCATATCTAAACTTCTTCTGATGTCAAGATGCTTTCTAAAAATGGAGAAGTAAAATTTATTTATAATCTTGACAAGCCTTCTAGAAGGATCACTCAACTACTCCTAGCTTATAGAAGTTTTATCAATCAAAACATAAAATAAAAATTAAATAGGGTACCAATTGTCTTACAAAATAAAAAACATAAAGTTAAGTTGACTTAGGATAGGAAACCAATGGTCCAATGGTCTTACAAAATAAAAACCATAAAGTTAAGTTGACTTAGGATAGGGTACCAATGGTCCTATGGTCTTACAAAAATAAAAACAATAAAATAAAAGTCATCATACCAAAGGTACACACAATAAGGGTGCTAGGACCAAGTAAAAAGATAAGGACCATAAGTCAACCAAAGGGGTCATAATAAGAAGGTAAGATAGCCCTCATACCCACAAGACCAAGGTGTACCATAAAGGTGGACAAACAACCTCTCTTTTACCTATAGGACCAACAGGACCAAAGTGTACCATAAAGGGCCAAGGACTTTAATCGTTTCTCTCTCAAGGTATATTCTCATGTGGGTTCCATGCATCTTTATCATCACTGTATAAGGGGAAAGTCCAAACTGGATGATGTGATCCTCTGGTCCTCATAACTACTCCTAGGGGTTAGGTGCTAGTGACATCATTAAGGGGTGGTTAGTCCCTTGAAAAACAACCTAGCAATAACCAATTAGGAGAGAGGACATCACACATCATCATCTTGGTCAACTTGACCAAGATCCACCTGGTTAACTGACCAGGAATGTACCTACAGGAACTGCTTGGTCCCAGACCAAGAATCTTCCTGGTCCCAGACCAAGAAGTCTCTGTCTCAACCTGTAGGATCTGCTTGGCCATCGTGTCCAAGAAACTGTCTGGTCCCAGACCATAATACCCTAGAGACATATAGGGGCCCTAACCATATGTTAGGGACTTTGCCATGGCATCAACCTTCTTGGTCCTAGACCAAGAACCCCAGGAGACTGTTGGGGGACCTAGGGTACCTTCTAGGGTCTTACTCTGCCGTAGTTAAATGACTAGGGTACCATTATCCCTGCGAATGGGTCTCGCAGTTGCACTATCTTTAACAAGTTTGAAGCTCTTGCTTTTAGATTTGATAGATTGGGCGATCTTATGGCGATAATACTGAAAACCCAAGTCTAAAATAATTAATAAACCCTAGATCTGAAGTTTGAAACCAAACCGATTCCATTTACCCCTAGATCTAGCACTAGTCACTAGAAGGCAAATCGCCCTCCTTGGATTCTTAGTCATTTTCCTAGATCTATCAGTTGGGTATTGCTTGAAGTTTGAACCCTCTTAAAATCATTAGATCTATCATCTAGCACCATTCCTAGTGTCAAATAATCCTTAATCTACTCTTTTGGGTCCACATAGTGATTATTTGCATAAACCTTTGGTGGATCTAATTTGGGTATCTTTAGTTGGCACTAGATCTATTCTCATAAATTCATTGTGTTACATTTTACTTGAGTTGAGTATTTCTTCTTTGCCATAAACCTCCTCGACTTGGTCCTAACCCCATATACCACATATTTTCCTTAGATCTAGATCTATCCAGTCAAGATCAAACTCTTGTGTCCATTGTTCATCCCTTGAATATTTTGAGTTGTTTCGCTAGCCCTCATAGGCTAGTAGGGTCTCCCCCTTGATCTTGTTTCTAGATTGATCTAAAGTGACAAGAGTCCGTCTGGTGTGACAACTACCCTTCTATAGTAGTGGACGAGGCCCTTGCGGTGTCACCTAGTTAGCTACCCTACCTCTACTGTCTCAGATAGGATACCCTTTGGTGGTAGCTACAATCTATGTGATAACAAGGCTTAATGAGATAGGCCTAGGAGGTAGAAGTGCAGTAGAAGCAACAAGGAAAGTGGGCATCATCGACAAGAGACACAATCAAGGAAGGTGGCATACGAAAGAAGCCTCATCTCAGTGTTGGTGCACAGAGGGCAGACCCAAGTTCTAGTAATAAAACACCAACAAAAACCCTAGATATCGGCCCTTACTGCATCACCTGTTAAACAAATGAAGTCTCACCCGAGGCATCTGAGGGGGGCTGTAGGAACCAGGTCTACAAGAAAAAAGGGTTAGGAGGCAATTCTACCACTCATAGTTCTGTGCATAAACATCAGATCTATAATACAACATCAATTATAACATAAACATATTCAGATCTGTCATTCAAGAATAGCATTCATAACATCACATTCATTGGGCCAAGAGGCACTCTACAGCCAGGAATAGGGGAGACGTGGTAACGAAAATTAACGTTACTACTCAATTAAAAAAAATCAAATTAAAAAAAAAACACTTTTACTCTATAATCTAACTTGTCCGCTAAAAACCATTATAATAGATAAATATAAATAAGCGTTTTCAAGAATCTAAGAAACATAATTTGTAAAGAAACGTGTCTCTCGAATCATATTACTTAGATTGAATTTCTATTCGTCTCCACCGTCCTGTGAAGATAGAATTGGCATTGAACTCGCTTTGAAGGCTGCCCAGGGTTCACTTCAACCTGCGCAATTCTTCCTTTCTGCGTTCTGCTTTCTGGAGACTGCGTTGTGCTCTATTGAATATTCACTCTATAACTCCTGTATCGTAAATATATGTACGCTTTAAAATATGTAGGTTATAAAATATATGCACGTTGTAAATATCAGTGAATGTTATGTTTTAAAATATGTTAATTACATTTTATTAAAAACATAAAACATATTTTAAAATGTAATAAAATAGTTTAAAACCTAATAGCATATTTACGTTTCTAATATTTAGGTTTTGGGGCAAACCTCTTTATTTTAAAAACATTAATTTGTAATGTTATAAAAATATTAATTTATTTTTATATTAAACTAATTTAAATTGAATTTGAATAGGTTAGTTTAATAACATTGACTTTAATAATTTTTCTGATGTAAAAACATTTAGAATAATAGTGATAGTTTGGTTTATTTAGGTTAGTTTAATAATAATGATAGGTTTTTTGAATTATATTTAATTTAATAATAATGATAGGTTAGTTTAATGATCTTTAGTTACATTATAATGATAATTTAGTTTAAAATAACTAGGTTACTTTAATAATAGATTAGTTTGAAATAATTAGTTTAGTTTAGTAATATTAAATGAGTTATATTAGATTAGTTGAAAACTGGTTTAGTTTAAGATTAGTTTAAATCTTAAAATTAGTTTGATTAAGTTTAAAGGTTTAGTTTAACAATTTAATGTTTTAGTTTAATAACATTTTATAAATTGTTTTTAGTTTTGAATATGAATGGTATTTTCTATGCATTAAGATTAAGATTATGCATTGATTTTAGTAACAAATGTAATTACTAACATTAAGATAATGCATCGCAATGATTTCAGTGACAAATACATCGCTTAAGAGTAGGAAAATGCATTGATTTCAATGACAAATGCGATGATTAATGTAAGCATTTTGCATCGATTTAAATGACAAATGCAATGATTAATATTAGCATTTTGCATTGATTTCAAGGATGAATGCATCGACTAAGAGTAGGAAAATGCATTCAGATTATGTAATGATTTCAGTGACAAGTGCAATGATAAATATTAGCATTTTGAATGGATTTAAATGACAAATGCAACGGCTGACATTATAATTGTGTATAGATTTCAATGACAAATTCATTGACTAAGATTAGAATAATGCGTTGACTAATATGCAGATTATGCATTGATTTCAATGGCAACTATATTAATATTAGAATTATGCATAGATTTCAATGACAAATGCATCGACTAAGATTAGAATAATGCATCGGCTAAGATTAGAATAATGCATTGAATGATTATGCATTGATTTTAGTGACAAACATATTAATTAATATTAGGTTTATGCATTGATTTTAGTGAGAAATTGCATCGATTACAAGTAGGATAATGCATTGATTTCAGTGACAAATTGGATTGACTTCTATGAGAAAAGTATTGATTTCAATATTTATATATTGTTTTTAGCATATAATCAAACAAGAAAGTATTGGGCAAAGACTATAAAGAAAGAATTTAGAATATATGTCAACTGAGCAACGAGATGAACAAGCGGGACATAATTATGAAAAACAACTTAGAGCATATTGACAAAGAAGGCTAGAACAAATGACAGATGAACAATGAGAAGAACAACGAAGACATAATGCAGAAAGACAGCTTATCGATAAAGAAGGGCGGGACAAATGACTAATGAAGAACATGAAGAACAAAGAAGATAGAATGTTGAAAGACAAAGAGCTTATCAACAAAGCTATGAACAACTAAGCATTAAACGACAAGAAGAACTAAGAAGACATAATGCAGAAATACTAAGAGCTTATCGACAAAGACAATCATTCCAAACTATCAATACAACCATAGTACTAGATGTAAAACTTCAAGAAAATGATAACCATAGAAAGAGAAGAAGATTAGATGATATCTATGTCCGAGTTAAATCTGTAAACCTTGCAGAAAATAATGATGCAATAGTACCAACTGAAGAAACTCAAAACATGCATTGTAACATCTCCCATTTTACCAAAATAAAAAACAAAAAATTATTTACTAAAGTAAATGGTAACCTAAGAAGATAACTCCATGATATACAAAGATTAGTTTAAGCTTTTATCAATAGTGATAATGAAACAAGTGACGTTAAACTAAAATGCTAGCCACTCATGACTTTGTCTACTATTTTCCACAACATGTCATGTTACGACACTACTTTGATGCATTAAAGGAATTCTTATTTCAGTATCATAAACTGCTTATATTTTTATTGTCAATTTAAACTTTGTTGTAAAAGTTGTTTTTGTCATTAGACCTTGACCCTACCTATCAGCTAGGGAAAAAGTCTCAGGTCTTACTTAGCTTCTATGGCTAAGACAAAAAATCTCACTTCTTTTGTGCAGGTGAAAGTGGTTTAGCTATAAGGTTCCTAGCTGCAAAGACAAAGTCCTAGACTGGGATACATCAACATTCAAATCAAAGGGGCCCTAGCAAATACATTTATGCTATGCCATAGGCCAAACTTTACCATGCTATTATTAACTTCCCACTATATCGAAGGTGCCTAAACTCTCATGAAATATGTTATGCTATGGTTTAAAAACAAAACGTTATTGCATGGCACTTTACAATAGTGCAAAAAAAGGTTATTGTCGGCAACGAAGGTTGACTTATGCACTATCAAGTGATGTGTACGAGTAGTGATTTAATTGCTTCCACATGTAGGCCATGTGGCATTAGAGGAATTTTGGGGTCTAAAATGGGCCTCCTAAGGAAAATAATAAAATAATAGTTAAAATAATAAAATTATAGTTAAAATAATAAAATAATATTGATTAATTTTGGAGGAAGAAAGAAAAAAACTACATTTTGTGTTCGTATTTTCGACATATCTCCTTGTGTTTTTACTCAAATTTCGATCGGGAGAGCTCGTTGGATGTGGAATTTTATTCCGCATCCAACGAGTACCCACACTGCATACTTTTGATGGACCGCACTACCCCAAAAACAAGAAATACCTGAAAAAATGTGATGATGATGTCATCATCACGTTTTTTCAGGTATTTCTTGTTTTTGAGGTAGCGGGGTCCATCAAAAGTATGCAGTGTGGGTACTCGTTCAATGCGGAATCAAGTTCCGCATCCAACAAGCTCTCTCGATCGAAATTTGAGTAAAAACACAATGAGATATGTCGAAAATACGAACAAAAAAAGTAGTTTTTTTTAATAACAAATATGTGAATTCAACCATTATGGTTGACTTATTTTATTGAAATTCTATTGGTTCTTGAATTCCTACTCACAAAAAATTATTTTGGCACGTTTTCTTATAAGGCCCATTTTAGACCCCAAATTTCCTCTAATGAGGCCTTTACTACATGAGCTGACAACCAAAACGTTTAAGGAAAAACCCTAGGGGTTTAATGGCATTTTGAAAACCGTGGGAACTTGTCCTAGAAGCTTCGTCTTTTATGGTTTTTGCTCTGTGGAGCTCTGTTGGGTTTTCGTTTGGTCTTTTAGATAGTTCACTGGTGGTTCCAAGATGGAGGAGCTGAGGTGCTCAATTACTCTACCTTCCTCCTTCTTCTCTGCAACCTGCTAATGTTTTGTGTGGCCCTAAAAATGGGATTCTTACTTCCAAACCGACCTTGTTAGTTACACCAGAAGGTAAGACATTTCGTTTTGAATGCTTCTTCTTCAGTAAAACTATAATTTAACATTTTCCGAGTTTAACCATTGTAATGTTTCTTGTGCAGGAGTTTCCTTCATGGAGCAACGTTGTGTAAACTAGTTTGTAAAGAAGACAAGGATTTGGTTTGGGTAAGACTTGAATCTTGCCTTCCCTTAGTTCTGAGACCGTGGTTTACTCTGTGTTTTCTAAGACACTCTGGTACTCCCTCTCTGTGTTTTAAAGCATGAAGGTGATAATGTTATCTTTGGTAGCCGTGAGGCTGTTTGTATTTAAACTGTAAGGGATAACCCTTTGTTTGTGGAGTCGTATATAGACTATGCCACCTCCGTTATTTGCATTTACGATGTAACTATGTCATTTTGAAAATGTAAGAGTTCTGCAAGAACCCATGAGGGCTTTATATAACGCAATGTTTATACTAGAAATACTATATTTCCGTTTTGTTTATTAAAACCATTGTCACTCTGTGTAATGTTTACAAAAGATGTTCTTTATTTTGATTGCCAGTTCTGTTTGGCGTTTTTCACAGTTTTGAATAAGTTTATAAAATAGTGTGGCCATTGGGCCCTTATACTGTCGAGCTTGTTAAGAAAAAAAATTGGTTGTAAGCCACTGTCAATGTTTCTTATTGTTATTTAAATCAACCAAATGGTTTTTATAGTCTAAAAAGACCTGTGATGGCTTACATTTGCAGACTTGAATCTTATCTTGAATTTACAGTTTGTATTTTAAAGAAATATGATGTGGCCGTGAGGCCTTTACTTATACCATACTTGGTTTATGAGCAGGCCGTAGAGCTTCTGTCAACAGATATCGTTGTTTTGTAATTATTCAGAAAAGGGTTTATGTTTTGTTATTTGAAAATAGCATGCTAGGGTTTACTGCTAAGTAAAATTATGTTTGTTAATTTGTACTTATGTAGTTTGTTGTAAAGGTGAACATCGATACGACCCTTTGGAGGTTTTTACTTAGCTTCTTGTTGTTCTTAGAGAGAGGCTGTAAGGCCATCACTCTGTTTATGTCTTTGTACAAGACCCTAAACTTTTTGGTTGTAAAGATTCATGTTATTAGATGTAATATACAAATTTATAGTGAAAAGAATTTAAGCCCTAAAGCTGTATAATTTTCTTATGTAAGTAAATAGCTTGCAGATGACAATACCAATTCGGCCTACAGCCTGTGACTAGTGCTGTGGCCTGTCGATAATCTCAATTTGGTATTTAGCCTAAATGATTTTACAAGAGACTGGCCATGTCGCCTTCATTCATTGAAAAGAACCCTTATCTGTAAATGATTTGTAGACCTAACTCAGTCATTACTTTAATTTTTAAGTTTTGTTTATCCTACTGCATCTAGGGTTTTATTACATATTTCAAAGTATTGGAGACATAATATGACAATACTATAAGTTTTCTTTTCACATTCTATCTCCGTAAAATTGTTTAATCTGACGCTAGCTAGGATTTAGACCAAGAGGCATAAAATCTGCTATAACATGGAGATAAACATATATATATACTATACTATGCATAGCTCTTAAGCCTAAACCTTGTGTTTTAGATTATAATATTATTTTGATGTTTCTATGTTATTTTTTATAAGACTTACGATTTATACACTATGTGTATAGATTCAATATGTATTTTTAAATCGGAAATGTAATGGTCATTAATAAGAGAGATAAGTCTCTTTAACTACTTAGCCTTATTGAGGTTATTCAGTAGATACTTTATTATTTATAATAACTTTGTCACAATTTCCTAGCATTTTCTGAATAACAGTGTTGTTTTCTTTTAAGACCTGGACTAACAGCATTTACTATGGATAATAGTTCAATAAAATAAATTGAGATAAATATAATAGAAGTACTATACTCAAAATACAACAGAGAAGACAAACATCCATTAAAAGATGTTCTTAACAACATAACCACAACAGTAAATTTAAATCTTAACTTTGAATAAACCAAACAGTTTCCAAACAACTTTCAGAAATAAAATTCATACCCTAACCAATCATCAAATTTACAGCTACTGAGCATATTTCCAAATAAAAGTACTTAAAATTAAATAGCAATTAGAACTTGGATAATATGCATAAGGTTGGATTTGTTAATCGGACAAGTGAAAACATTAATAAAACTTTCAACCCCATAACCAACGAACCGGCGTTGTCGATAAATACTGAGGTAGTGGCCAAATTCTTGCTAGTGACGCCGGAACAAACCATTGTCTTAGAGTTCAATTAGGCTGGTTAAGTTCCTTGGACACCTAGCCTGGAATACTGGATGGTTCGACATGTCACTGAGAGGAGCCACTGAAGGTATATCTTCCGGTTGATACCTTGTGTTCTTAGCCATAATAATCAAGATCACTAAAACTTTATAAAATTTACAAAGAACACTTGCAAAATGATCTCACAAACATACTGAACGCATGTATCTTTGCATCCCAAGCACTACAATCTTGAGTCCATTACCCATTGGATAAGGCACTGGTCTTGTGCTCATTTCATTTATATATCTGAAGTGCATATTTTATTTCATTATGGATGTCTTTGCTTAAATCAATCAGTTGTGTTGTCCTTGAATTATTGCAAGTATACCTTTGTGCTATTTAAATTTTAAATCTGTGATTTTTTCACCATAATAAACTCCTAAACAACAACCATCTACATCACCATACACCAAAAAGACTTAAAATACATTGAGCCATAGAAACTCTTTGTTAGCGACTACCCCCCTTGGCTTCGTTAGGAGTTAGCTTAAACGGAGGAGCTATGTGTAGGTGACAGTGCCTAACTCTGTGCTTGCCCCCAAGGCCACACCTCTCCCACTTTCTCAAGTGAGGAAATAGCTTTCATTAGATTTCTGTTGCTGGTGTGCATTCAACGGACAACATATACTATGGCATGTTGATCGCAATCCATTACCTCCAGTCGAAACAGTACAATTTGATGAAGAACAAGAAGATCCAAATCCGCAAAGAGATTCTAGGGAGCATGAGTGGGAGATCATTTGTGGATTGTATAAGAATAAAGTTATAAACTACAATGAGTTTGAAATGCTTGGACATAAAGATCATGATGTTATAGAACACCAATTTTGTGGTCGAAGACACTTCTAATCATGCCATTCAGTTCATATCTCAAAACCGAAGGTTGAATTTCATTTTTACTAATGAGCAAGCAAACTCTTATTCATCTGAGAGTCTAGGATTTCAACAAAGAAGAGCTTATGATATTATCCTTAACCATTATAGAAAAGGGGTTGATCCACTTTGCATGATAATACAAGGAACTACAGGCACATGAAAGCCATATTTGATTGGAGCTATTAAGGTTGCTCTTGAAACAGAGTCTCTACCAGAGAAAAGTCCATTATTCTTTTTGGCTCCTACAGGGGTAGTAACATTCAACATTTCAACAACAACAACTCATTTGACACTTCATATACAAATCAATGAGATAACCGATTTCTAAGGATCACATTTAATCACTTTGCAAGAAGAGATAAAATGTGTAAAATATATCTTAATACATGAAATGAGTTTTATTGGAAGAAATCTATTGATAAAAATTGATTCAAGACGTCGACAAGCTTTCCCAGAAAATGCCAATATTCCTTTTAGTGGAAGGTCAATTATATTGGTTGGTGATTTCAATCAATTGCCACCTATCATGGATAAACCTATATATTCATCTAAAGGTCTTGCAAAAGAATTATGGGACTCATTCACAACCGTTGTGACCCTTGATACAATGTTATGACAAGATGGACAAAGTGATGAGCAAAAATGTTTTCGTCATTTGTTGATGAATGTTAGAGATGCAGTGCCAATGGTGGAAGATTAGAAATTGCTTATGACTCGTATAGATACTTCGTTGGATGCTTCCACAAAAAGAACTTTTGATATGGCCATTCATTTGTTTGCAACAAATTATGATGTGCATCATCATAATAAGCGTTGTATAAGAAAAATGAATTGTCCGATTGTAGCCAATGTTGCTACAAGAGTGAGAAGCAAGTACTCTGTGGAAACAGATGAGGAAGACTTGGAACTTGATTTACCTATTGCAAATGGAGCTAGGGAGATGCTTACATCGAACATATGGACAGATGCAGGACTCGTCAATGGTGCTCTTGGAGTGGTAGAACAAATTGTGTATAACACTAGAACATTACCCCAGAACCACCCACGTATGTTTTGGTAAGATTTGATAAATATGTGGGGGGTTCCATGGGATGAATCAACCCCTCAAACTATTCCTATTACGCCAATTGAAAGAGGTAATAAAAAACAACTTCCATTGAAACTTGCATGGGGGTTAACAATCCATAAGTCACAAGGATTAACATTGGAGAAAGGTACTATTAATATTGGGAAACAATAGATGCAAGGTATGACATTTACTACAATATCTCGAGTTAAAGATTTGAATGGTCTTCGATTTCAAACTCCTTTTTCGTATGATCGATATGAAAAGATGGCAAACGTAGAAAGTGTGGCTATCTGAAAAGCTGAAGAAGATAGATTGAGATTGATTGCTTTGTAATCTATTTAATATGTATTTTACACATCCTCTTTCTTACTATTCACATGTTTCATTATTCAATACTATATACATCTTATTCCTCTTTTAAATATTTAAGTTGTCTATATATACTTCATATAAATAATCATGATCATATACAAATTTTATGTGACTGCCCCAGACTGCAGCCAACCTAGTTCCATCTAAACTCTGGATCTACCATGTGACAAGAGGGATCAAATCCCTTGAGGTGCATACCTCTCCAACTGGATATATACAATAAAAGAGGTTTGCACCTATTGTAACACCCTGGTTTTGACCCTATTTGCATTAAAAATATATATGATGTATATATTGTATATAATCATGGTGTGGAGCTCAAGGCAAAATCCTCACCATCGATTTATCGTTTTATGTTTCGGCGATTAAAATCAATGCCGATGGTATTTTGTGCTAATCATGTAAATATGCAGTTTAACTAAAATACCCACAACCAGCTATGTCAATGTAACAATTAAAGAGATGGGGGCATGATTTCCTAAGGATAAGGAATAGGGGCGGGGGATAATTCAAACCCTTGATCCAACGGGGAAAAGCCAAATGTCAAAGGGAGAACCCATCAAACACTCAACCACCCATTTTGTCTTTTGTGCCCAATCATTTATTTCTGCCAGAAGTGGTTGATTTAGTTATTGCATGGGATGGGCAAGGTATAGAGGTCAAAATTCAAATTGGGCATAGCCCCCTTTTTTGGAAAAACGTGTTTTGAATTATGAGCCAAGTAAATGCCCATTTTTGCTGCCCATTCCCTCATGCATTCACGTTTTCATCTTTATTCACGTTTTTGGGGAGCTCCTAGACATTTTTCATCATCCATCCTTCGTTGACGTTGAGCTCTTACGTAACTGAACCTTCCTGGGTTTTTATCCTTCACGTTTTCAACGGTTTCCTCATTTTTCCATGCCCAGGAAATTCGTTTTTTGGTTGCTGAGTGAATGGCCAGTAAGGAATCACGATTTTGGGGTTCATAGCAGTTGTTTTGGCTCATGCAATGCCCATAATCGTTGTTGAGTTCGAATTGCTCACCCAGGGGTCAATTTCTCCATTTTACGAATACGTTTTTGGTTGAAAAATGTTTTTACTCAAACCCAGAACTTGCATTTTGCTGTGGGCGCATCCTTTGTTTTGGTATGAACTGGTTTGGAGTGGAATTGGGGAAGAATTAGCTTGATAAACCTAGTGTGGGAAGGAACTTCACAGACATATCAAGAGGGGCTGGATTTTCTTCTTTGCACACCCTGAAGAGCACTAGAATGGAAGGAATAGCCGGAGGGACTGTGTAGCAGAGAAGGGGATGCTTCCTTGTGTTGGGTGTGTAGGTATTGGGAAATCCAAGCAAGATCTTGTGTAAGTTCCCATAGCTCTGTGGTTGAGCTCACTAGCTTAGCAATTCATCCTTCCACCTCCTTAGCCGCCCGATAAACCCAAATGTAGTTTTGGCTTGGCTAAATTTTGATGTGTCTTTGGCTATGTGTGAGCATGTTGTAGTTCCCTTATTCCTTGTGGGAATCATGCCCAGCTTGGGGGTGGCAATGTTGCTTAGATATTGATGAGCACACTGGCCTATGGTTGGGTGGAACATTGTAGTGGCATAGCTGGTTACGGGACAACTCATTTTCAAGATAAGTATTTCTTGTGTATTTGACTTTCTGCAACTGTATTTATTTGCTTGATAAATTATGATGAATAGGATGTGTTGAAATGAAATTGCTTCCGCTGTATAATTGCATTTGTTATGCATATATGTATGTTAGTTCAATGCATTTTTAATTATGATGTTCATGGGGCTTAGATCCTGCTTAAATGATAGCACTAGCCTATAGGTTGCATCCTCTCGGACGGGAGGGGACGTGACACCTTTAGGGATTTTATCCATCTCGATGCATGGTAGATCTAGAGTTTAGATGGATCTAGGCTAGTTATACGCACACAGAAATAAGCACTCAACAGTACACAAGGTTTATCTTCAAAACATCTTCATCACATTATCATTCATCCACAATCATACATCTCCTGTGCACCAAGAAATATAAACCCCAAAACAGTCAAAGAGTATTACATCATTCCACACACACTTTCTCCTATATCTCTCTTTGCATACACGCACACACACCTATCTCTCTATTTGCTACCTATTTATATTTTTTTTAGTGGGAAGCCAAATCCCACAAACAAACCCAAAAATATGCCTAATGGACAACAACCCTAACTACTTTCCATCTTTTGTGCTCTTCCACCCCTTTGTTGCATGTGTGCACTTCCTAAAACTGGTCCTTACTCGATCCTACTCCAAAACTCAACATGGGTGAGGGAGCACATCAAATTCTATTGAGTCAAATAACTTGAGACACCAAGGAAGAGGGATCTTATTATTCATGGGAAGGCTCATGACCCAGTGAGGGGACTATCTTTACAACCCCCTCCTCCAACCGAAGGTGGTACTGACAACCAACTAGCACATGTCCTTTCAATGTCCTCGTGTTTCCGCCTTACATACACCTAGGGGTTAACGCAGCATAAATCTTCAAGTTTCTCGGTGTGTCCTTGGGGGCAAGTCTTGAGTTAGGTGTTGTCACCTGATCCTGACTCCTATCTTCAGGTAGAACTCCTAACGAAGCCAAGGGTGGTGGTCCCTAGAAAAGAGTTACTAAGGATCTTAATTAGTTATTAGTTGTGGATGAATTGTTTTGTTGGGAGTTTGAAATGATTTACTGACATGATATTGCAAAGTAGAAATTATATCAGCAACATAAAGATACAACATTCATACATCGAGATGACTTTAAGGAAATGATAATAGTATAAATTGTGCCAGTGCCAAATGGAATCATAACATATTGAAGGGTTGCCAAAAAAATAAAATGTTTTGTAGTGTCTTGGTCAGTTTTAACTTGTTATGGTGATGAGTGGATTACGGGAAGGGGATTCCCGATATACCAAAAGGTACTTGGGAATATGTCTGGATTATGAGAAAGGCGGTTCTGCGCTTGGAAATGTGGGCTGGATCGGAGTCTCTGGGAAGTGTCCAACACTACACTAATAAAGGGTGCAGCCTGACGGTATCCTGAGGTCACTATCCAGTGGTTCCCGCTTCCTTTGAAGAATTTTCCCATACAATGTCAAAGATTAATACGTCGGATTTCCGTATGTTCAAGAGAAGTAGATTTTCTTAATGTGAGTTTACTTAGTTAGATGTGAAATATTAATTACTGCACATTCCTGCTTTTGATTATCCCAAAGCTCAGGGCGAACTTGTGATAGGCAAGAGCATACACCGAAATGGAAAATGTTGATTCCGATTAAATTTGTAAAAGAAAAGTACAAATAAAAAAGAAAAAGAAACTGTAAGACTAATTACTATGGCAAAGAGTATCTTTTCCCCAATCGAGCAAGCTCTCTTAGATAATTAGGTAGAGTAATATCGGGTTAGTGTTCGTTACTTTGCAAAAGTAAATGGAACATTGAAAGAAAACTCAACTAATTGAAAGTAAAAGCAACTAAACTAACTTAAAGTTAGCGACGAAAAAATAAATCATAACCATTGAGAAGGCGACACGAATCCCCCAAGGGATATGGAGTGTAGGCACTTGGAAATCCCACCTGCTTCTCTTTTGTTAATCGTTATTACAATGATTTTTAAGAAAAACAAATAAATACCTTTTGACCCTTGACAATGGATCAAAAAGGTTTACAAATTTGTAATGTTCCCAAAAGTGACATGCATGCAAACCCTAAAAATGACATGCAAACCCTAAAAGTGACATGCATGACATCTAAGCATTATTTAATGATGCATACACCCAATTAAGTCTCCATGCGCATGCATGCAAATCAACTACAAATTAGAAGTTAAAGTGACCTGATTAGGTCAAAAGTTAGGGTTTTTGCAGTTGAAAGTTATAAAAGAAAGATAAAGTGAATGGAGACTTTACTTTTGATGATTATTGATTTTGGAGCTCTTGAGTAGCAGCACAGCGTGGGACACAGTAGTTGGGGTTGGAGACGGCATCTTCAGCTAGTGAGGTTTCGGCAGTGAGATATCTACCATAGTCTCATCCAGGGTAAGCCATACAGGTTCACCATTTGCTCTTCCATTTATTCATAGTTATCCAGTATACAACAGAGATTGTTGCAGGGGCACGTGTGCAATCGTAAGGGGTTTTCAGCCGGAAAGCCCAAATCATTCACTGGGTCTTCAGATCTCAGTTTACCTTCGAAGCCCAAGCACCATTCTCATCATCAGTATCATACTCCAGTACCCGGTGATTATCAGATCCGATCGTGCTCATCCTGAGCAGTTATCATCCATTTCGGGATCAGGGGGGCGTGAGTAGCTGCACCTCTAGAACAATTTGCTAGCCTGCCTAGAGACCTTAGAATTTCCGCATGTGCTAGGCGTTCTCTCCGGCATGGAAAGGCTATCAGTCCTTCAAATCACCAGCTTCATCGGACACCTCCTTCATTGAAAACGTCACCCTTAGCTGATTTGGGGTTCGTGCTGCTGGGGTATCACCGGAAGCAGAAGATACCAGGTCATCTCCGATTCAGCTCTTGATGCATGCATATTCTCTCAAGAGCATTTCACCTAGCTTATCAGTGGTAAGTGTTCATTTTATCCTACAAACCCTAACCCTAATTTTGCTATAAAATAGGGGATTTTGCATGGCAGTTTGCATGCCAGGTTGTTTCAGTATATTTGCATAGAATTAGAAAATATCGGGATTTGGGATATTACAGTGGTGTCAGAGCATGTTCCTGGCCAGCTGTGGGCAGGAAAATGTGTAAATGAATTCAGAAGACCCATACAACATTACTTACTGGAGACAGAGGTTTAGAAACAGTGATAGAGGAGAAGAGGAGTTAGAGGACATAGAGTTGGGGGACAGTGAGTATCAGTTTGGAAAGGGCAAAGAAACAATGGCCGATGATGATAAAACAGCTTTCAATAGTCTCATATTAGCCGTAAAAGAACTCAGTAGTGGGCACAAAGAAATGATGAGTGCCTTCAGGCAAATGACAGAGAAAAATGGGCCCACCCCACATAATCCCTTATTTCCCAATAGTGATAGGGTATCCACCAGTAGCAGTGGGGATCACTTACATACCAACATGCAGAGCCATCCCCATATATACAACAAGCCTCCCCGACCTACCATGCCTCAATTCTTAGATAGTCCAGCTACAGTGCATCTAGCACAAATAGAACTAGAAGAATCCATGAATGCCTATCTGAGAGAGTATAGAGCTTTAGGAGATGACTTCCATTCAGCCATGACCTTCACTGACTTCTACCACTTTAAAAGTAAGAAAAAACCCAAAGCTTACAATAGGCCATTCACCCAGAACTATGAGTTACAACGCATCGTAGGGAAACTGACTATCCCTACCTTTGAGGGTACCCGAGGTGGCCCAACCCGGAATTGGGTGCAGAAGTTGGATACACACTTCCAACACAACCCCATGATTGAGACAGATGCCATTAAATTGGCTACTTTGCATTTGGATGGAGAAGCCCATGAGTGGTGGTACCATGGGTTAGTGACACTGGGTCACAATACCATCACATCGTACCCAGATTTTACACAGAGGCTCATTGAGCGGTTTGATCGGAAGGACCCTGAGGTACACATTAGAGAGTTGGCACAACTCAAGTAGACAGGTAGTGCAGATGCATTTATTTCAGAGTTTCAGATGATAGCAATACATGATGAGGATGTGCATGAGGAGATAGCATTAGAGCCATCTTGTGAGTCTAGCGACACAAGCACATTCGCTAGTCGGATTGTGGACAAGCCGTGTGATGAGTTGGAGTTGGTACACTTTTCATCACCTACAGCAGGGGCCCAAACAGTTATGACAGGAAAAATACATGAGGTACAAGGCAATGAGAACAGCGGTCGAGACAGTGACTAGTCACACATGGAGGTTAGGGAGAGTTTATACAGTCATGAGATAGAGCTTCGAGATGATAGTCACCGAAAGAAGATTGAACGTGTTAAAGAAAGCATTCTAGCAATGAAAGAGAGGACCAAGATACTTCAGAACACCATATTACAGCGAGATGTTGAGCTTACATCTCTTCGAATTGTATGTGTTGAGTCAACGGTTAGGCTTTCTAGTATTGAAGAGCAGTTGGATTACTTGATGGGGCAATAGAAGAAACATACTATTGCATTTCAAAACAGTCTTCTTCAGGAGTACATAGACAAGGTTTACAGTAGCTTGAGTCCACATTTGCATAATGGTGGATGGTTTTTACAGGTTGGCCAAGATCGAGAAGTTGGGCAGCAGTATATGAGCATTCCAGTTGAAATCAAAAGGGCAGAATGTCAGCTTGGTAGGATTATTCCTTGTGATGGTGTTTATGGACAAGGTCCTTTTTGGGGGTTGGATGAGATTAAGGGTTGGTGTCCTATTGAGTGCGTGATTCTTGGGAAGACATTCCTAACCCAGGGGTATAGTCCCACAAGAGCCTTGGGATATTTCGGATGAAAGATGCACAAGTTTGCATTGGGATCCAGGTGTCAGACCTTATGAGGGATGGATACAATGTTTACTGATGGGGTTATTTGGGAGTCTATAGGCTGCTCCTTGTTTCTATACTACGCAGGGTAGAGGTGGATGCATTTTGACCTCTGCAATTCTCAGATTGATTTGGGACCCTGGGATTACAGTGACTGGCAGTTTAGTGATTGCTAGAGGATGCTTTCAGGAGGTCTCTTGTGATGGTACCTTGTTTATACCGTGGTTAGTTACTCTACTTATAGGAGGATTCTATGGGATATCTTGTGATGATACTGTGCAGTGCAGTGCTTGGAGCAGAGGGTGCTACAGATCTCCTAAGATAGTTTGGGACCCTGGGATCATCCCTGGATTCAGTTGGTTCAGTTTGATTGATTGTGGAGTTGCATTGGCATTGCTTGAGGACAAGCAATCTTTGGCGAAGGAGGACTGTAATGTTCCCAAAAGTGACATGCATGCAAACCCTAAAAATGACATGCAAACCCTAAAAGTGATATGCATGACATCTAAGCATTATTTAATGATGCATGCACCCAATTAAGTCTCCATGTGCATGCATGCAAATCAACTGCAAATTAGAAGTTAAAGTGACCTAATTAGGTCAAAAGTTAGGGTTTTCGTAGTTGAAAGTTATAAAAGAAAGATAAAGTGAATGGAGACTTTACTTTTGATGATTATTGATTTTGGAGCTCTTGAGTAGCAGCACAGCGTGTGGCACAACAGTTGGGGTTAGAGACGGCGTCTTCAGCTAGCGAGGTTTCGGCAGTGAAATATCTGCCCTAGTCTCATCGAGGGTAAGCCATACAGGTTCACCATTTGCTCTTCCATTTATTCATAGTTATCCAGTATATAACAGAGATTGTTGCAGGGGCACGTGTGCAACCGTAAGGGGTTTTCAGCCGGAAAGCCCAAATCATTCACTGGGTCTTCAGATCTCAGTTTACCTTCGAAACCCAGGCACCATTCTCATCATCAACATCATACTCCAGTACCTGGTGATTATCAGATCCGATTGTGCTCATCCTGAGCAGTTATCATCCATTTCGGGATCAGGGGGCGTGAGCAGCTACACCTCTAGAACAATTCGCTAGCCTGCCTAGAGACCTCAGAATTTCCGCATGTGCTAGGCATTCTCTCCGGCACGGGAAGGCTATCAGTCCTGCAAATCATCAGCTTCATCGGACACCTCCTTCACTGAAAACGTCACCCTTAGCTGATTTGGGGTTCGTGCTGCTGGGGTATCACTAGAAGCAGAAGATACCAGGTCATCTCCGATTCAGCTCTTGATGCATGCATATTCTCTCAAGAGCATTTCACCCAGCTTATCAGTGGTAAGTGTTCATTCTATCCTACAAACCCTAACCCTAATTTTGTTATAAAATAGGGGATTTTGCATGGCAGTTTGCATGCCCGACTGTTTCAGTATATTTGCATAGAATTAGAAAATATTGGGATTTGGGATATTACAAAATGCTTTGGGAAGAAGAGGAATAAAGGAGGGGGAAAAAGGATGGACTTTGGCTAATCTGAATGGCTAGAAACTCGAAATTTCGACAGCATTTCCCTCTCTTTTTCCTTCAACCTGCTAAAAACCAGCAAGTTAAATTCACCAAAAAGACTAGTAGGTTAGCTAAACATACATTAAAATACACCTACTTAGTGCTTGCAAAAGATAGGAAAAAATGATGGCATTAAGCACGGATAGAAATAGTTTAAATCTAATCTAAGAATGAAGATTTGAAAGCACTTTAGATCTAATTAAAAAAGTAAATAAACATGATAACACTTGGATACGATTTACTTGTAAAAATAAAGAAAGTAACCAAAAAGAAAGAGATTTAACACTTTGAAGAAGGAGAGGAAGCTTGCTCAAGATTTGAACCTTTTTTGAGATATGTGGATGCCATGGAAACAATAAATTGTAAATCCTTCAAGAATTGAAGAAGAGGGCGATGAAACTTAGCTCTTTCCCTTACTCTAAAATGTAACCTGAAAAGCTTATTCACACTTGAACAAACGACTCAAATCTAGTACATTCAACTAATGGAAACTAGAAGAGCATGAATATAACTTAATAAACAATGATACTCTCAAATCTCAATAAGCCAAATGGTAAGTAAATAACTTGAAGCATCAAATATTTACTCTACGTGTTGTAGAGATCCCTCTAAGGTGGATTGATTACCAAGTGTATAACAAGCATGAATAAAACCAAAACAATATTAACTCGATATGCACACACCATTCACCAGTTTGACATGAACACCAATGGACATCCAAAGTCTCAATATTATTCAGATAAACAAAACAAATTACAAATGAGCAGAGGTTCAATACTCCATTCCAAATGAGAAAGAAAGCCTCGCTTCAATAGGAAAAATGAGAGCAAAACCCAAGGGGGGTGAATTTTTCAAGTGTTAGAGCTTTTTGAGATGATTGGAGACGAACTAGAGTGAACTAGAGGTGGTAGGCGCCACCTCTCACAAGTTAGGCCACCCACTCCTCTTTCTGTGACACATATACAACAAGAGGTGAGCTCTTTCATGGATAAATGTGCCCCTCTAAGGAGAAATTTCCCTCCTCATGGATTTGATTGGAATCAAGTCGATTTGATCTTGATTTATTTTTCAATTACCCCCAACATCATCCTTAGTTAACCCGAAACATGTTCGGGACAAGTTCTCACTGATTTAAGGATTTGTTTGATCTCCATATTTTCTCCTTTTTTAATTTTTTATTCACTTTTTGCCCTTTTTGGAGACTTTTTCACTTAAACGATAAATAATCATTTAAAATTTAGAAAAAGTGGGTTTTGGAGTAAAGAGGGTGCTTCGAGTTTGAAAAGAAGAACCCCCATGGAAAATACCCCTCTAGACCACACTTTTATGACATTTTGAATTTTCTCAATTAAACTATTAAAAAATAGCCTAAGTTTATGGAAAAATTTATATTTTTCGAAAATTAAAAAAAACTAAGGGGGGCATAGTACATGTTCATAATGACTCAAAACAATGTCTAGCATGCTTATATACATTGGCACATGGACTTTAATAAGCTCCCAGGGTTTAACCACCAAGATGACCATCCCAACTTTGGAGGAGCGATGAAATACTCAAAAATTATACATGGCTTATTCAGGATTTTGCATAATTGACAAGGGAAAAAACACCTTAGAATGATCGGCTTGACGTCTATGTCTTGGGAAGCCAAGTCATTCACAAAACATTTTCCATGCTAATACATTTATTACAATATCACTGTAGGGTATGAACATGTAATTATTAAAAAAGGGGCCCAAAAATGGCCCTGATGAATCATGGAACTTCTGAGCACTGATAATGAACGAGTTACCCATTCATGACGTTGACAGCTCACTGGAAATCCACTCAAGTGCAACTTTAGTGGATAACACCCCATAAGCGAGGGGTTCCCGCAGTATGATCAAAGAGCATGTGATACCTGTTATCACATATATTGTAGTTGGGATACCATGATGCGGCATTTAGATTTTCTCTTTTCCTCTGAGCTAGACTTATTGACGGGGATACATCATGGATCATTTTTGCAACATGAGCCATTCAGAGCCTTTGTTCAGCAGCAAATACAGAGTATTTCCTGGCCAGGATTGAGATCTCCTTGTCTTTTGAGATGAATTCAGTGGTGGCCTAGTTCATTCGAGCAGAGTAGCAGATATGGTACACAGTTTATAGATGGGCATCTCAGATAGAGACATGTATATAGTGAGATCAGGTATATGGCTCTTTGGTGGGATTTTACTCTCTAATGTGTACTAACACCTTGGACTTGTTGTGCTATGATGATTATGGTCACTTATGCTTATATTATATCGATGTTTAAACTTGTGTTGAGAATGATCAAAGAATATGATGTAGAAGACTATTGCTTATGCCATGCTTTACACAACTTTTAAACCTTAGTGTTATGTTGGTTCCATGTATCACTCGTCCCCATCCATCAAGTTCATCCCTAATTGATTTTCCTCCCATGACTTATGATTGACTGAGACCTAAGAGATTGAAGATCATCTTCCTCACTTTGACCCCTATGCATGATGGATCCCATGTTGTTTTATGTCTTGGCTCTGAGTTGTGCAACAAAACTTGTCGAAGCCTTGATCCTTCTGGGCCAGGAAAACCTGTTGGTGTTGGTTTCTGAGCTTAGGAGAGTTGGGTTTTGAAGCCTTGATCTCTCTAGTCAGTTGCCCCTGATGTTTGGTCCTGGATGTAGATATTCCCCCTAGTTTCCCGAAGAGTGTCAGCTAAAACTTGAAGCAATATGTCTACCATCATTACATGCATTGTGTTATATGCTATATACTGAGAAATGCAAACCCTCAAATAAAGTTGCAAGCTGTGTCTTTAGACACAACTCAAAAAGGGCTATGAAGTGAAATTGTGAAAGACCCAAATAAAGCGATGGATAAATAAATGCTAAATCTAAAGACTGTTGGCCATCTTATTGAAAGGTAATGATTAATTCCTCACGAAACCTGCGGGTTATGATGTGAGATGGAGTAAAGGACAACTAATTCTAAGTGTCCCCTAGGATCTCTTCACTACAGTTTCTTGTGGACTCAACGCAAGGGTCCTAGAAAAGATCATCACAGAGCTTGATTATTAGCTTGGATGTGAGTTGGAGACATGGTGTTAAAGTTGAATTGACTCTTTTCAGATAAATTAATCCACTTTTGAGACATCACCATTACCTATTGTTTAGTTGTCATGCATATGTCATTGTGGTTGTGTGTTTGTCATCATTTTGAGAGATCATATGGTCAAAATCAACTATAAGTCATTTCCCTTTTGCCTTAGCCTTGTTTTCCACCTTCACCCTGTTATCACATATATAGTAGCTGGGCTACCATATTCTATTTTTCAGACACAGTACATTTTTCAGCCAGATCTCTTACATATGAGATGCTGAGATGAGCATTTCTGATGGATCATTTTTGTATTAGTGGACTATTGTACTCTCCCATGCCAGGACTGAGTCTCAGGACACTCAGATTTGAGGACCGATATAGCCATTTATGTTATTTGAGAGCAGTAGTGGATGCTCAATGTTATATCAGTACTTTCTCATTAGATATATGGTGTGTTAGATGGATTATATTGCATGGATATGACTCAGTATTTTATATGGTGTTATGGTTATTATTGCTCTTATATTGATTCTTGTGACATATATTGACTTGTGGTATTATGATCTGGCGGTCATATTTATATGGACGTGGTTGTATATTATACTATGTATTGATGTCCTTACTTTGGCTTTGAAGTTCTTGATCTATACTCATTAGTTTTACCCTCCTTAGGGAGAATAGAGGTAGTCATTCCCACCATTGTTTTGGTTTGCTAGTGATTGGCTCCATCATTTCATTGTCTCCATCCATCCATTACCTTCCAGTTTAATTTTCAACCCGACTGACTTCTTGATTTGTGGCATGGAGGACCTTTTCCCTGCTAGAACCTTTGTTGGACAAGCCTCCCCGTTTACATTGTGTCTCGTCTCTGAGTTGGTGACAAAACTTGCCTTTGGTAAGTTGGATAGTATGCATAAATCATTCTGGTCGGTTGTCTCGATGTTTGGCACTGTGCAGAATTCCCCCTAGTCACTTGAGATGTTGTTTGCTAAAACTGAAAGCTCATGTACTACTTTTATTGAAATATTAAATATGCGCCCATGGATTATGAAAATTGTAAAACTGTTTCTTAACATATGTAAAAAGGGCAGGAGCAATGAAATGCTAAAATACTCCTTGAAGAGTATAAGAAAAGGTCCAAAAAGCAATGGTTAAAAAATGTTATATCAAAGAATTGCTGACCTTGTTAAAAATAAATATGGCCCAGATGAAAGCTGCGATTAGTTGTGCTTTTGAGCACTGGTGAAGTCCCAAAGGGTTCATATAGGGCAAAAAGGCCACAGAATAAAATGCGATCTTAATGAAATTAGATCAAGATTGATGTAAACATGATGTCTAAGTTGAATAAGCACTCTCTAAACAACTCATCCATTTGTGAGGCACTGCCATTCCTTGTGTTGTTGTTTGTCCAGTATTTGTTATAGTGAGTTCTCCCTTTCCTTGTCCAAAGTGTCATGATGTTGAGTAGGAGGTCATCTTTTGCCTTAGCCTTGTCATTTCCACCTTTCACCCTTCACTAGCAAAATGACTACAGCTATGAAGTGAGTATAGTCTTGAAAGTCTGAGTCTAAGTAATAATAAATAAAGCCTGATATTTATAAGTATTTGTTGATGTACCGCTAGTGAAATGAATGCTACTTGTTGATTTTGTTATGTGAATGAGTTGTAGAGCATGGTTTAAACTCTTAACACTTGTAGCAGATTGATCTATTCTGAGTTATTATTGGTGTCTGATTATTCACAGATGGTTATATTGTTTATTGGATATGATTGATGATCAGACAAAGACCTATGAGGGGTATGAGTATACAACTTTGATGGATTGGGACTCTCTGAGTCCAATGAGATAGTTTATTTCCAGTTCCGGGCACTTACAGATGTGATCAGGGTTATTCTGCTTTTCTGATGCAGTTTTTCTTTACAGATTGATATTTTTGAGCAGAGAGATGTTTCAGTTGGATCTCCTAGGGTGTTGTAGGGGCATAGGGGTGTGCAGCCACTTGTTTGTACCATTGTACCCCCATCCTAGAGAGCCTGGTGGGCTCAGTTTGACAACACAGGCGCCCTAGGAGGCTGTTTTGGCAGGATCACATTTCCCGAGGTAGATTAAAAAATGATTAAATGACTATTGAAGAAATCGATTTGGGATACTGAGGCAAAGAAATGGCATGGGGTGAGTCACAATGATGAGAGTGATGTCTTCCACACCTTCTCCAGCAGTTTCAACATTTTATGGGGCCCACGCCTATTTTTGGGCAAATTTTATATATTTTCTGGATTTGCTTTGCATCTGATGTGCTCAAATGGTGATTAGCTTGTCTTCAGCTTACTAACATCGTGGAAATTCTCGTGAGATCTATTTTTTTCGTGGCTATCATTGTTTTGTCTACAGGGGGCGTTTTGGCTGGAGCATTTTTGTAGGAGGACCTCAACTCTTTCGGTTCTCTTCATCTTGGATTAGGGGGTTTTCATTAGTTTCACTGCGATCTATGATTACTTCATTTTACTGTCTTGTAGCATTCAGTTTCTTTATTTTGTATGTGCAAATCTGATATGGTTGACGTTTTCTCATGCAAGGTAGGGGGCGCTTTGATGGCTTGGAGCTTGCATATGCCATAGAAATCACGGGGATCTTCCAGGATTGATCGGGATAGCTAGGATCGTCACTACTACAGAATTCTACAAGCTTATCTAGGTAAGATCCACAGGTAAGTTCTTTTTTTCTGATCTTATTCCAATGTACCTTGCTGAAATTTAACTATTTTTCTGAAAAACTCCTAAACCATAAAAATCTAAAAAATCAAATAATCAGGGAACCGTCCGATCTTTTGCCAAACCATTTCTGGGTTTCATAGATCGGGCCTCCTCCTAACTAAATCAACTGGAATGCTGGTCAAATTCCTCATAGATTGACCTAGATCTGATTTTTTAGCAGAAAACTACATAACCCCCCACTGAAAAAATTGACCTGCTAGAGTTTTGAGTTTTTCTGATTTCTGACTTCACAGATAGATAGATCGGGTCTTGGGCAGTCCAAATCAACCCCAACGATGTCAGGAGGCTCAATAGTTTGACCAGGATTTGAAAAATAGATTGAAACTGCCCTAGCGCCCTCACTGAAAATTGGCCTTTTCCGGAAGTAGGTTTTTCTGAAATTTGACATGATAGGCTGATAGATCGGGTCCCAAGCATCCCAGAACACCCTCAACACTGTGCTAATTCATCCTGGTTTGCCCTAGATCTAAAAAAATCAGTTTTCAGCCTCCTAGCCCCATCGTCAGATTTTGACTTTTCTAGATCTGATTTTCCTGTTGTTTCCCTGATTTAGGCTTGTAGATGAGGTCTCCCTGATCTCTTCTCATCCTCAACGCTAAGCCATCAGCCTTCCGATCCCCCCTAAAGCTTCAGATTTGTCTTCCTAGGCCCTAGCGCTAGCTATCTACTGAGCTGGGTTTCCTGTACCTTGGCTTTTCTGGACCAATTGCTTTCTGGGTTCGTAGATCAAGGTGTTTCCCAAGTGGGTTTCCTGAAACGTTGTCTTATTGCTGACTCCATTGCCCAATGCATACAAAACACTGATCTCCAAGCTAGCACAGCACTTAGGCTCTTAGCCTTTGCCATCAATGTTATCAAAACCCAAACGGTTTGACCGGTTTACAAGCTTCACCGAGTCAAATCATGCACTCAAACCGTTTTTGGCTGGTTCCATACAAAATTGGACAGTTTCAAGGATGAACCACCCGGTTCCAA
>LPNX010746762.1:0-17983 GCA_001517045.1 Pseudotsuga menziesii | reverse complement strand
ATTTATAACCTCTTTGTTGATGTACTTTTCTTTAGTTATGTATTTGCAATCGATGTTTTTTTGGTTTTATATGCTCTTGCTATATACTTGAGAAACTTGACTTATTTCTTTATAATGGTTTGAATTCACATGGATGCACATAGATATATATGTATTTTTTGAAAATATGGATGTTTTATGTATGTTTGCTCAACCGGTTTTTTGATCCGGTTTGTTTCCCGGTTTTTGTCTGGTTCCGATCCGGTTCCGGTTCCAAGGGTCGGCCGGTTCGACCATCGGTTCAGTTATGATAACATTGTTTTCCATATACCAACATTCATTAATAGCTCAAACACCTTTTACTGAGTCTGATTTCTAGGTACTGGATAGTCCCAACTCTATTCGTGCTCGCCCTGTCATAGTTACGTTTCCCAAGACAGTTGCTAGTATGTAAACCCTAGAGCTAGGGTTCCCATTCACCTTGCACCTTAAGTACCCTGAAGCCCCATCTGATCTTCTTATGGTGTCTAGGTTCGATCTCTCCTGTCGGGAGCAGATCCGGGTCTCCCCCATTGTTGTCCTGGACTAGGATAACCTAAAGTGAAGGCTGCCTTGATTGGCGTGACAACCATCCATTTGGGAGTCTAGGCAGTCGTGGTTCCACCCCTTAGTTGCTTGCCCCTCTACCATCCATTCTGGATCCACCTTAAGTAGGCAACTACAAGGCAGGTGATAACACACCCAACACTAGAAAATTGTTTAAACTTTGCAAGTATGGCCTATACAAGAGACTTCCATAAGATTCAATGATTTTTCAAAGACACAGGTATATCTTACTGGTTATTATTATTATTATTATTGTTGTCACCATGATTCTGACTTGCATAATTTAAATTGGGTTTTAATATACATCTTGGAGCAGTTCTTACCTTGGATGCATGGAGGTTCAACTTAGTTCAACATCTCACCTTTAGTTTGGGTATTTTGACCTTGTTAATTCACTTGACCAAGTCAAACATGATTCCCAAGGCAGTGGCTAAAATTTTGACAGTGTTTATATTTGCTCTCGACATGCCAGGACCAATACGGTGGTTTCAGTTTTCAGAGTTTGGCCCCATATTTCATGATCAATGATTATTATCACTTTATTATTGGTCAGCTTATATTTTATTACAGATTACAGTTACTAGGGTTATCCTAGGGATCCACAGTGCTCCAAGGGGTATGAGTAGTCATTGGTACCATTCTACTGTGTCCCAAGACACTTATGTTTAGTCAGTTTGCCCCAGTTCTCATCCTGGATGAAGTTATAATGATTTTTATGATTTTTAGAGGATGTACCACCAAAAAATGAACTAGGAAATCACTAAAAAAATCGATTTGGGTTGTGTGGTAAAGAAAATGGGAAGGGAATTTCTCTGGATGATTTATTATGGCTCTCTGGACATATTTGCATCAGTTTCAGCCAGTTGATGTTCCAGATTATTTTCTGTGATCTCTTAGGGAGAACGTTCTCCATAGGGCGAAATTGGACAAAATGGCCAAAATAAAAGTGTGCAAATCAAGTTATATCTTTAGAAATATGTATGGGGGGGGGGGGGAATGACCCCCCATGACCCCTAAGTGTCAAATTTACAAAAATAATGATTTATCATGTTGTAAAAATGGGCTTTATGAGGTAATTCGCCTCCCTCTTGATTTAGTCATGTTGATTCATGTATTGATCCATGTAAAAGTGATCTCTACCGTTGATGATGTCTTAATCTGGACTGTTGGATGAAAAAGTAAGTTAGGGTTTGTGTCTCTTGAAATCTATATAAAGAAGAGACCCCCCTCATTGTATCCCATCGGGAAATTTGGCTCTTGGCTATTGGAATAGAGAAAATATTTTCAGAGAAATCATGTGTCTTATGTGTCATAAATTGTTCTTTTGCTTGATTGCAAAATTATTTCTGGAGGTGTTCGAATTAATTTATGTTTGTTCCAAATATATTTTTGTGAGGGTCGTGTTGTCTGTAGGAAGGCATTTTCTCTTGGGGCATTTTTGTGAGATATCAAACTCTCTCCATCCAAAAGCAATGGCAATCAGGGGGTTTTTCTAATGTGTCTTTGATCATTGGTTATGCTTATTGATTTATCTTGCATTCATAGTTTCTTTTTCTATGGATCAATTCTAACTTGACATAGGTTGCTCTTGCAAGAAGAGGGGCACACTAGTTCATCCTGGGCAATTTGATTTAGCTTAGAACTTCATCAAATTCACTTGGAATTGCATCTAACCGGGGTAAAGTGTCATTGCGTTTGACATCTACAAGATTTCCAAGTATTTTTGTTAGTAGTTCTTTTGTTTTAATTTCCAATCCACCCAGCAAATAGTCAAAACCTTAATTAAAACCTTCAAAAAAATTCTTTGCGTCATTTTGTTAGGATTTTTGGCAAAATTTTTCTAAGTTATTTCACTCTTCCCTAGAGCTAGGTGGGTTTTCAAAAATGTCATCATTAGGGACTCCATCTGTCCTGTGGGAAAGGAACTGGTCTTTGGGCAAATCGCCCTCCTAGGGTTTTCAACTAATTTTCCTGCTTTATGATCCATCTTTTGGCTTGTGCTTTAGATATTGTCAAATCCATCTTCAAGCCATCTTACTCAAGTGTTATATTTCCTTAATTGTTCACCAAACTCATCATTCTGGGCATACTCTCATTTTCCACCTTCAATCCCCCAAGAGTAGTGGCATTGATCATTTGCACTAGCACTTACAACCTAGATATACATAATAGATATACGGTCACTGAACATAAACATTTCAAGCTACATTTTCACTATATAAACCTTGATTGTCTAAACCATCCTTTTTAGTGGCTATCTTTCTCATATCTAGGGTTTCTTAGTTATTCACCTTACGTACTCTATTTCTATAGTTTGATCTGGTGTGTTAGATTTAGATCTTTCCTTTTAGGTTTGACCAAGGTCTCCCCCTTTGTCACTTGGCTTATTTGTGGCATAAAGTGAAGGGTGTCCTAACTGGTGTGACAACCAATCCATATCTGGGGGTTGGGATACTTGTAGTTCACCTCTTTAGTTGCATGTCCCCTCTACTTTCCTGAATAGGATACTGTTTATGGGGCAACTACAAGTTGTGTGATAACAATACCCTTGTAGCACAATGGAAATCTCAAGTCCTCGATGTTATGGCTTCACCAAGAACTTCACCTTCAAATAGATAAGGAGGGTGCACGCTCACCACCACATACTTCAACTACCCTTTGGCTAACTCTACAACCAAGGATGTAGATCATGCTAACCAGGATTGTCTTGGTTACCACATCAACGGTGGCCATGCGTATGCCTTTGAACTGAGTCAAATGCCTCGGAGATGCGGAGGAGGATGGGTTTGCTTATTGTCCATGGGAAGGCTCATGACCCAATGATGGCACTAGCTCTACAACCCCCTCCTCCCACTGAAGGTGCCATTGACAACCAACTAAAATGTGTCCTTTCAACATCTTCGCAAGTGATGGGTTCCCACACTATAAACAAAGAGCAAGTGATGCCCTTGTAGCACAGTGGAAAGCTCGATTCTTCGATGTTATGGCTTCACCAAGAACTCCACCTTCAAATAGCTAATGAGGGTACACTCTCAGTACCACGTACTTCAACTGCCCCTTGGCTAACTCTACGACCAAGGATGTTCATCATGCTACCCAAGCTTGTCTTGGTTACCACATCAATGGTGTCCATGCTTATGCCCTTGAAGGATTTAGACTCGGATAGGTTTGTCTGAGGCACACAAATAACTAATGGAGTAGCACAGAGTTCATCCACCTATTGTAGGAGTAATCCTAGACGAACATGAGCTATAAGAAACTGAGAATTAAGAAGTCGAGACATTTCCACCATTAAGGCTTAAAAGAAAAGCTAAGCTTTTTAGGTCAGTAAGATAGAGAGCCATCAACAGGAGATAGAAGCAAAACAAGCAAGGGAAATGTTGAAGTCCATTGGAAAGCAATTTGGATGGGTAAACATCTCAGACGAGAAGCAACAAGTAGTAATAAGTACCTATGTGTTTGTCGAGAACTTGGCACAGTTGAAGAGTTTTTAAGCCATCACCCAAAAATTGTACCTAAAGGGGTACCTCCCTCGGTGCCTATTGCCACCCCTTTTGTAATGGTTGTCCCACTACTATAACCTAAGCTTGATGCAGTGCACAACCCATTGGTCATTATACATACAACCAGTTTAGGGTCTAAGTTTCTAGACCAAACAAAAGGAGTCTACTACAAAGTGTTTAAGACAAGGAGGTCATATAGCAAATCCAATCAGAATAACCTAGCTAGCCCTCATGGCAAAAGAAGTCAGAGAAGGACATGTGGTCCACATGCAACTTCTCATTGACTTAAGGAAGATGGACCTAGCCTCACTCGCCGAGCTCATTACAAAAGCCACGATAGAGATAATGGGCAGGGATAAGGAAAAGGATGATTGCATGAGGGAACTTCAAATTTGGAATTGTAGCTCAAGGAACAAAAATAACTATGGGAAAAAAGGGACATGTTGCAAATGCAAGTAAAACCAATGGAGAAAGCATGTGGAGGAATCCATGACTAAGCAAATAGAGGAGAGTGTCATTGTGATAGAAAAATTGAAGAAATGACCTATTGATGCAAGAAAGTAGTGCAGTGGCCAAGGTAATAACAACCCTATGATAGATTGTAGAAAATAGGAAAGGGTTATTGGAGTTTGCAACATATGCAAAGGTCAGAAGAGAACATGAGAAAAATGAAGAAATTACATGATTGAAATAAAAGCTTTGATCATTGATCATATGATTAATGAAGTATGTGGAAGAAGATCATAGAAAAATATTAGATTTGATCATTGATCCTATGCCTAATGAAGCCCGAGCATAAGTAGAAGTAGCTATGATTAAAATGTTAATGGATGAAATTCCAAAAGCATGGAGACATCCTTGCAACACCTAAGTAGAAAATTCAGCAGGAGATAAAGAAGATATGATAATAAGATTATTAATGTCCAACAAATGACCTCAAGAATAGGTCAATGGGACTATGTGGTGTTAAAGAAATGTAACTTCGAAAGATATTCTATTGTATTTCCTCCTTCGAGAGATGTCCTTGATGTAATTGGTCATGTAAAAGTCTTGAGGTAAAACCTCTATTGTAAATCGAGTCAATAGCACCCACAAGAATATTATACAAATGTTATTTTGAGTCTCACTAGGTAAGTTAGCATTGTTTTAGAGCAGCAGGTCGACCTAGTTAAGTTAATATGTCACTCACTTGATGAGTATAAATACGTGAAGAGCCTCCCTCATTTAGACACACATCTTACTCGCCCAAGTGCGCAAGAGAGAGAGTGAAGAAGTTCGTTGGAGAGAGGAAGTTGTTAGTCTTGTTCTTGGGGTTGTTCACTGTACTTGGTTGACTTCTATATTGAGAAAGTTTTGTTGGGTTTTCTCCCCCAAGAGGGTTTCCCGAGATAAATCCCTGTGTTTTTTGTCTTGTTGTGCTTGCCTTTCTTTCAGTGATCCTAATGTTATGGTTATGATGAAATGATGCTAAATGTTTAAAGTTCTTGTATAACCATTAAATCTCTAACATGTGGTACCATGATGTCGATACAAAGTGGGAATGCTAATGCAACTCCTATATAAAGCAAGATGTGACATTAGAGGAAATTTGGGGTCTAAAATGGGCCTTATAAGAAAACGCGTCAACAATAAATTTTGTGAGTTGGAATTCAAGAACCAATAGAATTTCAATAAAATGAGTCAACCATAATGGTTGAATTGACATATTTGTCATAAAAGAAAACTACTTTTTTGTTCGTATTTTCGACATATCTCTCTTTGTTTTTATTCAAATTTCAAGCAGAAGAGCTCGTTGGATGCATAATTTAATTCTGCATCCAACAAGTACCCACACTGCATACTTTTGACGGAACCCTCTACCCCCAAAACAGGAAATACCTGAAAAAATATGATGATGATGTCATCATCACGTTTTTTCAAGTATTTCTTGTTTTTGAGGTAGCGGGGTCCGTCAAAAGTATGCAGTGTGGGTACTCGTTGGATGCGGAATTAAACATCATCACGTTTTTTCAGGTATTTCCTGTTTTGGGGGTAGAGGGTTCTGTCAAAAGTATGTAGTGTGGATATTCGTTGGATGCGAAATTAAATTCCACATCTAACGAGCTCTCCCGTTCAGAATTTGAGTAAAAACACAGGGAGATATATTGAAAATACGGACACAGAAAATAGTTTTTTTCATTCTTCCATCAAAATTAATAACTATTATTTTATTATTTTAACTATTATTCTATTATTTTAACTATTATTTTATTATTTTCCTTAGGAGGCCCATTTTAGACCTCAAATTTCGTCTAATGGACTCTAACCCAAAAATCCAAAAAGAGCGAACTTTGAAGATGTAGATCCAACCCCGAAGAGATAAGTACAAGGAGAGTCGATATAGAAGAAAAATATACAAGAAAAGTAGATCTAGGATCTGTGATACAAAAATGGTGAGTATGTCATGGTACATTAGAAACGCTAGAAGCATCTCTCCTAACATCCAAAGGCGAATGAAGGAATCTCGAAAAAAAAAGGACAAGAAAAGTAGATCTAGGATCTGTGATACAAAAATGGTGAGTGTGTCATGGTACATTGGAAACACTAGAAGCGTCTCTCTTAACATTTGAAGCCGAATGAAGGAATCTCGAAATAGTAATCTATTGAAAAGAAGAAGTGGAAGAGCTGGAAGAAGAGATATAATGTGTAGTGTGCCACCACATGAAGTGTGGAACCTGCTACTATGATCTAGATGCAATCAACCAACTGTTGGGATGGGGATGAGGCTAGCCACGTCACTGGAGTGGGGGCGACCGTAGAGGTGGTACACTATGTCCTAACTAATCTGTGGTTAGAAGTTGTGCCATCCTTTGTCGATATCTTAGTGCCCCTAGATGAGGGGAGCATTGAAAAGAAGGAAGTGATTCACAGAGTGGAAGTTGGTCCCAATTGCAAATGTCGCTGGAGGAGGGAAAGAAGTCGAAGGACCTTCTACAAGTATAGAGCTAGACATCTCTGGTCCGAGTACCTAAAGAAACTAACTAAAGTTTGAAACTCCATGAGAAGAAGAAACTAACCAAAGTTTGAAACTCCATGAGAAGAAGGTCCCTAAAAAACACAATGCAACCGCCTATAAATCTTGTAATAGATAGGAATGGAAGATGAATTGCTCATTGGTCTCAACCTTTCAAAGATGCCAAACCTGGAAGATCTTGTTTGATCGGTCGATCTGGTGATGATGAGAACCCAATCTAAACTGTCCCAAGGGGATGTGAAGAGCTTGTGTCCAATGGCGAAGTGTGTAATGGGGCCAAACAATGAGACCGCACCTTAGATCCATGATATGTGCAACATAAAAGGCCATCTTTGGATGTAACCCACCCCCAAAAGTTGATTTAAGTGACCTGCATAATCTGTTTATATATATTGTCTTGGGTGATTATGTTCAACTCTTGTTTGGTAGGTAAGAGGAAACCAAATGGATCCAGCGAATACTGAAATGGAGGAAGTTTGTCCATTGTAATGCCAACAGAAGCCAAAAGATCCATAACTCCCATGTACCAAGGTTTAGTCGGCCTAAAGGGCTAGCTAAGCCAATGGATTGCAATGAGAGATAAGCCAAGTACGAATACCGATCTCTCCCTATCGTTGAGTCAACGAAGCTCTGAAGGTGGTGTAATAGTGAGACAAGACGAAATATTGCCTCAAGCCAGAAGGGGTGAAACTCTGCAAGTATGATGGGTTGAAGAACTGCTTGTTTGCATTTGATGATGCAACAGAGGAGGAGGGTTTTGCACTCTCTCTACTAAGGTCCAATCGGTGTCTAGTAGACAAGGCCCCCAAATATTTGAGCCATAGAGGATTGTGGGTCGAATAAGAGTGTCCATGAGAGACATCTTAGATGAGATGTCCTGAAAATGGTGTCTGAAGCACTCCCTCTCGAGAAGGGCTAAGGATCTGTATCCTTTGTTGACTCAAGGTTGAAGGGCATGTTGTAGACTGAAACAAGGTCCTGTGAACTGTACCCCCAAATAGGTATAGGTGTTAGTGATCTCAATCTCCTTGCCTCAAAAAGAGAAATGAAGATCTTTGAAAAGTTTCTTCGACCTGTTAAAGATCATGACCTTGGTTTTACCTAAGTTGATCGTCCATCGACGAAGATCACAAAAGAGGGATAAGGCATCTAGTTGTTACTATAGCCCCTCTGGTGAGGGGGCTAGGAGGACCAAATCATTGACAAAAAGAAGGATTGAGATCAAGAGTTAATGGAGAAGGAACTTGTCCATATCCTAAATGTGCTCCTGTAGGAAAGACTCTAGCTTGTCGATGTATATCCCAAATAAAGTAAGGGATAGGGGACAACCCTGCTTGACCCCGACGGTGCTCATGACAAATACTGATATCCTGTGGGTTGTGCGAAGGTGACCAAGGACCGACTCATAATCTCATAATGGTGGACAGAAGGGTTTCAGAAATGCCAATGTCTCTAAGCCTCTGGAGCAATGCCACTCTGGGGATAGAGTTGAATGCTTTCTATAAGTCTCCAAAGCAACAGTAAACTTTCAAGGAGTGATGGCATGCCTCCTAAATGATGGCCTGGAGCGCGATAATGTGATCAATGGTCTGGTATGTCGGTTTCAATCTCGCTTATCCTCTATCTCTAAGGTGCCTCCTCTCAAGATCCCTGGAAACTTGCATATGTAGAGGTGTAGCATAGAGTTTGGAGTTAGTGTGGCCAACCATGATCGTTTTGTAGTTATTGGGATTTGCACTAGGGTTCGATTTGTGGATTGGGTGATTTAAATGGTGTGACAAAGGTTCTGGGAAGCCTATATAGAGCATGTGGTTAAACATATCGGCCAAGCAATAGTCCAGTGCATGGAGGCCATGCTTGAAGAACTCAGCCTGGAATCCCTCCTCATCGAAGACTTTGCTAGAACTCATGACCCAAACAACCTCTTGAATGTCACGTGGAATGAATAAGAAGCATGAAGAGGGGGAAGAGGTAACCTAGATAACGGGCTGCCACAAGGGGTTGGGATATCATAGAGGGAGGAGCTATGGGAGAACAAGGAATTTGGATCAAGGTTAGACGGGAGATGGGAGTGGCGGTGGAAGAGGGTACACCATTGAGTTACTGCAGGAACAATATGAGAAGGTGTACATTGATTCCATCGCATTAGATACTCTAGATGGCAAGATGTAAGAGCCAAAGGTACAAAGCATATGGCAAGGCAAGATGCTCTAGAAGATGAGAGAAAAGGCTAACAAATCTAGCAAGAGAACTTGCAAGAAAAGCGTAATCCTAGTTTACAGTGACCAACAAGATGAAGAAAAATGCAGATGCTAAGTTGGGAGCATTGATAGTACCAACTAAGGAATCCTTGATAGACATTTCAGCAACAAAGTATGCCCAGAAAATCCAAGGAGCAAGCACAAGTTGAAAACCTATTTTTAATTAATTCAAATAGATTCAAAGACAGCCATAAGAGAACTTCCAATCCTAGAGCCCATTTTTTAAGAATGAGATGTGGAACCATCTAGGACGAGTTGGAAGGTGTGGTCAACGAGTTCTTATGGCTTAGTTTTGACTAAGGGTTGGCATATACTAGATTCTAGTATAGGGAGAATCTGCATAAACATGAGACCGAAGAGGTTTGAGTATGCAATTCCACAGAATCATGTGTATGTAGTTCCATAGAAGCCCGAATATGCAAAGGCCGATGAGTCATTTCATTCATCCTCCGTGCCCAATATCTTCGACTCTCTATTCATGTATCTAAAGGCATAGACCCTTTTGTATGAGTGGGTTACAGCTAGCAGATCCTTCAATATATTCAAGGATCTTCTTTATCCACTTCAATATCATATATATATGAGAGGTGTAGTTGTTATTATAATAGTTAGTGGTTGTAACGAGAAGAAAGGAGATTTATGAGTTAATGGTTGTGTTAGGATTTCTATCCATGAGTTATGATGTATTAATCAAGTCGATAATATAATGGAGACCTATTCTTGTCATGTATTTGTATTCACATTATTCTTGATGATTTATATAATGTTATACTTGATATGTAAGCGAATATGGTTGAAGGATATGTAATGGAATGCACACTTGCACTAAATATTTAATCCTATGCACCTTAATCATATGGAAACTATCATGCATGCATTGGGTGATATCTCCTTCCTTCTAGAAGATTAAATATGTTGAAACACTCAACTACATCGAACCTATTTTGGACACTTTTATGGACCCTCGGGTTTTTCAGAAAGCTGATAGTTTCACACAAGCTCTTCCATGAACAAGGAGAGTAAGAACATTCGAACAGGAAAATGGAGAATGCTCATGGGAGAGGAATGCTCCCAATTGGAATGGAGGAGTGTAATAATGGTCCATGAATGAGGGTGAATAGCAATTTCCGCCCAAGATGTTTGCATTTGCATAAGACAAGTGCACCCTTCCTAATACGTATGGGGGAAATATCCCGAGGACCACCCAAGTCAAAGATTGATGGGAAATGTATGTAAAGAATCATTGAAAAGGAGGGAGGTTGCACTTGAAAGGACAATTGTCGAATCATACCACCAAGCACCCACTTTCCTCTTCCTCTCTTATTATATCACAGTCCCCTTGTTACTTTATGTAACATTTTTGGTGGATATTACGTTCTTATGTATTTTCCTTTTATTCATGCTTTTACATCCATAAACACATCATAAAAAACATAATAGCTATACCATAATTTTAACTTGTTACCAAGGCAGCCTTCACCTTCAACTCCTCACTAGGAATATTTACAATGCATTTACATTATTTACTAATGGGGTCATTTAACTCTGCCCACGTGGCTTGACTCCCATGACATAACTTCATCATTTGATAAATACATGATTCAACATATATGATTCCAGGGTTGAAACTTGAAATCAAATACATGATTTAACATATATGATTCAAGGGTTGAAATCAAGGTATTACACTTCTTAACATATATGATTCGAGGGTTGAAATCAAGGTATTACACTTCTTAACATATATGATTCGAGGGTTGAAATCAAGGTATCGCACTTCTCCAGTTAAGGAATGTTAATCTAGGCAGAGAACTCATGTAAGCGGGTGCACCACTAGGTGGTCTACATTCATTGGATCTCATGTTCCAATCCTAATCTAAGAAAGAAAGACATGCCGCACCACTATTATCGTGGAATAGATAAATGCTTTGAATAGTTTGCTAAGTTCAGGAAATCTCTTTTCCATCATAGTTTGCTGTTCATACTTTTCAGTTTGCCTGCATGTGACCAGATCTAGCAATAACAATAGTTCTGAGAGTTAGTTAATTTTCCAACATTCTTTGGTTTTTTTGTTTGCTAATTTGATCACCATGTACTCAAATTTTAACAAGAATAAGTTAAATTTTGGAGTATATATGTTAAAGTGTGCTTTGAACAGGTCTGGAAAAAGTTTTCCTTGCACAATAAATACTTCTAATGTTAGGAAAAACAAACACAGTGTTAGGTGTCAGGTGTAAGCTTCCAGGACATCAACAATGGAAAGGATGGCAACTGCTGTTATGTGTTAAGTAAAAGCTTCCATGACTTGAACAATGGAATGGATGGAACCTGCCATCTGAAAGAACATATTTTTCCTCTGCGTTCTATCAACTTCTTAAGGAAAGACCAAACATTTTTTTTGCTCAATGTTCTATCAACTTCTTAAGGAAAGACGTTACTTGATAAATTGGTTTTGACAAAAAGTTGGATCTTTGGGTCATGCTTCCACTAGAACACAACCTTCCTATCTTAGGGAAGTCACGTAGATGCTATGAATTGGTTCAAGCTTGAAAGCAAATAATGAAAATGGCAGATTGTGAAGTCCATTCATAATAGCAAAAAATTGGCCCTCTTATTAAAAAGCGATTGATTCAGCTTTTTAATCATTATAGGACAAAAGTTTGTATAACCCATTTTCTACTACGGTCAGGGTAAACATCAATGATATCATTCAAGCTATCAACTTCTGTTCAAGAATGTGTCAACTAGTAGCTAACTTCAAAGATTTCTATCACCCGACGATATGCATAAAAGCCTAGTTGTATTTTCAAGTTTGATATTTCTAAGCTTTTAAAACTTGAAAAGTTTGAAAAAGTTTGAAGCTTTTGAGTTTCTAACAAAATTCTCCAATGATAAGTTTGTAAAAAACAACTTTGAGAATAGAGTTTTCAAAGGGTAGGGCTGCACATAAAGGTTTAATCTATTTTAGAATTGTATGGCATGAGTAGCAATAATATGCAAACAAAGAGATACAAGTGTTTGATTCGAAGTTAGAAGAGCAAACTTCAAATTGAAAGAGAAAGAAAAGATCAAACTTAAAATTGAAAGAGAGAAAACCAAAAATATGTGAAATTTTAAACTGATGAGAAAGGAGCAAAGATTGCCGAATAGGAAAAGCAAAGATAGATTTGTCTTGCCACATGCTTTACTATTTTTCCTATTCTATCTTTTCCTTGTTCTTCGAGGGGAAGGGATCATTACTAACTAGTGTTTGTCTAGTGCTTCATCACTGTGAATCTCCTCAAATTTTGGACCAAGAATTCTCAACCATTTGTGGTGCTTCAACTTCAGTTTGCTGCAACTCACTGTTGAAACAGACCCACAAGGCTGTAAAATGAAATCTTGCTTTCAGGACAAAGAAATTTAGGAATAAAACACTCTGCTTGGAGATGCTCTAGATACACTTTAAAACTTACATGGCAAGGGCATTTGGCAATTTGTGATACTCTTTGTCTAAAGGGCATTTGGCAATTTGTGATACTCTTTGTCTAAAGACTAGAGAATTTTTGTGTGAAGATCGAGATCCATATAATTTTGATGGTGCGCAGAAAGGTGACCTAGTGAGAATAGGCCAGAGAGGAAACATGAGAGCACAAAATAGAAAATTCGAAGAAGGTGAAGAGACATACCTCCAGTAATATTACAAAGTTCAATGTAATAGCTCGATTGATCTTGCTCAAGAGGAAGCTTGTCAACCTTCCCACCCAAGTTCCAATCCCCCGCAACATGCTGGCCCAAAGTGGATTGGCTGGAAAGTTAAGTGCCTTGCAGTTATAAGGACATCTCAACCTTAGGCTGGGGCCTGAAGTGGATTGGCTGGAAAGGTAAGTTCCTTGTTGTTATAAGGACATCTCAACCTTAGGCTGTCACAAGTATCTAGTATATCTGATTTGCAGGCTGTTAGGGAGTATAGTAGTCCGAAGTGGATGGGCTAAAAAAAGTAAGTGCCTTATAGTTATAAGGACATCTCAATCTTAGGCTGTCACAAGTATCTAGCATATGCGATTTGCGGGCTGTTAGGGGTTATAGTGGTAAATCAATGGCAGTTTGATCTGAAGTATGAGACAAGTTTGCTTGCGGGTTGTTGTATATATCCTAGGGAACTGTTAGAGAGTATAACGGTAAAGCATGGTAGTTTGATTTAATGTATGAGTTTTGCTTGTTGGTTGTTGCATATATGTTATATCCTAGGGAGTATAGTGTTAGTTTGATCGCAAGCCTACCCCAGGTCATTCTCATCTGTTACTAAATAGTACATGCACACAATAGGGAAGGTGGAGATGGTAGCTATTATGTAGAAACCTAATGAAGGTAAATGATATCCCATAGCTTTGGATTTTCTGAATTACACCATTTTCACAAAAAAATGAGCAGTGGGTTAAGATCCATGGATGATGCAGTTGAGTTAGAACCAAGTTCTTTTTTTCATTTAGCTAATTGAACATTAAATTGAGATCAAATTCGTTGTCATCGGCAATGGAAATTTTTTGGCCAATCCAACAACGGAATTTTTTTTAGCTAATCCAACATTTGGCATCTAACTGAGATAGAACTCACTGTCATCAACAACGGAAATTTATTATATCATGTTGCTTCTTATGGATGCTATTTCCATGAACATATTTTAGAAGAATTTGAGTATCAAGAATGCAATAAACCAGAAAAATAATTCATTTCTTAAAATTTTGCAACTTAGTTTATATTTCTTAGTTTATATTTATAGGTTTTGGGGTTTAATAATACATCTATACGTATTTTTGTGTTTAAAACAATATTTTTCAACTCTTTGAAATGTGTTTTTGGGATTTATAGGTCCATGGGTATCAACTACAGTATTAAATTTGGTACACCAATATGGTGAAATCTTGTTACTATGCATTTTACATAATGATGATACCATTAAAAAAAAAACTATTTATATGTATGATCCAATCAAGAACTCTAAATGTAGACTATGTATACATCTTTCATAAATGAGTTCATGCATTGGTGTGACCTCATACTAATAACTTTTGAATTAACCAAAGAACCCATATATTTTGGTATTGCGATTGAAGAATATTGTCAAATACTTACTCTACAATCAACACAGTATTTAAAAAAAAAAACATAAGAAAACATACTCATTTATGTGTATATCCGACAAAGATCCTTAAATGCATTCATAAATGCGTGCACGCAGCTTCAAATTTTACTAACTTTCGAATTTAACCCAGGAACCCATATGTTTGGGATTGTTATTGAAGAATATTGCCAAATTCTTGAGCATTGTTCGATTTAATCACCATAATAACACAACACCAAAACATTTATCTTTCACCGTAATAGTACAAAACACTGAAAAAAACACTCTATTATGTTTTTGGAGACATGGTTCACACAAACTGCATTTTTCTACATAATCTGCAATGTAATGACGGTTGAAGGGAAACTTACAAGCCTGCATTGTTTAGTCACTGCAGTCTTCGGCAGAAGCACAGAAAATTCAGGCAGATTTCTCAGCAAATTAGACTCGCCAGATTTAATGCTTTCTAGAACCTCAGCAGAAAAGTGACATAAACATATAAAACATATAATGGCGTACAACAAAAATTGTTATCATAGATTTTGGCTAATAAATATTTGCTTACCTGAGAGAGTGCAATGTGGCAGTGAAATTTTCTCCTCCCCTACAGGTGCAACTTGTGTACATGCACATACAGCTGGGTAGTTTTTTTTACACAAGCTAGCTTTATTTTCACAGGGCTCTTCCATGGAGAAAATATAGGCTGATGTAGAGTTCTGTCTGTGTTCGCACCTCTTCTTGTTGCAAATTGTGGACCAGTTTAAGTTTTCTTCTCTGAAACAACATGAGGTGTAATATTTAAAAGAAAAAGTAATTGGTTTCTCACAACCACTAGGCCCAAAGATTTGAACAGCAAAATGTACATCATCAACATGTCTAAAAACTAAAATATCTCCAGGTTCAATACACTGGTCAGAAACAAAACTTTCCCAACCATCTGTGAAAGATGCCAGTGTGTTAGCACAACAGAGATTCACATGCCACAGATGCCCACTTGGGCCTTGTAGAATTACATCTTTACAGAACCCACATTGCATTCTTTTCACAAAGTCAGTGGGGATCCCCTGCAATAAACAAAATACAGTAGAAAAAGAGTGAATAGAATTAACAAAAACATAACCCGCATGTACATGGTACATCAAACCATCGGAGAATTCATCTATATCTCTACATGGGCACTGTTAAAAGAAGATGTGAGTTGTGTTTAGGCAAACCAGAACCATCACCTTTGGCAGGTTTAATACAAATTTTAATATTCTACAAAAATCTGAATTGAAACCAGTATCATGATATCAGCTATTTTAAAACCAAGAAAGAGTAATATAATACTGTCACCCACCAAACAAGAAGAGGAGTTGGTTTCCATGACTTTAAAAAAAGATGTGCCGCTCCAATCCAAGGGGGCACGAAATGATGCAATGCATGCTGTGCATGTCCTAAGAGTTGGCATTCTGCTACAAAGTTGAGTCTATAGTATTAGTGGTCAATTTTTAATCTAGAATATGTATATGAGTTGCTCATTGGGAATTTTGAGCACTATTATTACACTTACATGGAAGGCGTTTTCTTCTGGTCAAGTTTATGGTTGAGCTCCAACGCGCAGCAATGCGCACTAAAGCCTGCTCTGGTTAATTTTCGCCTCAAGGTTATGCCCACGATGTCACGATGTCCAGGATGGGACCTTTGCTTCATGTTGGTCCTCCTCCGCATACCCCCTTCCATCATCATAAGCTTACATGATCTCAGACAAGTAATAAACCACAGCAGTGCATTTGATGTGGGGATATCGACGATTGGATCAGCGGTCAATCCAATGGTTGATGACCAGCTGTTTATATCCCCGCAGCAGCATCCATGATGTCATACTCATGATCATCTCCATGATCTCAATTTAACAATTGCCCATCCATCACCATCACCTGACACTTCTCACAAATGAGATCTCCAGCAGCATCCAGGCCCGGATTGCCAGCAGTCCATCCCCTCTAGCCTGAGACATAACTTTGATTGTGACAACTGGTGAGTACACTATCATTGATGATATGCATGGACGGCCATCCGTAATCCGTTCCCCGTCCTCTCTCCACGTGGTAGCTAGCCGTTTCCTCGCCGTAGTCGCGGATTCCGGCGTTCATGTCAGAAAATTTGCGATAATCAATACATATTATGGACCTTCAACTCAAACAAATTGGAAATTCACTGCACGGGGTTAAATTTGACGGGCGTATACCCGTATTTAGGTTTTTTACCCGTCAAATACGGGTGAATATGGAAAAAACGCGTCATCTAAGAAGGGCATTTTTTTTAAAACAGTAGTAGTTTTGACGGGTATTTATAAAATTTGCCAGTGTCTAATTTATATATATATATATAGTTGTACAGGTGATGAGTCTATCACTGGTGCGGGCCCGGCAAATTGCAATGCATTATGCAGCCCGCGAGATTGAACATTCCAAATTCCAACGTAACTACTCCTGTCCTAAGGAAATTGGAAATTGAAGGCCTGATTGCCGTCCGAAGCCTGAAGGCTAAAGGGAGTCGGGACTCGTTCGAACTTCGTAGTCAGTTCGTAGGCGAATATTAGGAAATGGAATAGGGCGAGACTCGAGTGGACACTGTGCAGTGTGGAGTCCGGAGACTGGAGTGATCGGGGGACTGGGAGCATTTAATTCTACCATTTAATTTCTACCAACCGCACCAGCTGAAGGCTTGAAGCTATGAATGAAAAATTGAAACCCTTTACAGGTTTACTTTGGTCGGGACTCCAAGCATGGAATTTTGAAACCAACTCTGGTCTGGACTCAAAGCTTGAAAGTTTGAAAGGGTTACTCTGGTTAGGACTCAAGCCTGGAGGTCGCCGCAGGCCGAGAGTGCAGTTGCAGGCGGCAGGCGGATTAAGAGGTTTATCATTTACCCCTGCTCTCGAATTTGAATTTCATTTTTGTATGCATAGCCTGTAGAGTTGCAGTAATAATGTTCATACGTTTGTGTTTGTCTCCCACACGTCCAAGTTCCAACCGGCCAATCTTCTTACTACTGGTATTGAGAACGGACGGTTTTTCTTCGCTTCCCCACTGCACATTTCCAGGAGGTCCCTCTTTGTTTTTAGAAGCCCTCCCTTAGGAAATCATGCGGCGTTGCTCCTGCAGCTATATCAGACACACTCAGAATCATAGCATTATATATATATAGATTTCCCCTAAATCGCGGGGATGCTAAACTAAATAGAAATAGGGCTATTCGCTCGATTCAGAATTGAAATTGCAATTGCCAATACTACATACACAGAAATTTGCCGTGATGGAAACGTAAGCCATTTTATTGAAGCAGTTTAGTCTTCCTTTGGATCCCGTTTGTTCTCTGCTTCCAGTTTTCTCTTCTTGTGCTCCATTCTCTGGAGTTGTAAACTGATTTTGAACATCAGTTGGTTGATGAATCATTTTTGGCCACGGATTTTTCTATTTTTTTTAACTGTTTACTATTCAAAATCCTTCATCCTCTAGAGATTCTTTCTAGT
>LPNX010746759.1:2107-12692 GCA_001517045.1 Pseudotsuga menziesii | reverse complement strand
TACCTATCATCAATTGATGTTTGTATAATTAATAATTATATTTTGATTTTCTGACCTATCATCACTCACTACATATATCTATGCAAATTGTAAGTCAAACACAAATTGTAACTGTTACTGAAGCACCCGAAGAGGTGTTGGGCTCAAGAATGGAGTTGTTAGACCTCGGTTGAGAGGTATTTGTAGGTGATCCGAGGCTTGTAGAAATTTGGCTACCTTTTAATGCACACCCTAGAGAGCATCGGAAGGGTGGGTACGCTCGAGGGACTGTATTGCAGAGAAGAGGTACCATCTTCATGTGGGGTGGGGTAGGTTTTGTTGGTGCCATGGTTGTATAAAGCCAAGTCGGATACCTGTGGAACCAAAGAAGATACTTATGCAGATAAGTATTTGGTTCACTTGACAACTTCTTGTCGATTTTGTGTCAATATACATGTGCATGTGATTCATCTATGATTTTGGAAAATATTATGAATACTAACATGGGAATTGACTCATTGCTTGGGGCTTGAGAATAGGTATTGTTCGTTGCCGAAGACATCAGAAATGTTCCAAGTTGAGGAGAAGGACTCTCCAAGACTAGAAAAACATCTTGTGGTGTGTGTTGATGCATGCGAGCAAGGACTTGGATGAGTTCTAGATCGTGCCATCAGACAGATAAAGGTGCAGAGGAAGCACTGTGGTCCGAAGATGCTACATAAGAGTTGGAATATGCCATGCGATTGGCACATCCATTTTGTTCAATTTTGCAAAGAACTGAGGGCGGTGCCAGCTTAGCAATTGTTAATTTTTTTGTAAATCACTGAGGACAGTGCTATTGAAGGGGGAGGGGAATGTAACACCTTGGTTTTGACCCCATGGTATTCAATTGCATGTGATGTAGATATTATATAAAATTTTGGTGTGGAGCTCAAGGAAAAGGCCCCACCATGGATTTAGTGTTTTATGTTTCAATGATTAAAATTGATGCCGATGATTTATGTGCTAGCCATGCACAATATGTTTGAGACATCATGTAAAATGCTAATTAATAAAATACCACGACTAGCTACGTGCCGCAACGTTAAAGAGATGGGGGCATGATTTCACAAGGAATAGGGAGGGGGAATTATTTAAACCCTTGAGCCTATGGGAAAATCCATGTCTAAGGGGAAAACCCATAAGTGGTTACTACCCTTTTTGTCTTTTATGTCCAGTCATCTAAGTGGGTGAGGGGAGTTATTTCCTTGGGGCTTGGGAGGTGTGGGAAGCCGTCACTTCTGGCAGGTTTGTCAATCTTGGATGAAATGCATGCCCAAGAAAGGGTCACTCGTTTTTCCCTCACAGGAGGGGGAATCCAATTGCATTCCTCTTGTAGGTAGGAGGTAGTAATTCCTGAGGAGGCAACGATTTTCTCACTCACATAGGGGGTTTTTCCTCATGCAGTGGGCAACTCACAGAGCTCTCTTTCCCCAGGATTGTGGTTGCTGTATGCATGTGATGCCTGAGGGCATCCACGCTTTTCTTTTCCTTGCGACCTTGGAGCTAGAGTGTCTTCCCCATTCATGTTTTGTAGTTCATGTGTTTTCCCCAGTTCCCCATTCATGTTTTGTAGTTCATGTGTTTTCTCCAGGGTTGGGGAATGGATTTGAAATCATTCAGTGGTTGGTATCTCTGTTGGGCCGTGTTTGTGTTGATTCCTACAGTGGGGAATTTTGTTTTGTGGTTGCACAACAAATGGAAGAGAAGACCCACGAATTTGGGTGTTTGTTGAGGTAGTTTTGGCCACGCAAAGCCATTGATTGTTTGGTGGAATCGATTTTGTCCCAAGAGTTGTTTGCCCTTAGTTGGCACTTCTGATTTTGGAGCCCATGATGTTTTCTTGCAACCCCAGAACCTTGCAATTGATGTGTATGCCTCTACTGTTTTGGTTTGAACTGTATGCAAGACTAGGAGTGGAAGAGACATAGAATGTGCTTAATAAACTTGCTGTGGAACCTCACAATAGGATAAGAGTGGTTGGTGAACCTGTGCTGCACATCCTGAAGAGAACTGGAAGGGAAGGGGTAGCCTGAGGGATTGTGGAGCAGAGAAGGGGACACTTCCTTATGTTGGGTGTGTAGACCATGTGGTTGTCAAGCCAGATAGATATTGTGAAGGTGTCCTTAGCTCCGTCGATGAGCTCACCAGCATAACAGTTATTCCTATCCACTGCCTTAGAGGCCTGACAAACCCAACTTGAAGGATGGCTTGGTTGTTATCATAATAAACCCATTTGTTGGCTTGGTTGTGTCTTATTTTGTTTGGCCTTGTGTGCAATCCTCGGCTGGTCCTTTATGTGAATGTTGGCTTGGATATTTAGCCTCATAAACCCAATAGTGCATCTACTTGTTAACTGGCTTGGTTGTTTAGCCTGATAAACCTAGTGGTGTATTTGCTTGTTAGCTGACAGCCTGATAAATCCACTGTGTTGGCTTGGCTGGTCCTTAAGGTGAGTGTTGGATTGACTTACTGTAGTCTAATAAACCAATTGTTAGCTAACTTGGTTGTTGGCTTGATAAACCCATTAGTATATTACCCTATATGTGTAAGCTTGATAAACCCAACTGGAAGGATGGATTGGCTGGTAGCCTAATAAACTCATCTGTTGGATTGGCTGTGACTGGTATAAACTTTGGCTATGTGCCTGTATAAGTCTGTGAAACCCAACTGTGTGTTGGCTTGACTTTGGATGTATGAGTTGGGCTATGTGTGAGCCTATTGTTATTGTTCCCTAGATCCTTGTGGAATCATGCCTAGCTTGAGGGTGGTAGTGTTGCTGAGAGATTCTGAGCACACTAGCCTATGGTTGGGTGGAATGTTGCAGTGACGTAGCTAGTTGCGGGCCAACTTCTTTTCAAGATAAGTATTTGTGTGCTTAATATTTGCAATTGTATTTGCTTATGAATTGTCATGAATAGGTTGAATGCTTGAATGGATGTTATTTTCTTCCGCTGTATATTACATGATTCTTATTTCTATATATCTTTAAGTTCATTTCATTTGAATTATCATGTTCATAAGGCTAGATTGCCCGTTAACCGCAATAGTGTGTTGGTCGTATCCTCTCCATCGTTGGTATGAGGGTTGGATACGTGACACCACTATCCTCTATTATGTAGCTATGTTCAACAATATAGATTGATGTGTTTTAAGGAGACCTCTTGGCCTTGTTTGGACCTACAAAAATTAAAACTCCAAATTTTCTTTCCTAGAATCAAGTCCTTCATGTTGATTTGGTCAATAGAGATGGTGAATTGAAAACAAAAGTTAATATTAACAACCAACTTATACCAGTTCCATTGAATGTTTCTCTCTTGGTACTAGTGTCGAAATTTTAGATTTTTCACTAAGAAATAAAGGACCATATGATAGAATAAATTCAAAATGCATGATAATGTTACATGAACAAAGTTTATTTAAAACATTATCACAAGTCTTCCAACAACATAAACGTGCCGTAGACACAACTATTTCTTCCTTCTTAAGATCATCGATCTCTTATTCTATTGGCTCCATTGCAACTATTGTCATTGGCTTTTACCAAAACAATAGAGCCAATGGATTAAGTATCAAAGATGGAGAAGCAGTAAAAAAATACTGCAACCATGAATTCTTTTTTTTTTGGTAAGCTGCACAGATATATTATATTACAGAGGCAAAAAAATTACAGAAATATAACTTGGCTACCTGAGGTTGAAGGAGGAAAAACCCCCTCCAGAGCCTCTCAAAAAATACTAGCCTTCTGACCATATTCACAATAAAGATGTCCATGACTAAGAGACTTAGTTATAGTAATCCATACTAAAAACAACTAGCTCCTATATATGAGCGAAGCTGAATATTTTCCAAATAGAAGTAAAAATAGACAGTGTCATGAGAAATTCTTAAAACCTAACCAAAAACCACTAGAGACTTGACCAAAAAACCTTGTTGAAACGATCATTTAAACTGGAGGGGTTTCTTCAGTGATGGGGCAGGCCCATCATTCTTCCTGCGACAGAGTAGGTGAGGTGGTGGCTGCATTCAATGCCGGAGAAAGAGAATGCGACTGCTGCTCATACTGTTGGGCTGACGAATCCTCCAGATGCTTGAGGAGAGGCTCCACGGTAGAGGGAACCGAAAAAGGTTTGACACGGGGAGCTTTCGTAGAGCAGCCAGTTGCGCTGCCGCTGCCACCAAGACTAGTGAGAGCCCGACCACCAGATTCACTGCCACTAGCACCACCACCCTGAGCACACCCCCCAACTTTGCGCACGTTCAGACTAGAGATGTTGGCCGAATGCAAAGGAGTTGTCCATGACCGTAAGCTAGGTGTCAATCTCTGCAATTTTAGCTTTCATGGAGTGAACAACTATCCGAGCCTCAGACCAATTGTTGAGCATGTCCTCTGCCAGGTTACAGAGCATGTTCTCCAGCATCCAATAGTGGTTAATTTGACTGCCCTCCTCACCCATTGAGAGCTTGTGGTTGAGGACCCGATTTTCCCAAGCTTTCACCAAAACACAGATGCACGGAGAGATGTGAGGTTCATAGTCCGCCGGGATCTGAGCACTGCAACCCCTCTAGGATTTTCCTCGTCCGGAGCTAGCTCATCTAGAAGTTCCTCTCTATGCAACTATGAATTCTTAATAACCATTATAACCATTATTTTTTAATCACATATATTATTTTTATTATTATATAATATTACATTATCCTTATACTTTATACAAGTTATACTAACTTAGGGCCTACATTATAACCAATACGTATAAAAAAAATTATAACAATTTTATAATATATAGTAATCAATATGTTAGTCACGCTATATATTATATTTAAAACATTTATTATTCACGTTAATATGTTTTAAACATTTATATAAGTATGCACAACATAAGAAATTCATTTTAGTATGAGGTATTTGTTATAACTTAGAAATGTAAAACATTAAATGATTTTGTTTTTTAATTTAAGTTTGATTTTTGAATAGTAATATATTTTTATATTAAAAAAAAGTAAAAGTATATAAATATATGATATTAAATGATTTTGTTTTTAATTTAAGTTTGATTTTTGAATAATAATATATTTTTATATTAAAAAGTAAAATTAAATGAGAATGAAAGTACTTTAAAAGTACTAAGTACATAAATATTATATTTGAAAGTAATGTATGATTATTTTATCATTATGAGTATGGTTAACCATGGATTTTCGTCCACCATCTAGAATTTGACAAGTAAGCAACTTTAACTCAAGCAATGCCATCTCAAGCATAAGGGATGATGTCATTCTCTAGCATTTGATTGGTTCTTGTAAAGTTCATTTTGATTCCATACATTTTTTATTTGATACCCATTTTTTTACCTCAAAACTCTCCTAATGTAAATCATTTCTTTACGTTTGAATAAAACAAAGCATCATAACTCCAATTGTAATAACCTATAGAGTTTTGCATCAAGGTGACCATGAGTGGCTGGAAAATATGGATCTACGCTTTTTAACAAAGAAAAACAAGTATCCCATAGTTTTACACTACCTTGGTCAATCATTGTAGCGAGTATGTTTATAGCCAAAGGCATGTCTTCTTAGTCGTCCATCATCTATTTTGTGAAAGCAATTAAGCAACATACTAGAAAAAATGTAAATGATAGACACCGTGACAAAAATGGGAACATGTTTTAAGATGAACTATTTACTGAGATATTATTAATCACATTATGAAAGTTACATTTGTATAAACATGGTAGTAAATAATATAATATTATCCACTAATTTTATCTCTACATTAAATGTAAAAACATTTTCCTAGCATGAACATACCATAAAGAGCATTTGCAACATAATTGCTTGACATAATATAAATAAAGAATTAAAAAAAAAGAAATTTTACGATAAGTAAATTAACAATAATTGTAATAATTAAAAAAATACAATATGGAGAGGGTAACATTCATTCCTCCCAACCACCCAAGCTACATCTATTTGACAACAACAAGGGTTATTCTTAAGGCATTCATTAAATCATGGATGGAGAATGACATGGTTTTACTCTTTCTATAATCCAATAACATCTTCTAGAATTTTATTAAATAAACAAATTATTTTGTTTTTAAACTTTTTTATATTTTATTTTAATAATATTTTTAATACAAAATAATCTAGAAAATAAAAACAATAATTTTTATCTACTATAAAAAGAAAATTAATAATTTTATGAAAATGATTTAAAACAAAATAATTTACTTGAAAAACTTAAATCATTGTACACTAATATTGTTTAATGTCATGTAATCCCATAAAGTTTAAATGTTGTAATTATTTAAAGAAAATAAAAAAAAATATAATTCATTTAATTGGTATTTTAATTTTTAAAATTTTATATTAATTAAAATCAACATTAAATTTCAATAATAATGATGTCCTATTAATCACTACAACTTTATATATATATATATATATATATATATATATATATATATATTAATTTAAATTTATTAACTTTTGAAATAAAGATGAAGCATTAAACTTGACACACCTCAATGAATTTCATCCTAATTTCATCAACAATTTCTAATATTTCTCTTGCAAATAATATATCTTTAGGTTTAACCCTCTACTCCTCTTGTTTGCAAACAATAACTTATCAATCAGAATACTTGCAACTCAAGTAAATGCCTTTAAATAAAGAGTACCCAAAGACTTTTCAATATAACTATAGAATAATTAATAGAAATGCCCTTATCACACCTAAATCACAAAATAAACTTAACTTAAAATAAATGAGACTAGGTTCATAGGCTCCAACGAGCCTTACGACTTTGAAGGGACATAGACCTACAAGAGGCCACCCCTTTCCTAGAACTTGAATTTAAAAGGTTGAACTTCCTCTTCAAGTGCCATCAACTGTGATGGGTAATTACTTATCAGAGTATGAAATCCCTTTAAGCCTAAGATCTTAAATAAATCATAAAGCTTAAAATTCATGAGTTTTTTAAGAGTTGGACAGTTCTAGTATTTCTTTGTGATCCTAGTATATCATAGCAACAAAGCTTGAAAGCTCTTTTTTTCCTAAAGAAGGGCCTTTTCTTCTTGGGCGTGCCTTTTATTTGCCTAGGACTTTCTTGGAAGTAACTACCTCCTCATATTGACCACTTTTCCCAGGGAAAAAAATCAATGCTTACTTAAATAAAAGTTTTGTCAATCCACAACATGGTTGCTCATAACCATCCAACAATTTTATTAAGATTATTGCATGATTAATCATCTACATCATCCATTAAGGTCTTAACTTTAACTTCATAAACAATATTTACATATTGAAAACAATAATTTAACTTTCAAAGTCATATATATATATGAGCCATTTTATAATGTAAATAGGTAAAATGTGTTATACATATAATATGGGTTATATATTTATAAAAGAGGCATTTTTATAATGGAAATGGGTAAGGTGTGTTATACATCTAATAATATGAGATGTTATAAGTTATAATAAAAAAGGTTATCATATTTTTAAAAAAGAAAAGAAAAATTATTATGGATTTTAATTAAATTTATAGAGTAATTTATTTATTTGTGATTTTTTTGGTAAAATCTAAATTTAAAATGTTTGAATATCCTATCACACCTAAATTATGCAATATTAGTATTTAAAAAAAAAATCAACTAAACTCCTAACAAAATAATACAAAAAATAATACAAAAAGTATACAAGAAAAAGTAGAATACTTAAATTATACCTTAATTAATTCTACTTAAATTACACCTTAATTTATTTATTGGACTTATAAGTTTTAATAATGAAAATAGATAAAATGTGATAAATTTATTTATGTTATTAAATAATAGTTAAATATAAAAATATAATATGAATTTATATATTTTTAAAAATTGTATAAATATAAATATAAAATTGTAAAATATATTATTAATGAGTGTCTATTGTTTTATTAAAAACAAATTAAAAAATTAATTAATTAATTACTTATTTTTTAATTTTCAAATTATATATTGTTTTTATTTAAAACTTTATTTTTTTTCACATTGATTTTAGGGCTATCCTATTTTAAAAAGGAGGATGTGAAAGTTTCTAATTTTTTATTATATTTAAAAACTTTTTTATTTAAAATTAGTAAACTGTGTTATAATTAAATATAAAAATGATATATAATTATAAATATTTTAAATTATTTCCTTTCTCATATAAAAATTTATTAAATAATGGCTGGTATAAGTTATACTCACATCGATTTTAGGGCTATCATATTTTGAAAAAAGGATGTGAAAGTTTTTAATTTTTTACTATATTTAAAAACTTTTTTATTTGAAATTAGTAAAATGTTATTATTTATCATTTAACATAAAATATAATATAGAATTATAAATATTTTAAATTATACAAATTGAAATATAATTAATTATTAAATATTGTGTTGTTAAATGTATATTGATTTTAAAAAAAATCAAAATTATATAAAATAATGGTTGATATAAGTTATAATGGAGGGTTATTATATTTGGGAAGAAGAAGAAAAAAAAAATGTAAAAGTTTTTTCTTAGTATTTTAACTTAAGTAATTTTAATTTTAATTTAAAAGTCTATAAAACATTTTTAAAATTAATTATTTTATGGAAAATATCAGCATTGCTATTTAAACATGAATGTATGGTCATTTTACATCAAGCATGAGTGTATTTAATAAAAATGGGCCTCATAAGAGCATATCAAGCATTACATAGGGGCTCCCAAGACGGTTACCATAAAGACCAACCAAATGGCCTTGCTTTTCCAACGATTTTTGGATAGAAACCGGTTACAATGGTTTATGAAAACGGTTATATTTGCAATTTGTTAATTCTCAGATTTCGCTGTTTTAGACTAAATAACCCATTTAAAGACTACCCACTTAACGTTTATACTGCTCCTTCACAAGAGCATCATGTCACTTACAAGAGTTACTATTTAAAGTTCACAAGAGCATCATGTCACTTACAAGAATTGAATGTATGGTCATCTTACATCATAAACACATTTATTACAAAGAAGCTTCACAACTTGAACATATCAAGCATTACATAAAGACTCACAAAAACATCACCTCACTTACAAAAATTAAACTGACTTCACTTAACAAGAATTAAACTAACTGGAAGAGTCTCAACAACCCAAGTGACATCACATTGAGCAACCTTTACTACAAAGCCAAAACATTCAAAGCTAACCCTCTGTACTCCGTAGTACGTACTTTTTATTTATTTATTAAAGAGTAGCAGTGATTTCTCTCAACAACCCAAGTGACATCACATTGACCAACCATTTACTACAAAGCCAAAACATTAAAAGCTAACCCTCCGTAGTACGTACTTTTATTTATTTATTAATATCAGTTTTTAATCAGCAACAGCAGCTTACTCTAATTAAACTTAGAGATTGCTGTTTTACAGAGAGGAGTGTAGATAAGGAGGTGCGTTCTCGATGGCTTCGTTGATTTCTGCTTCAAATATTTGCATCGCAGCGGAGGGCAAGCAGACGGGAACCACTATGCCTTCCACCCCACTTCCACTTCCATTTCGATACGGGATCAAGAAGCTCGACAACCCAGCCACTGCTCCTACTCCACCTTGTGCTGGCCCGCCATAGGCAGCTCTTCCCCAACCGAAATCCACATCTCCAAACCCGATTTTGGTACAGTCCGAAACCACATAGGTGCCCACCACTGTGAAAAGGGGGCGCCCTCTTAACTCCATCAAATCCACCACCGATCGCATGTACTCATCGTTCACAGACATTTTCGCTTGGCGGATCAGTTTCACAGCGTAGCCCAGCGGTTTGCTTGCCAACTCTCCGGCGGTCGTCTTCGCGCATGGCATGCCGATCGCATTCCCGTAGAAGTTTTCGGGAAGCGGCGGGTCGAATCTCGCTCGGGCGTCCACGATGAACAAAAGCCGAACTTCCTGCTCGGCGGGCAGTCGGAGAGCCCTCGTCCTCGAACGCCACAAACACGCCGACAGAGCTTCAAAGGTCGGGCACTTGCCTTGCCCTAGTACTGCTTGTCTCTTCAGCGACTCAATTTCCTTCGGCCCGAAAAAGAATGAATTGTGAGTCATCTCGTTCACGTTCACCATCTGCCCGTCCTTGTCTACTTCGATTTGATCATATTCGTAGTGGGGGAATTTAACTGCCGGATTCGACCGCGGTCGGAGCATTTCTCTTTCCCAAGTTGGAAGAACCGAAGGCCTCGCAGCCCCTTTCGCCATTTCGCCGAGAGCTTTCAAGAACTGAACGAGGCCAAGGGCGTCGCTCATGGTGTGATTCAAACGCAGGGCGAATATGAACCCTCCGCATCTCAAGCGCGTTACCTGAAAGATCGTGATAAGCAATACGTTAAGAAAAGTACACTATTTCGACTGGAATATGGATTGAGTCCATCAAATTAAACAAGAATGAATGAATTAATTAACCTGAATGACGAGGAGGGGAGAATTCGTAATAGTTTCGGAGCCCGGCACGTTGTGCAGCAGCTCACCCCAATAGGGGAATGGTGGATGGAGGTCTCCGAATTCCTCCATGGAAACGT
>LPNX010746737.1:1086215-1146228 GCA_001517045.1 Pseudotsuga menziesii | reverse complement strand
TAATTAAAAAATAAATATCATATGAATGCCAAAATGCGTGTATGATACGTCAATGGATAGAAGATTTGTTGGTGAATCTATCGGTATCAACTCCGCTCAATTATGTTCTAGGAACGGCAAGGTTTACACCTCTGCAAGGAACAGTAAATTTTCCATTTGTTTGAATGAGGGCTAAGTCTATTTTTTTAAGCCCTCGACCGAGGTATGAACCTCGACCGAGGTATCTAAATACCTCGGTCGAGGTATTTAAATACCTCGACCGAGGGTTTGTAAAGCCCACAATACCTCGGTCGAGGGCTTGATAAAACCTCGGTCGAGATATTAAGACCTCGGTCGAGGGCTTAACAAGCCCTCGACCGAGGTGCATTTTTCTGTTTTTGCCGAAATGCGCTTGACAAAAAGTGTTACCCAGGTCCGTGGATTCACCCTTGACTTCCTTCCTTAAACTGTGAGAATGTGGCAGGGAAGTCTACTGCAGTCATTCAGTCGGTGTCCTCCTTGTCGGTTGTTTTAACTTTGAGTACTGTGCGAATAGGTTTGGTCGTTTTGACATGGTTTGGTTTCTATCTAAAGCTTTTCCCTTATGTATTTTCATTTTCCAACTTTAGTCTTGTTGAATGTGGTATTGTCCTAGTTTGTATATTGTTACAATATATTGTCAATCGGTTGTCCCTTAGGGTTTTCTTTCTGTCGGTTGTACAAATGCTTTGATCTGTTTTGCAGTTTCGACCAAATTCTCAGTTTGTGGTACAAAGTTGAAATCTTTGATAAAATTCTCTTTGAGTTCATGCCATAGGAATGTTTGACCTCGAGCTTCTTCCATTTTGTACCATTTGTTTGGTAAGTCGACAAGTGTTGATGGAAATAAGTGTGGCCATGTACGTTCATCTTTATATTTAAGTCTTCTCCATTCTTTTTCACATGTCTTTATATGGTTTTCTATATCCTGTCCTTGGGTAAATATAGGTATCTAGGCCTGGTTGGTTAACTTCTTTCCTCTAAATCTTTCTACAAAATAAGTCGAAGCTGTTGTCCATGTCTGCAGTCTTGACTGATGGGTATCCCACCATCTAGCAGCTTGTCCTATAAAATTTTCTACTAAACTTTGTAGTCAGCCATGTTTGCCAATGTTCCTAGATACTTGCTGTACATGCATAACTGGTGATTATCTTTCTTTATACATTGGGATTTTTGTGGTATTTATATTTGTTGGTTGAAAGGTAGGATATTCCCTAATTTTATTCTCAAATATTTTTGGGATGCTGGACACCACAAAGCATTGTCTGACTGGTTTCTTCTGTACTTTTTGAATGGTCCAGTATCCTCTTGCTTTTGTTTCATAGTTTTCAACTTCCCAATCATATAGTTCTACATCTGAATTGTATCCTACTGAGTCTTGGTACCTAAGTAAAGTTCACCATATGTATTAGTCTCTATGTAATCTTCATTATTCTGTATCTGATATAGTTGTTGGATGTCAACTTCTTCATCAATTGGTTATGTCCAAGGTTCTACTTAGGATGGATGAATAGGTACTATGACTTTTTGTCCATTCCCCTTTAATTTTATTCTTTCTTTGTCTAGGGATATCAAGGCTTTCATTTTTCTCCCCCAAGGTCAACCTACTAACACTGGGAAGGATTTGGATCCTTCCTTAGGGTCAATAATTTTGAAGTCGACTTTGGTCAATATTCCTTTTATCGTTGTGTCGACATTTTTCCATACTCCAATAGGTTCAATTAGGCCTTGGTCGGCTAATTTCAGGTATATGCTTGATTCATATAATCGAGGTTTGCCTAACTGTTCCCATGTGTCTCATGTCATAATATTTACCTGTGATCCGAAATTGAGTACAACTTGTCGGACATGGTATCCTTCAATTTCTAGGTCGACAAGTGGGTCGACATCACTTTTATATTTTTGGTTTAAGCTACAGATATTCTTTGTTTGTTTTTCGGTGTTTTTGTTGTGTTTTATTTTATATAGTAAGTCGATGAATTGAGATATTGTTTTATCGTTCTGTATTAAGTGTATTAACTCTTTTACTGTGTCTTATCGATTATCATCTTCTTATTCCTGTCGAGCAAATTCTCTAAATATATTTGTTGCATCTTTATATATTTGTTTTTCTTTAACTGTGTTAGGATAAACATTTTTTTCGTTTATCTTGCTTATTTGGGGGTTATCATTCCCAATTTTCATTCCTTGTCAGGTTACGATATGTAAATTCTTTGTATTGATAATATCACGTTTTTGCACACACGACAAGACATTAACATTTTTATTTTTATTTATTTTTTCGAGCATAGTAGGGAAATCCTCTAATGAGTGATCCCCTACTCCACAACTAGTACAAATTTTAGGTCAGTCCTGTCCTTGTATGGACAGTCTGCATATCGGTGTCCTTCCTTGTAACATGTGAAACATTGGATGGGCCAACATGGTTGGTTGTCTTGATTCCCAAAGAATCGACCTCGAATTCCATAGCCTCCACGTCGGTTGTCAAACTGGTGTTCGTACCGATGACCTTTGTACCTTTGATGATTTTGGTCGTTTTGTGCATTGCTTAGTTGTTCATTGTTCTATGCAACTGCGTTCGTCTGATATACTGCCTGATAATTTTGTCGATTCTTTAGATTTAGGTGGCAGTTGGTGGTGTTATGAATTTTAGTTTCATAGATTGCGCACCATGATGCTTTTCCATTCTTCATGTTGAATGGGAAATATTCTGTGGTATGCTCTCCATGCTCCTGGCAGATATTGCAAAAACATTTTGTTTGCACAAATAGAACATCTTGTCGACTAATATCCTGTCGACAGTTGTCCTTTGAATGTACGACCATTGAGCATTTCATGCACCAAATATCTTGACTCTTAAGGTTTATCTCTTTTAGAGATTTCTGCATGATCTCAAGTTGTTCCTCCAGTCTGTGATCCGTGGGATATGTTGGAATGTCTTCATCCATTTCTACTTGTAGAGGTTTCATAAGCACATCTTCGTAAGTTTTGAATGTCTCTAGAATAATGTGTTGATGAATTTTCTGTGATAGACCTGCAAGAAACCACTGGATTAATAGTTGCTCATTAATGACATAATCTAATTGGATGAGAAGGTATTTCCAACATTTGTCGTAGTCGCAGACAGTTTCTCCTGACTTCTGTGATGTTGTCTTCAATTTCTTAGCTACCAGATGTTTTGCATCTGGAGCTTTAAAAAATGACAAAAATTGCGCTTTGACTTCTGCTTTAGTCGCTTCGGGGGTTCTTTCAGAAAAGGTGATATACCATGTTAATGCTCTTTTCCTTAAGTCTCTATTGAATTTCACCATCTATCCATCTTCATCTATGACTTGGTTTTCCTCCCATGTCGATTCGCAGACAAACCAATGTCATCTGGGATCCTCGTCGCCCTCATATAGAGGGATGTTTGCTGACCCGTGATCCATGTCGGAGTCACTGTTACTGTCTTCTTCAGGAGGTGGCGGTGGTGGGGGTGGTGGTGGGGATAGTGGGGTATTTTGTTTATTCTTCTATGCAGAACTATTGTTGACATAACTCTCATTTTCGTTGGTCGTCTTAGTTGGCATTTCTTCTCCGACAAGCAGTCGGTCAAGGTTTATTTCTCCTGTCGATGTCCAACTGCGATTATTTGTCTGTAGATCATAATTTTCTGTATCTTCCAAAACTGTATTTGGTAGGGGGGTTCTCCTTCATGTGTCAGGTAAAGTAAGTGGATACTTCGGTTGGAGGGTAACGCCTGGAGCATGACCCAATTTCCTTCTTTTGGTCGATAGATAAGTAGATGATTATCATCATTTCTCTCGTCGTCTAGTCGGTTCCATATACCAAAGTCACCAGCTCTTAGTCTGAGGTCCTCTTCGATAATGGTTTGTATCCTGGTACTCGGATTCATTAGAGATAGAGGTCTTACCTCCTGGGGAACTTCTATTTGGAGAACTTCTATTTGGAGAACTTCTATTTGGAGAACTTCTCACTGCTCTATCCACAAATCTTCTTCCATAGGGGATGCTTCTTCTTCCATGCCTTCTTCTTGTCGGTCATGACCCGACTCTGGCGAATTTCTCTCTTGATCCGTCACCTTAGCACTCATTCCTCTTTGCAGCACTATAGCTCTTTCTCTTCTTTCTTCCCTTCTTTGCAACCTCTTCTCCCTCTCTATTTTCTGAAAGTCTGTCATACCTTTATGTGACACTGTCCTTTCAATTTCCCTTTTAGGTCGACTTTTTATTGTTGGTGAATGGTATCTCTTTAGTTGACTAGAATCCTCTCCATTTTACCCCGACATATGACCAGCTACCCCCCCCAATTGCCTACCCGACGCTTTAGAAATTCTGGATAGTTCTGTTCACTTGCTTAGGAAGTATTCCCACTCCCTTTCGGCAATGAATTTCTCCCACTTCTTTTGTTTCTCTACCCAGTCATTATTTTCTGGCGGTTCGCGTAGTAATGGATGAGGTTCAACGATATGACCCACTCCTTTCTCTATCAGAAACTTAAACAACAAGGTCAGTAAGGAACACAAGAATTTCTCGATGTGGTCTATGTAGAATTTCTTTTGGATAGTTTCCACTGAAGTTCTTTCTTCTATAGCTTGTTCCTCGCAGAATTCGTCGGTGATTTTTTTGAACCACTCTGACAGGTTTGTTCTTCCCCCTTGAATCAGTTTTTCTAGCAGCTGTTGGTCTTTAATCGCTTCCGGATTTTTCATCCAGGAATTTCTTCAAAAGCTGAGGCATTGATTCTACAAACTTCTCATGAGTCTCGGTAAAGAACATTTCTTTTGCTTACGCAGTCATTAATCTGTTTCTTCGTGCGTAACTTTTCAAGTAGTTTGCTATTTTACGCTCCCACCAGTCCTTAATCTCTTGTTCTGATATCATCTGCTTGTATACATGTCAGAAATGTACTACCGGCAACAAAACCAATGTTGTAATCTCACATATCACATAGGGTTACCAATAATACACATTAAGAATACACATACATATCGGATACAAGAGATAAAAACAAGTAAGCGAAATAACAGATTATATTATAGTGAAAGGGTCCATACAATACAGAGAACTGAACCGAGTTCTCATTTGGCCCAACAGCCTAATATATATGAATTACAAAGAGTTACAAATAACTACCTATCGGTTTGGTGAACTGACACAACCTTATGTGGCCGACCTAACCTCTAATTAGTCGGCTGACCGACTAAGTTGACTATCGTTCAATTCGGCTTATCGACTTGCTCCTCCAGCAGTGTGCATGCCAAATATAGTTTTTTGATATTGTTTTTAATTTATTTAATATTTCTGTCAAATAGAGTTCCATGAAATGTTAAGTAAAGTTAAATGTATAAAGTGATTGTATACAAGATGTTCAATTAAGGTAAATGAAATTTAACACAATGGATACGAATTATTTCATTAAGACTTAGGTTTTTGTTAATGGATTGTTTCAAGTTTTTTAAACATGTCTAAAATTTTCTTAATACAGTTTCCCATGAATCAATACTATTTCTTTGTTGTTGTTTATTCTTAGCTATAATCATCATGTGTTTGTTCGCATCTTGTCTTAATAAATCAAATACAATGAAATGTAGGGAAGTCCATCCATGGAAGGGTTTTAAATTTGCATTTTTATTGAGCTTAATTTATTAAGCTTATATAAAACATGATCTCTCTATGGCTATACTTTTATTTACATGATATAAACTTGGTAGATTGGCATGTTATGGTGTGAAACATATGCAATTATCATCTTTTCTAAGCATCGCACTAACTATTGGACTATCGGTATTCTACATTCTTCATTACATTGATCTCTTAATTGAGTTGGATTTTACTATTTTTTACTTCCCCATTTCTGTTTCATCAGGTCTTCCACTATCCAACACTGCAAATTGATTAGTCACCCCTGCAATCCAAAGGGATCATTATTAGCATTATACTATTATTTTATTTAACATCTTGTTTTCTTATACTTAAGATGTGTTAGGTCTCTTGTTAGTTAAAAATTGATAATATGATATAAAGGGAGTATTAAAAATGGTTGATAAAATTAGATACCACAATAGATGGTGAAACTAGGGGTTTTCTTAATTGGAAAGGTGTGTTGCGAGGGTGGTTCAACAATGTGAATTTAGGGGTAATTTTCCAATATTTAGTGAAATTAGGGATATTCTTTAATATCTTGGGAATGATTGTGCTATGTAACAAGTTCAATGAGTGAACCCCCTGTGCCCATATCTATCTGTGATCTAGATATTTGTTATGGGAAAAAATCCTCTCAGCTCTACTCTGTATCCTTAGATTATTTTAAGCGACAGTCTATAATATTTCCATTTATTGTTTATGTAATTGAAAATATTGTTGGGTTATTCGATTTTGGGTTTTTAATTAAGAGTTTTCTCTATAATTATGTTATTTTAACTATACTAGTGGAATCTAAACATAACCATAGGAAATTTGGAACAGAGTTTTTAATTGGGAAATTAGTTTATAAATCTAATGCAATTCTAGAACATAGATAAATGCACAAGTAATTTAATATATTTATCATATCGATATAATGTTTTCATTTAGACTCCTACTTCAGATAACAATAGAATTATACTCCATATTGGGTATGGAAGCCCAAACAAAGATTAATTTAATTTAGATCATGATAGTAAATCTGAGATTTCTCTACTATCAATAACACTTATATCAAATCATAACTTAAATAGGAAAAATGGATAGGAACATATGCAGAGTATCAGTTGCTGTAAAATGTAATTATGAATAATATCTATACTTGAATTATAAATAGATAAGAATAGAAATCGGGAACCTGACAACACTGTCGGGAAAATAGAATTAAAGTTGTCATTCCTCCCAACCAACTCCTAGAGCAACCAAATTTTACTTCTCTAGAACCCTTGATCTTGTTTGTTGAACCACAAGGACAAAGTCCAATCAATGCACCATCTCTTGCATTAACAAATTAAATCCTCATCCATCACCAACCTACTTCTTGCTTAATGGGCATACTATTATATAGTATTCTTCCTAAGACTTGGTCATTTATGAGCCTCCATATCTCTAGTACTCCACAAGGATTCTTGAACTGATTTTGGGGAGGATTCCTCCTGCATCACTTGAGTTCTCACTCAGTATATTTTGTCGCTTGTCTTTTCCCCTTGTGGGTCAATAACTACTTTAGTTTTAATTCCTCTCAGTATTTTTAATTATTAAATAACAAAATTCATTACATCTATTTTGGATTTCTAGTCAAAATATTAAAAAAATAAAAAATTCAAAGAATAATAGTTTTCATTTATTCGGTGTATTACATACACCTCCTCATAGAGGATAACACCTTCGTTGTGCTATTTTCTTTTGTCTTTATTCTTCCATTGGTTCATCTTGAAATAGAATTGGATATGCATCTTGCATATCACTTTCCAATTCCCAAGTGGACTCTTCTGGACTAAGGTGCTTCCATTGCACATCAACTTGTCCAATGGTACGATTTTGAAGTAAAAATTATCTCATGTTGAGAATACGCTCTGGTTCCACATGAAAATATCCTTCGAGTTCCACCTGCATAAAATTCCATTCAATCACATGAGTAGCATCATGAACGCATTTATTTAAAATGCAAACATGAAAAACATTGTGTACTTCAATAATAGGTGGTAATGCTAGCTGATATGATATCGTCCTACTTTTGCAAAAAATTCAAATTTCCCACAATACCTTGGTGCCAATTTTTAATATCTTCCCAGTCTTAGTGATATTTTCATGGGTTTTTCCTTTATGTATACATGCTCTCCTACGTGGAACTCTCAAGTAGTTCTTTTCAAATCAACATAACTTTTTTTCCCGTCTTGAGTTGTAATACCCCTGATTACCTTTGATGTTATTATTATCGTAGTTTAATATATATATTTGGGAATTAAAAGTTGTAATAGTTGAACAACAAATTGACAAAAATTTAGGCTTCAAACAATTATTAAACCTACAACATTATCTAAGGAGACAAGTGGTCAGTATTCAGGTATTAGTTATTTGGTTATAAAAAGTCCTAGGCAAGAAAAGAAAAAAAGAAAAGAGACAGAGCTGCTAGAGATTACATTGGGTGAAGGATCTATGAGAAATAATTTAGAAGTACATGGCTTCCAGAGAACATATTGTTGATATTAGGCTCTGTTACTTGACCCGGAACTGTCAGCGAGGCATATGAGAATGCCACGTTCTGAAATGATTTATTCCTGCTAATACTGGTGACGACTTGAGGCTAAGGTGAAACTATTTTAAGCCTAAAGGTCTGGGCAACGAGGTGAAACTAAGAAAGAGAATGATTGCTACAATTTTCTACAGTAGGGCAGTGTGACACTATTACAATTATCATTCGCACATATGTACCAGAATTTAGACCCATTTTTATTTTCATTTACATTTGTATGCTTGTATACTTAAATTGTTGATATAATGTTTATATCTTTTGTATTTAGCAGGAAAAGAAAAATTGATTATCAATTCCTTGTTATTATTGGAACATTTATTTTGCATTATAAATTTATGCTTAGGACTAGGGTTAAACTTATCAATGGGGAGTAAAGCCAAAATAATTATTCTGTTAAAACTGTATATAAAACCAAGTCTAGTTATAAATAATTTGCTAGCTAGTATGGAAATCGAAAAGATATTGGTATTATGAATTCTTGACATATTAACGGGGTCGAATAGAACCCTTTAGAACTCTGTAATAGAAAGAAAAACAAAACAAAAACCAATATCTAAATCTAGAAAACACTTTTGTTTAGCAGTCGATTTTCCAAAAAAAAACAGTTATACACGTTTTTAAGAAATAGTGCGGAGGTCGACCATAAAAAACTTAATGTGTATTCAAACAAACCCTAACAAAATTAAATTACATAATACATAGGGACAACTTATTTATAATTATACAAAACCTAGCACGTAATGGATGTTGAATACAAGAAATCTCTAAAGCAAATAGAAAGGAGGTGTTACAAGCAGATCATTGGTTTCACATTAAAAAAAAACTATGCATTTTATAATGCAGATTATATACAGAGAACACAGTTAAGAATATCAAAGGAAGTTTTAAAAACTGTGCACAAAGGAATTCCCAGAAAATCCACATGTTTAGATAATAAAACTAGAGTTGCACAAGCTTATGATGAAGATTAAAACTTACAGTCAACACCCAATATCTTCACAGTTGGTTTGAAATAAACTAATCCCTATATAGAAAAACTACCCATATAGATGAATGATACAAGTTAACAGATCTAGATGAAACCATATCGGTAAAATGAACGACCAAATCCATCTTTCGTCTATCAAAGATGACCAAGAATTCCATGGCCAACCCAAAACAACAAAGTCCTTCCAAAAGTTTTTGTAGAGAGATAGAACCCACATGTTAAGCCAATAACTCACCTACAGAAGTCTCTGAAACCCTAGTCGAGCAACCAAACCTACCAAAGGCTCTAGCTCTGGCTGAGCTCTAGGGTCACTCCTAGCCCCAATACATGCATGACTACGTCCCCCACCAGCACCATAGAAGCTCAAGGGTGTGCTGGTGTAATATGGGTGCATCTCCAAGACAAAGTCCGCATATATATGTTTTGAAAAGTATAGTGGGACCTGGTCATGGTGGGGAAACATGCCCCATGCTCCAATAAACATGTCATATACATAAGGCATTACAACCTCTAGCTTAAACTCCTTGATTCTAAGTGGTTGAACAACGACACGATCAGGAGGGATATCAAATAATGTTCCCTTCACATCATGGCTAGTTGTTGCATCCCTCACTGTGGCCCAGTTATCAAGACCCATCACTGCGGCCCTTCTTCTCTAACATGTAAAGGCCCAAACTGAAATCGATGGTCTAATGGACCTGTAGACCTTCAGTAGATTTCCTATTGCCTCTAACATCATCCACATCGAACATGATGCAGGAGAGGTATGAAATGGAGCAGACGTTAATCCGCAAACAGTCACGTTGACTGGTAATGTCTTGCAGCGTGATATGTGTGATCTCATCCTCCCATGGTGCTTCCTCGAGAGGGTCAGGTCCCTATTGTGCAGCACCTAAAAATTAGATGAAAACATAAATGTTAGTCAAAATACATACATCAATTGTAGGTGAATTTGAAATCAATATAAATTAAAGGTACTGATAACTGAAAGAAAAATATATATGCATTTAATGTACCTGTCTCATGGGGAACATCCCCACCGACACCAGCAGTATCATTCTCGCTACTCACATGCATAGAGCGGCTGCTAGAGTGGTTTTCGCTCGTCTCCCCAGTAGGAGCGTCTGTCGGCATAGGAAGCATAGGAAAACCTGTGAAAAGAGAGACATACAAGTTGATGATTAAATATACACATGTGAAACAATTTAATTTGATATAACTAACAACAAAGAGTAATACATGCGCAATTGTATACTTATGAGTCCTCTGTTGACCTCCAGGACGAGGAATGGCCGCAGATGTGCCAGTGCTCTGCCTTCGGCGAACCAAAGAACCCCGCTATAGAGATGCATCTGAATGAAATAAGGCATAATAAATGTAGTCAGCATACAATTTAAGATAAATGATAAATATGTCAATAGTAAAGATGTATATTTGAGATGATTAATATATCATCACATGGTGCACATTAATAATGGGACAAGGATCATGAGTGTGAGCACAATCAATAAGGAAATGGCACATGCAAAGGTTTTTTTCATAGATAGTTGAGCTTGATCATTCATGTCATGTGTCTGAATGCAAAAGTGTTCTTGGGACTCATGGTTTTCGCTTAGTTCGAAGCTCTAACTTTTCATCCCAATCTAGTAACAGCCTCTAACTTTTCATTTCAATTTTTTTTAAACTTTACCTATACACATAATTTATGTCGATATCATTTTTTTCCACTAGGTACAAGTCAACAATTTCATCAAGGATATTCTGAAAAGATACAATAATATGTTCAACATGTCTACCTATCTCGATTTGTTTCCACTAGGTACAAGTCAGTCATGCCATGTGCTTTAGTCTTGTTTTGGCCTACATAGAGAATGTTGGTTACTTTTGGATTGTTGTTGGTGGAATGTATGTTGGTTACAAGAGGCTAGAGATCCTATGATATTGTCCTAGGTAACTTTGATTCACACTTGAATAACAAGTTTCATGTTTTATTTATTTTTTGTTTTTATTATTATTATTTTTTTGTTGAAAACAAGAAAAACCACAATACATAGATTTGAGTTTTTTTGAAACAAAAAGATATAGTTCCACTTCTCTATAAGTTCAAATCAAAACTTATATATTTTATTAATAGTATCATTTTGTTTTGAAAAATATTTAAAATTTACTTTAGAGTTATGGAATCTTGTGTGGGAAACTTGTGTCTCTATGTACATTTCGGATCGCAAGCCTGCGTCCATCTTCAGAAGAAATATTTAAAATATTAATTTTATTTTCTAAAATTTAAAATTTAAATTTATATATTTCATCAACTCTTTCATAAACCTTTAAATAAATATATAATTTTAAACTAATTTTTAAAATTATAATTATGTAAATTAATTTATATACATTTTAAAAATACAATTATATTTTTAAATTAATTTGTAAAATTATAATTTTATCATTAAATTTATCTTTACAAATGAAAACTTATACTCCAATTAATATGGTAGGTTAATTATTTCATTTCAACTTTTTAAATAAATTTTAATAAATATAATTTCAATTTTTTATGATTTAAAATCACAACTTAAATGTATTTAATTAATTCTTTCATCCATTTTTTTAAAATTAAATTACATTTCCAGTTTTCCATAATTTAATGTTTAAATTTATATATTTTATAAGTAATATATTTTACTATTATTTTAAAATATTCTAAATTTATAATTTATAATTTTAAAAATTGAATAGAAATCTATATCTTTTTTTCTAAAAAATATTAAAAATATAATTTTATCTTAAATTATGGATTTCTATTAATTTTTTAATTCGATATTCTTTAAAAATGTTTAAATCATAAATTTCTATTATTTTTTTAATTTGATTTTTTTTCAAATTTACACACTTATTTATTCATATTTTTTTCCTTAAAAAAACAAGAAAAAAATGATTCACATTTTCATCATACTTTTGTTTGAGCTTAAAAAAACGAAAAAAATATATAAGTCCACTTTTAAATAAACTAAAATCAAAATATGTCAACTAATAAGTCAAAACATACCTATCATATTTTATTATAATAAAAATATTTATAAGAAATATAAATATGAATTAATATAATATTTTAATTCTAATTCTAATTTATTTTAATTAAATAGTTTATATATATATTAAAAGTGGTTCACCATGGAAGCCCAATTTTACACCATGGCTATGTCCACTTGGGAAAATATCTTATACTCGCTAGGCAAGTATACATGAACTTGGACATCATTAATCACGATAAACGACTCACCAACCTAATATTTCATTACATGCAAGGGCTCACAAGGAGCAAATGTCCTCAACGAGATTAGAACCCAGGTGAGGAGTGCAGCAACCAAATCTCCCAACCACCCGAGCTATGTCCAATGGACTGAAATATATATATATATATATATATATATAGAGAGAGAGAGAGAGAGAGAGAGAGAGAGAGAGAGAGATCATAATATGTATATATATATTTTTTAATATTTAAATTTGAATATATATAAAAATATTTAAAGTAAAATATTTGGGTTGTTTAGATAAATGTCTACGTGAGTTTAAGGTTCATGATAAAATTGGGCAGCATTTCTGCTTTCCTTACACACATTTCAAAATTAAACTCACAGCATAAACGCTATTGGTTGATAGAAATATTTATACAAACTATAAATTTAAATCTTAAAATTAACAAATTTGAATTTTTTCAATCCTCCGTGTATTTATCGGAGGATTGAAAAAAATTGGGCAACATTTCTGCTTGCCGGGCACATATTTAAAAATGAAATTGACGGCATAAACGCTACCAGTTGACAAAATACATATAAAACAAAACAATTAAATTTTAAATAAATAACAAATTTCAATTACAATATTATAAAAATCCAACAACATTTTTTCTTGTCGGCACACATTTCAAACATATTAGATAAAAAAAACTAACCTAAAAACATCTATAACAATGACTTTTTCCAATTTTAACCTAATATTTTAAAACTTAAAAAAAAATAAAAATCCATTTAAATTTCAAAAAACAAGGTTTGGGTGTTACCTCTCTGTTGTGACATCGTGGTAAAAGGTATGGGTGGGCATGTCTTGCGCAGTAGCTTTCTTGAGGTCTTCGGGGGTGCAACAACTCGATTGAGGTCTCTGGTTGCTTGATTGAGGGGCTTCTATGGAAAAAATGACAAAATGGCCACGGTTTCCCGCATACTTTTTTATCATTTTTTTAACAGGAACCTCGATTGAGGTCACCAGCTTGATCGATGTTTTATTGAACTCTAGATCGGGCTAGTGGTAAACCCTCAATCTAGGTATCAAGACCTCGATTGAGGGTGCGTTTTTTGTTTTTTTCTGAAATTGTCTTGCCAAAAATTGTAACCCACCTTCCTAAATGCACCCTTAAACAATTAATTTAATACTAATTAAACAATCACATTACTTATATTCTCTAATGTTAAACAATCATTGTAATATTTAGATGCCCATATGGAATCTATGTACCATGTTGCGTTGTAAATAAGGAACTAGAAATTATATTTGAAATAATTCTCTCTGTTGCAATCGGGTTCATCTCATCATCTATAATTCATTGCTTCTTATGCATCGCGACTTCATAACAAACATGATGTTACACGGTTTCTACAAGTTCTAGATGGTATAGGTTTTTAGAATTTGTTCATGATGTTAGACGGTTTTTGCAAGTTCTCGAGGGTATAGGTTGCTAGAATTTGTTCATATTTTATAGGTTACAGGTTTTTCAATATTTCATGGATTGCACTAATTAGTGTCACCACTGTTATTCTCTTCACACATATCATTCACATTAAAGTAGAGTTATTCTTCATTAAGATGTTTTCAAATAGCATTGCATGGGTTGTGAATTCACCTCAATTGCATTGCAGGGGTTGTGAGGTCTTACATAATTCACAGAGCCCATCTCAATATATAAAATGTCTTAATTTTCATTAGTGGGGCTTTAGCTCGAGATGATCTAAAAAAGAAAAAAAAACAATGTGATATGTATTGTAATATTCATTAAAAGAAATCATTTTAATAGTAATTTTTTTGGGTAGTTAATTTTAGTAATATTTTTTCAAGGAGTTTAACCAAAGATAATTTAGGTTATAAAAAAAAGCCAACTCCAATAGTACTAACATGTTATAAAAATAATGTGTATAATAAACTAGCATATATTCTAGATTCAAAAGTAATATAAATAAGCTATTATTTTTATAAATTGTCATTTTTTTAAACAATAAATATTTTTCTCTTTTTAAGATATTAGAATTATATATTTTTAAAAATTTTAAATTGTTTAAATATTAGTTTCCTATATAACTTATGTATAATTAAAATACATTATATTATTATTAAGCATTAATATATTATTTATAAGCTTTTATTTTTGAAAATTTATTTCAAGATAATTTAGATTAAAAAAAAAATTTCAATTATAGATGTTAGAATAAAGTACTAAAATTTTATTTTAGAGTATTAAAATATTTGTTATATTAAAATATTTCTATATAATCATAAAAACAAGTTTTAAAGTTGTTATAAATAAGTTATCATCTTTTTTATTATATGTTTTGTTTTTCAAATTGTTAAACTATTTTTTCTAATATATAAACTTATATACAATAGTTTATTACATTACTCTTAAAAAATAACACATTATTAAAATGAACGAAAAAAACATAAGATAGTTAATATGCTTTAAATATGTATCTAAATTTACATTTACTTATATTGAATAATCACTTAACAATGAGTATTAGATGAATGTCAATGCCAAAATATTATTACAATTTAACATTTTAAAGATAAAACAATTTAGTTTTTCTTTTCTTTTTTAGACGGGAACTAAGTTGCCTTACAACAACACTTGTTTGTAAAAATGACATATCTCACCTTTATACTCAATGCACACTAATTTATGACTTTGTAAAAATGACATACCTTATATTTATACTCGATGCATAAATTACAAGATAGCATTACAAAATGATGACTTTAAAAAGGAAAAAGAAAAGTAAGAAGTATAAAAGTTAATATACTTGTATAAACTACTTCATATTATATGGACATGTCTTTATGATGTAATTAAGGGATATTCAAGTGACATGTCGATATAATGTAATTAAAGGATATGCAAATATAATTATGTAAATAAGGTTAGTAAATTGGTAAAAAAAGAAAGACCCATTTTACCTTATGGTTGGAACATATATAAACTATGTAAGGAGGACACATTGGAGGTATATTTTACATTATCAGTGAAAGAGATATGATTAATAAAGAGGTGGAAGAAGAAATGAGCACTTTACATTTTATTGACTAAAAAAAACTTGTTTATTAAAAAAATATGTGTGTGTGTGTGCCAAGAGGTTTAATAGAAAACTTAACTTTGTAAATTTAAATATTTACCAAAAAATTAAACAAAAGTTTTTGATGAAGCAAATAATTTCTATCAAATAAGCATGTATAATCATTTGGAGTGGAGTTTGAATTTTAAATTTCTAAATGTAAATTTATATTAAAATATGAATTATTAAGATATTAAATTTTATGTTTGAATAAAGACACTATTATTATTATAATGCTTATTAAATAAGCATTTTTAATCATGTGGAATATATAGTATATCCTTACATGTATATATATATGTAAATCTACATCATGAAATAGTGACACAAGGATCGTGGTAAATTGAAACTTTGTCACATCCCCTCTCGTCAATCTAGTGCGATGGAGAAGACGCAACACTATAACTAGACATTTATCCCCATGAACATAAACAAATTGCATTAGGAGTAAAAGACATATGTAAATGCATAATGCAGGAAAATACAACGGAAGTAAATCTCTACTTGAACCTCTAGCCATCATTCAATACATTCATACTAAATTATTAAAACAAATACATTGCATAATTAATACAAGAGAGTACTTATCTTCAAAATGAGTTTCCCCGAGCAACTAGCTATGTCGCTGCAATGTTCCACCCAGCCTTAGGCCAGTTGTGCTCATTAATCTCTAAACACATCTGCCACCCCCGAGCTGCGAATGATTTCTACAAGGAAAAGGGGAACAACATACCGACACATAGCCAAATACACACCAAGGTTCAGCCAAGCCAATCCACAATTGGGTTTAATAGACTACTAAGGCAGTGGAAAGGAAGAATTGCTAAGCTAGCGAGCTCGACCACAGAGCTATGGATACTTCTACAAGATCTATCTCTCTTAGTCTCCACAATACCTACACGCCCAACACAAAGAAGTATTCCCTTCACTGCTACACAGTCCCTCAGGCCATACCTTCCATTCTAGTGCTCCAAGGTGTGCATAGAAGAGTAGCCAACCCCCTTTGATCTTTTGTGAGGTTCCTCTCTTCACTAGGTTTATTGAGCCAATTCTGATCATCTTCCAATCCTAATTCTTACTTACAGTTCAGCCCAAAACAAGGATTCACATAACAACAAAATGCAAGTGCTAGGTATGAAGAAAAATGTTTTGTCAGTGGGATGACCAAGATGGGGTTTCCATTAGTCTCAGAAGTCGTGGGAAACCAAAAACAAAATGGTAGATGGGGAATCAACCATGGGAGAGCAAATTCAATTTCAGAAAATGTTTATGGGCCTTATAGGGGCATAAATGACCTCTATAAACCCCAAATCGTGAATCTCTTCTTCCCATCCACTGTGCAACACAAAAATAGATTTCCAGCCATGGAAAAACGAAGGGAAATATAGAAAAACATGAATAAAACGCCCCATCTAGCTCCAATTGTGTGAGGAAGTGAAAATCATGGATGAGCAATGGATTGGGCACCCATTTTTGGGTGTTTTCTTGCTCCATAAGCAAAAAATATGATTTTCAGAATTCATGGTTTGCCCATACACAAAATTGGATGCCATACCTCTCTAATCCCAATGCATTGACTACCTCAACCAACTCTTGGAAGAATTAAATGATTGGGTGCATAAGTCAAAAATGGGTAGTTGAGGGTTTATGGGTTCTCTCATTGACATTTGGAATAACACTATTGGCTCAAGCGTTTGAATAATTTCCCTACCTATTCTTTGTGTAAATCATTCCCCCATCTCTTGTTGCATTGCATAGCTAGTTGTGGGTATTTTATTAAATTGCATGTTCACATGATGTCTCGATTTATATTGTGCCTAGCTAGCACAAGAACCATAGGCATCGATTTTAATTGCCGATACATAAAACACTAAATCGATGACGGGGCCTTGGCCTTGAGCGTCTCACCATGATTTAATAATGATATTTACATCATTTACAATTTTAATGCAATAGGGTCAAAATCGAGATATTACAAACTTATGTTTATGCAAAAAGATAAATGCATTTTTTTTCTATGACATAAATATCTCTACCTCTTAAACTCAATTCCACATGGCAACACATTCTTATTTGATAAAAAACTAAGTTTCATTGAATACATACAACACAAACTCAATTCTACCCATGCTATGAGCATTTTTTAGGAAAATATGTGGAAAGTTAATAATAGCCATTTATTGAAAATAAGAATATTCACATTTCAACCATACACCATGATGTAACTAGTAAGAAGAACCACTATCTTGTTATTTCTTTCATTTCAATAAGGATCATGGTATATTGAGCCATGATATGTTTTTGTGGACTGCTTCTATTAATAAATATAAGATATTAATTTTGTATAGTGAGATTCTGATGTCATTAAAACAATTTGAAGACACATATTTTAAGAATGGAAAGGGAAACTTTGTCATATTGTAAATCAAAACATTTCCAACTATACTCAAACATACATCTCACATTAAAATAGAAAATATATATTTTTACAATCTCAACATTTTCTTGGTTGTCATCATTTGAATATAATCATGCAATGTTTCAAATAAAATTGTGTTTCTAATTTGAAGATGTTGATTTTGAAATTTTCATGTTTTCCATCACTAGAATCTAATTTGCAACTCATGAGAAACCTTGCAAACAATAATAACAAATACATGCTCCAAGCATTGCCTATGCATATTGCATGATTTGTCACAAATTTCAGGTCAATGTTTCAAATGCACAATAAGATGATGACCATCAACTAGAAAACAAATATTCTTATGTGTAGGGAAGAGATTAATGTTATCCTACAAATTATGGGTCTAATCAAGATTAGTAAATGGTGCATGCAGATTGGTGATGCAAATTATATACACACTTGGATCTTTTTCTCCTAAGTTACTACCCTCTGTTTTCCCCACATTTGATAATTAAATTGGGCCTCCATGGGACCACTCTCAACCAAAGAACATACTAATTCCACTCATACATTGCAGTAATAAGAAACAAATCCCCCTCAAGATTGTTTGGGAAATGACTATCCATAAAAACCAACTATTTACATTAACAAGGCTAACCATTCAAATTGGTAGCAATGAATGCCAAGAACTGACCTTCATAGCAATGTCCTGCACTACAACATTAGAAGGAATGTGAATTGCACTATTGTTCTCCTTAGAATTCTATGTAAAGATGAAAGACACTTCATATGTATGACTTCAAAAAAAAAAAAGGCGCCCCTTCATTCTTTGTCCTCTTCACACATAAAATTGCAACCCTAAATCCGTGCTACCAAATGAAAATACCAATGTTGATTTCCAATATAATTAGAGTCAAACATGATCACTACCTAGCCTTTTATTATTTTAGTCATATATATATACTTTCCTGTATGACAAATTAATGTGCATTTAATTTTACTTGCCATCTATTACATGAGATTCTATTTATTGCTTATTGGTATTTGCAATAGAGTTTTATTTTCAATTTCATGAAGTACTATGCTTACCATAAATTATCTAAACTTGCTTTCAACACATAATATTATATTATGTACATACACACAACTTTTTCTCATTTTGCAACATATTGAAGTTTTCTTAAACTTTTCATGTCCCGAATTATGCTACTTATTATAATTAAGTGTTCCGGAGACGTTCGCCAATATGAATACGATGAACCGTTGGTTCCATGTTGTTCTTATTCTTTGTTTCTTTCCTTTCCTCCTTTGGGCACCTACGTTCTGCCTCCTCCACCCCTTACCTGCAACAATTATGATGCCTCTTGTATGATTTCAAACGTGTTTGAATCCCATGCAAAGTTGCATCCACAGTTCTCTATCCTTCCACAAAAGGAAATATTTTACACGCGGTAAGAAACTGAAGATGAAGGTGGTCGCTTTCTTCTCCCACACAATTCCCAAGTTCGCTTTCTTAGAGCTTTGAACTCCATCTCCACGTACGTATGCATGTCGCTCCAAAACCTACTCATCATGTTCGTATTGCTGATGGTTAACGTCTTCATCTCTATGCCTGTCATAGTGGTTGTGATTAAGGAAGAATAAATAGTTAATAATTGACACAGACCGCGATCACTAAGTATCCTTGGTCTTTCCAATCGATTGTAAGGCGTCAGATCTTCGGTTGGGTAGTTTAACAACAAAGTTTCTTTTTAATGGAGTTGTTTTGAAAGTGCGTACACACAAAGGAGCTACATGAGACCTCGCTACACGCTCCGACGTATCACTCCAAGAAAATAATTGCGAGATTTAGAGTGCTAGTGTGACTTGAATTCAACCCTTGGGTTGAATTTGTTGTTTTTCCCATCACTAATCAGTACGTCTTGACTCTTCATATAATGTTTTAGTGCTTACCTGTGGCTTACCTACGTATATGCGTAATACACTTAGCTGCTGGACCAGTGATTAACACCAAGGAGCAGCCATCTCTCATAGGTATCATAGGTTCTTTGGATTAAAACCTACGTATATGGGTAATACACTTAGCTGCTGGACCAGTGACCAACACCGAGGAGCAGCCATCTCTCATAGGTATCATGATTTTTATTTTTAGTACTCCAGCTGGTATGTACGTACTATTCAAATCTATGTTGTGTTGTTACGGGAAAAGAAACGAGAACGATACCAGAAACCAAGTTTCTATGTCGTGTTGTTACGGGAAAAGAAACGAGAACTATACCAGAAACCAAGTTTTTAGTTTTTTTACATATAGATAAGGAATAAGGAGAGGAAAAAACAAAAAAAAAATTAATAAAATGTATAAATTGAATATTATGACAATTTACAAATTTTAAGACTGACTGGATTTAGCTAGAGATTTCAAACTCCACGCCTCAAATTAAAAAATAAGATCTAGAAGAGTAGTGGAAAGCTTTAGATAAGAGTAGTTAGTTACAGTAAATATAAGATCTAGATAAAAGTAATGGAAAGCTTTAGATAAAAGTACTTTAGTAGTTAGTTACATTAAATATAAGATCTAGATAAGAGTATAGTTACAGTAAATATAAGATCTAGATAAAAGTAATGGAAAGTTTTAGATAAGAGTAGTTATATAAAAGTAGTTAGTTACATTAAATATAAGATCTAGATAAGAGTAGTGGAAAGCTTTAGATAAGAGTAGTTGGTTATATTAGTAACTTCTCTTCATTAAATCTACTCACATTAAGAAATGAGATTTACATGTCTCATGTGTGTGTTTAGAAATGATAATAAACAAGGGAGGTTGCTGAGCAACAAGTCCCTGCCTTAAGTTATGATGCTATTCAACAATGACTATCTATAAAATCACGTGGCTGCTTGGCTAATTGAATAGGCTAATGAGATAAGAGTAGTTAGTTATATTAGTAACTTCTCTTCATTAAATCTACTCACATTAAGAAATGAGATTTACATGTCTCATATATGTGCATTTAGAAATGATAATAAACAAGGGAGGTTGCTAAGCAACAAGTCCCTGCCTTAAGTTATGATGCTATTCAGCAATGACTAGCTATAAAATCACGTGGTTGCTTGGCTAATTGAATAGGCTAATGAAATGTAGCTGCTGCGCTATTCAATTGGAACTTATTGACTTGGTTAATTGGGCTAGATACTCCTACCTATAAGCTCTAGTCATTTAAGTTTGAGTCATTTATATAGATAGAAGCTAATAGTTGGTCTCGCTGCTGATAGACGAGAATCAATCCCAGAAGTCGACGCACTCGATGCTTAGCTTTCTTTCCACTTCATTTCTCTCACATCTCAATACTTCCACTGAATCAACTGGATCATACGCTGGTGGCTAAGCAATTTGTTCATCGCTCGGATCACCCATATTTGCTTCCCCAATTTAGCGTACTTCAACATTAGAGCAAGATAAAGGTAAGGTTAAGGTGTATCTTCAAAGGTCGAATTAAAGGGTAACGAAGACTAAATCTCGATCCGTTGACAATGGCAGATAAGATGGGGTCAACAATTGGCTCTGCCGCGGGAACGCCAGTTATGTTTTGATTTTCCTTAACTTCAGTGTTTACCTACTCTATCAAGTTATTTCTTTAGAACTTTAACGTGACATCACTGATTCTTGATTTGATGGATTCTATGGATATCGATACATCTACTAAATATCCAACCCTCCTTGTATATCCTATTTCCTTTTATTCTTTGGGGCTATGATTGACTCATTTAGAGACTCATTGGACCGTGATTTAACATGAAATTCCCATTTAGATTCATAGGGCAGTACTTTAACCCCAAAGTTTAGCAGGTTTTATTAGAATTTTGTAGTTAGAAGAAAAAGATAGTGGTACGCTACAACACACGGTAGATACAGGTAAGACAACGAGCTGAAGGAAGGAATACACACATTGAGTGAATCAAAGGTCGAAGACAAGACATGAAAGAGAGACTGACGTGTCATAGCCGAGAGGAAACACAAGAGTTGACATGACCAATATGATGTGCCCAATACAATGTTCCAATAAGGAATGAAGTCATTGGGGGACAATACGGAACGGGTGTGCGTTGATGCTGTGTGCGGGAGTGTGCATGAGGGCCATGCATCTCGCCCAACTCGACCTTCTGCTACCGTCCAGCTCCACCAGTCAACTCCTCCACCTAACTGGTCCTTCCGCCACTGCCCAGCTCCACCAGTCACGTGTTATATATGTGCTCACCTCACCAACTCCACCAGGAACCTCCTCCACGGATAGCCTATCTAAGGCCACACTGAACCATGGGTAGGGATCGGGCTGCATGTATGCCACCCGGGCTGCATGTAGGCCCTCTTTGGAGAGTTCCAAGGTAGGGTTTATGACCCATAAAACAGGCCGCTCCTTCGTATCGCGCGCGATGGCCATTCAGAGAACCATTCCAGAGTGATTCCAGACATGCTAATTAGGAGGTCTCCAGCTTGAACTTCCTTCTTTTATCACCCATTGGAGCTGCCAAGTATGTATAAATTTGTATTGATGGAGGCATCCAACAACAGAATGGGGTTATCGCTAGACTAAGAGTTTCAGCTACGAAGAAGCTCACAGTCAGGGTTATTTACTATCCAATAGATAATAGAAGTAGTTTTATATATTCTTTAGTACTCCTACAAGGAAGGGATGAGCCTTTAAACAAACCCTTCAGGGACCAGGCCTATGTTATGCCATTTATTTTTATGCAAAGCTTTTCACTTGCAGTTTCAGCTACGAAGAAGCAATTGAGGGTTTTTCGCTATTTAGAAATTAATTATACTCGCATAATCTTCTGTTGTACTGGGGCTTGATCACAATGCTAAAAGCCATTGACTTAGCCGTTTAATTGCTTTAAATGTATTGAAATGCCATCTTCCCCACTACCATGGAAATACCTTCATAATTTATTGAGAGGACAGGCAGAAAAAGACAATTTGCTACTGTTGGAAATTGAGAAACGTCTCAGTTCAGAGCTTATCCTTGTATATTGACTGCATAAAATAATTAGATTAAGTTTGATGGTGCCAGGGCTCTTAGACACAGGAAAGGAGAAAATAGATTCAATTCGCACATTTATAATAGATAATTGATTTGCATCTTCATATTTGCATGTTGCTATCATTGAAACACTGATAGCTCTGGCAGCGGCGACGAGAAGCCAAGGTGACAGAGTTATGCGTTGAAGCATTCTTCAAGCACTTCCCCAATCACTTACCAAGGAGCTCATGCTCCAACAGGCACAATCTATAGCGAAAAGGTACACAAGCACTTTAGCCACGGTTTATTAAGTTGCCTCACGGTTTCATTAAGTGAACTGTTAAAATTCTAAAATGATATGATTGCTAAGGATTATTGTAATATAGTTTGATAGAATAAATCTAGCTTATGAATGGACTGTAAATGGGGGTAAAAGATTATTTCACGTAAATTTTGTGAATTGCTATAATCCATTCACAATCCACCTGTCGTAGGTTGTTTACAAGAATTTGACATCGATATGGTCCAGTGGCAAGTGAATACAACTCTAAATAACAGAAAGAAAGAAAACGATGGAGACCATTATGGGAAAAGGTTGTCAAATTGCCCATTTGTGCAGGGAGTTTCTTCTATTTCAAAGCATTCAAAAGTCATAAAAGAAAAAATACTCAAGGTAAGCTCTTGTATCAGCCACATTCTTTTCATTTGATCACATAATCCATTATATAATTTAAGAATACAAATTCAAATGCTAATAATACAATACAAATATGCAGTTAAAGATGGAGAACTTAATGAACACGTTCAGTTTACCTTACTGTTCAACATATCCATAAGTTTTAGAGGCGTGGCTAAAAGCAAATAGAAATGGTTTCGAATGTGGGTGAAGCATATCTACATCTGGTAGATCAAGTGGAGCACAAGTAGCATAGCTATGTATCTACATTCCGTAATACCGTAAGAATATTAGTAGCATACCTGCATCCGATAGGCATCTTATGAAGGGCAGGGAGTGGCAAGCATTAGCCAGCTACCACAAGGTAGTCGGTGGCAAGCATTATCCAGCTGGTACCATCGAACAGTGACATGCAAATTAGCCAAATGACACCATTGCATTTCAAGTAATGCTGCGATATTGTGCAGGTTCTCTCATATTACATTTAACATTAAATTTCAAGAGTAATGCTAGAGTAAGGCTAGCATTACTCAATCATATAATCTCTTCCTTATTGATTTGTAAATGCAGTGGCAAATGTCAAAGGTTATATCATGGCTTGCATCGATTTGAGGCCAAATAAGGCCTCGAATCTTTTGATTGGACTATAAAACGGTTTCATAGATAAGATTGGGTAAAAGAAAGTACATTCGCTAAAATCAAGATAGAACTTAGGTTATATGAAATAAAAGTGCCTAGATATGCTCATCGTTTTAATGAAAAAATGGCAGGTCGATTACTAGAGTCCCTGCTAGCCGGGGCAGGGACTAATAAAGGGATTCTTTTGGTTTAGGTCGATGGTCATTATGCAACATTTAATACCATGGTTTTAAATATGGTATCCACAAAATTATACAATTTCTATGATTAGATATGTTATTTATGAGATTATACAATTTCTAAGACATGGTATTCATGAGATTTTTTACCGTCATTAAAAGTATACAAAATCAATGTTCTATAAACACTAAGCATCCACAACATATTATATAAACCTATTTTACATCTCTTGACTTTTTTTATAACATATTATATAGTTTTGCAGAAAAACAACCTATTTTACATCTCTTGACTTTTTATATATTAAAGAACAGAGATCAATGACCGCTGTAAGACAAAATAGTGCATACGGTGCAACCTTGTTCAGGCTACAAAATAACATTTTATTATTGGTGTACATATCATTCCAAAGTCAGTAGATCAAAGAAGAGTGATATGTATGTGAATGGGTTGCATATCTCTTTCAATGGTTTCAGCTTACCTTTCAATTCGTTGGCCTTCGCCCACTCGTTTTCATCCGATCATTCCTTGACACTAATCAACACTTGCTTGATAAATTTTAAGTATTTACCAAATAATTTTAATCATTTTCATCAATGTTTAACTATATTGTATAACTTAATTTTATGATTCTACTTGTAATAACTAAAAATAAAGATTTAAAATTTGTCAAATAAAATTGTGATGAGAAATTAAAAAAATATTAATAAACTTAATATATATATATATTACAAATTATGGGGCAACAAGGGAGCGCGGGGCATAGTTTTTTTCATTCCAGATGGACTCTTGGAAACCACGTTCGCTTGGGGACTAAGAGAAGACACTAATAACATGGCCAAAGCCCTGGCAATATGGAAAGGGTTGAGGATCGCCAAGACCCACGGAATCACTGAGTTAACTGTCCTCGAAGACTCTAGAATTATTATTCAAGCTTTAAACGAGAACCTTATTCTGAACCAAATGCATCTAAGGCGATTCATCCACAAAATCAAGGTCCAAGTCCTCACCTTCAGTAAAATTGATTTTTATCATGTGCTACGGAACAATAACAAAGAGGTAGACCAAGCAGCAAACTTGGGCTCCTCTCTTATCTCTGGGGAGCTAAAAATCAATGGTGTTGGCTCTGTTTGCTCCCCCCCATAGGACCGGGGCTATGTTCAAGTGGCCTCCCCTCTCATGGGCCCCATCGAACTGGTGTGAATCGCGCCGTCAGGATTCTAGGACAGGTGGTGGAAAGCAAGAACATGGCTTGTTGTCAGCAGTAGGAGTGAGTTTAAATGTGCACCATGGAGTCGTCAATTCGCCTGGTGTGAAAATGATAGGCGTCTCGTCGAAGCTAGAGCATTGGAGTGATTTCATGGGAGGATTAATTGCTCACACGTTGGGAGATATGGTGTTGGCAGAGTCCTTGTGCGATAATGATTTAATATAGTGGATGAATATGGATGGTTGTTATCTCAGAATTACTTGCAAGGTTAAAAACGACCATCCCTAGGAGCTCTGTTGTCATCTGGTGAGTGAGAAGGAGTTTTTGTTTGTCAGGATGGAAGCTGGCTCTATATCCTCCAATGCGTCCTCTGCCCCAAAGCCCGTGGAGGTGATTATCAGGGAGATGAAGCACAATTTCAAGCTGTTGCAGAATTAGGTCAATGCAATTGATCGTGAAGGTGGTCGGAGATTGGACAATGTGGGTAAAGACCTGGCTTATCTGTGGAGGAATATCAAACGAAAACTGAAGAGGTCAGAAAATGTGTTAATTGGGATAATAGCGGAGCTGGAAATTAAGGTTGATAAGCTATCCCTCAATCTCGTTAAGCATGAAGCTCCTCCTTTACTAGGTTTCTCATCCAGCTCTGATGAGAAGCTTAATTGAGTTTCATAGTTGGTTTTGGTGTTTTGTTGTTTTCCCTGTATATATCTCTCTAGACCTTTGGATATGATAGACCCAGTTATTTTGAAGTTTTGAATCTCCTACAGTTTACTAAAACGTTCAGTTTTTAAGTTATTAAAGACTGGTAATGCTTTGCCGCTTTCATAAGGGCATAATTAGAAGTTTAATATCTATATTGCCGCTCCCATAAGGGCATATGTCGAGACTTTGAGTTTCCTCTGTCGCTACCACAAGGGCATTTTGTAATTCTGGTTCTATTTGGTGGTCGCACCACCCCTCTAATATATATAACTGTTATTGTAAAAAAAAAAACATTACAAATTATATATATTAAATTAACTTATACTCTATTACAAATTGATACTTAGCATAATTTACTTAATGAAATGAGTAGGAAAGTTATACTAACTGGAGGGTTGTACATTCATGACGGAGTCGGGATGTAACGCACTATCTATATTGGTAATATGTACCAATATGTCTCTAGAGGTTCTGTAATGGTGAATCAAACCAATAGCAATAACAATAGTATTAGGATTTCATAATAATTTTATAAGGTACACAATAAGAGCCACAAGGTGGCAATATCCCAAACTACAATAGTTGTATTTGCAGAATAGTGTATTTGCAATTACACAGCTGACTTATGTTTGTTGTTGATAAATTTTTGAAACTCTTCTTGATAAATTTATGATCATTTAACTCTTACTTCTTAAACTTTTATTGGTAAAGTTATGAACAAATGGTAATTGGCTTTATAATGTATGGGCGCTCGCACGAAGTTGGTTCCACTTTTTAGTGCCACTTAAGAAACCGGAAACACACTTCGAAGTGTAAATCGAGAATGCATATGTGGTATTGATGGTACGTTCGGAATAACCCGAGCCCAAACACAAGGCTAAGGTTCATAAGGAAGTATCGTATGTGTGATATATCGCATATGCGATATTGAAAACTAAAACAAAAAACAAAACAGAGGCTGCGGGACTCATTTCTCATTTGCAGAGTTAAGTATCGGGAGAGTGATAAACCGCGTTGGGGATAAACCACACAGGCATTTTTTGTTTAACCATTTGGAGGTCGAGTTGGAGGTCAATTTGGAGGTGGCTTGGCTCCAATGGTAGGTAACTTCTCATATCCATTACAATTCATTTTTAATTATTTATTGTTTTTCTTAATTTCATAGTTTTTATAATTGTTTAAAATAAATTTAATAAAAAAACTTGAATTAAATCAAAGAATGATAAATTAAAACTATTTGTATTTTTTTGTTTAAATCTTAACAGATAACAGAAATGAGCAAGATAATGTGGAAAACAAACCCACTAATAACTCATAACCTAACCCAAACATGAACCCAAACCCAAACCCAAAGGGGAAAGAAGATCAAAACTCACAGATTTTGGTGCGTTTGACGTCATTGAGACGCCTTAGCTCATCTATTAGAGGGAGGGATCATTTGAGACAGTCTTTAGCCGATGCATTGGACACAATAGAAAACACAATTGCCAATGTCCAAGGAGCTCTATACAACATTAGCTCATACATAAAATACAGGAGGCAATACTACTCCGATGGATTGAGTTATAAAGACATCAAAGACCTAAAGATTACAAGAGACCAATTATTTTCATTATTCCGGGACCCTAGCACTAGATTGGTTCCACCCACTAGTTGAGTACACATTTCCATAGACTGGTGCATGGAACCAAATATAAAGGCAAATTGGATGGATCGTTGATATATGGTCTTCGATGAAGACCCTCATGGGAATAGGGACATCCCATTCTATTTCCTTAGGAATTTGTATGTAGAATTCGTCCTAGGGAAACATGTTAACTATTTCGATATCTTAGGCTTCCAAGGTGTTGGTCATGGGATGCCCCAAGATAGGTAAGGGCCCAGGACGGATCCTAACCATGCACCACGCCCTCCACGCACACCAAAACCCCCTCGACCATATCCTCCTGTAGGGCCTGTGATTGAGGATACACAAGACGCCTTATTTGACTTGGCAGATACATTGCTTTAGCATGGGACTGATGTCCAAGGTAATGTAGGCCAAGGGGTTGACACTTCTAAGGCCCGCCCATCTATAGATCACACAGGAGATGCAGAGCATTCAGAGCGTCATGTTACTCCACACCCTTGCACATCATGTGGAGGCATATGCTATGGCCCTGCTTCAGACTTTCAGGACGATGGATTACTTCGATTTGTAAGTAAAACTCATTATTTTCATATTATATTTTGTTTCATATCACAATTTTCAATTGTTTCGCAATTCATTTCTATTTAATTATCTAACAAATTATGTGAAAAAATATACAGCTCATGTCCCATGGCACACCAGAGTCGCATAGTCTACCAATCAATGATGAGAACATTGATGCGGCTGTCAATATTGCATATGGGTTTGGTTCTTCACCATTAGTGGTAAGAACTATACTTGTTAATTTGTCAACTTTATTTACATATTTATAGTAGAGATTGTAACATTCAATACATCATAATTTTGATACAACATGTTTTATGCAGGGTGATCAGGATCAGTACATTGAATCTCAGCCTAGTCCCTCTCATGCAGAGGTAGATTCACAGACTCGGGTATTATTTTAAATATGCTTTTAATTATGTTTCACTTTCTTTGGAAAAATCATTTTTCATCCATCATGTATATGTCTCGCTTTCTTTGTATTAATATGACATTGACATATGTTACGTTATGCAGGCATCCATTGAGCCATTGGTGCTTGAAGAGCACCAAAGCAATGTTGTTGCCGACCCACCTCTCCCCCCCCCTGTCCAGGTTCATGTATGTTTCACTTGCTTTGAAAACATCATTTTTCGTCCATGTAGTATATATATCTATGATTCTTTTTATTATCTAAATTTGACATATGTTATTTTATGCAGGCTTCTATTGAGGCACCGATACTTGAAGAGCACCAGATTGATGACCCACCTGTGACGAGGGAGCATGTACGTTTATGTATTGATTTCTTTTAATTGTGATTTTAAAGATTCAACATGTACTTTTTTAATTTTTTGAAATTGTCTAATTGTATCTTTATCCTTTTGTACGTAGGAACTTGAGTTTGATGAATATGTCAAAAACATGAGATTCTTCACTAGTACAAGTAGAAGTCCTTTTCTCTCGCTTCTAGTTAATTGATCGACTGGTTACACACCTCCCCACGTTCCCCAGGTATATTTATACATTGCAACTCTTGCTTATATTGATTTTTGTACATGCAAGTATCTTTTTCCTTGTTGCCCCCATTGATATGTCTCTTTTTCTTTGTATTATCTGACATTGACATATCTGTTACTTTATGCAGGAATCTATTGAGATAGTGGTGCTTGAAGAGCACCAAAGCGAGGTTGTTGTCGACCCACCTCTGATGAGCCAGTAGGTAAGTTTATGTATCTCTTTCTTTGTACGTTTATGTATAGCTTTACCTGATTTGGTGCTTTCTCTTTGTACGTTCTTGTAGGTTTATGTATCGCTTTGACATATTTTACTTTATGCAGTAATCTATTGAGACAATGGTGCTTGAAGAGCACCAAAGCGAGGTTGTTGTCGACCCACCTCTTCCCCCTAGCCAGGTACATGTATGTTTCACTTTCTTTGGAAACATCATTTTTTGTCCATGTAGTATATATGTCTCTGATTCTTTTTCTTATCTGAAATTGACATATATGTTACTTTATGCAATCTTCTACTGAGGCACCGATGATTGAAGAGCACCAAATTGGTGACCCACCTCTAACGAGCCAGTAGGTACGTTTATGTATCGCTTTCTTTGTACATTTGTGTATCGCTTTCTCTAATTTGGTGCTTGAAGAGACCCAAATCGGTGACCCACCTCTTCCCCCCCAATGTACATGTATATTTGTTGACATTGGCATATATATTTTTTTATGCAGCTTGATAGTGAGCAAGTGGTGCTTGAAGAGAACCCAATCAGGGTCGCTGTTAGTGAGGCACCATGACCCACCATTACTTACTCACATACAGTAAGTAAAAATGTTATTTTGGTTTTGGAATTTGAACAAATGTACATAGAATTTTTATAGGTAGGTAAACTAACTTACAAAATTTGGTTTTTCTGCAGTCTCCATTGATGCGACCTATCCCTCTTGTTCAACGATGAGGATCACCAATGAGCAGTCGGAAAAGAAAGCTAGACTTCTCCGAAGACATTGGCAGTGGTAACGAAAGGGGGGATAACTATAATAAATGTATAGAGGAGATACATAGATGTAACTTTTTTTTCATATACACACAGATGTACTTTTTGATCCACTATTTTGTATTATGGCCATGTGGCATGCCAATTTTTGTAACATTATTTCTATGTACATATATAATATAAAGGTAGGTTCAAATTTATACATATATGGTTGACTTGATCTTGGAACATGATTTGTGTGGTTCACTTATGTGATATAATGATATGTGTGGTTCACATGTGTGCTAACTTATGAATTTCCAATACTTAAAGGAAGAATTTATGACTCATCAATTTTTTAACATTATGGCTATTCTCAACTTTTAACACCATAACCATACCATACACTAACTAAATTACATACACTAACATCATAACACTAAGTCATGCATGGATGTGTAATATACCATATCATACCCTACAATACCCTATGATACTAACATCATACCATACTAACATACAATAACATACCCTACAATACCCTATGATACTAACATCATATACCATACTAACATACAATAACATAACATACCATAACATACTAACATCATACCATACTAACATACCATGCCACTATAATATACCATACACTAACATCATAACACTAAGTCATGCATGCATGTGTAATATACCATATCATACCCTACAATACCCTATGATACTAACATCATACCATACTAACATACAATAACATACCCTGAAATACCCTATGATACTAACATCATACTATACTAACATACAATAACATACCATAACATAACGTACTAACATCATACCATACTAACATACCATACCATATCCTACAATACTAACATCATACCCTACAAACCCTAGTTGGTTTTCAATATGTACATACATCCATGTGTTTCTAGTTCCATCTCATAACTTGTAAAGAGGTCACTAAACCATAGTTCCATGTCATAACTTGTCAACCCTAGTGATAGCATGCAAATTGGTGTTCATGAAACCCTAGTTGGCTTCAAATTTCTAGTTCCCTCTCTTAACTTGTAAATTTCTCACTAAACCCTAGTTCCATCTCATACCTTGTCAACCCTAGTTGGTGCATGCAAATTGGTGTTCATGAAAGCCTAATTGGTTTCCAATTTGTACATGGCCATGTGTTTCTAGTTCCGTCTCGTAACTTGTAAATTGCTCACTAAACCCTAGTTCCATCTCATTATTTTCAACCCTAGTGATAATATGCAAATTGGTGTTCATGGAAGCCTAGTTGGTTTCAAATTTGTACATGGCCATGTGTTTCTAGTTCCTCTCTCAACTTGTAAATTGCTCACTAAACCTAGTTCCATCTCATACCTTGTCAACCCTATTTGGTGCATGCAAATTGTTGTTCATGAAATCCTAGTTGGTTTCCAATTTGTACATGTCCATGTGTTTCTAGTTTTGTCTCGTAACTTGTAAAGAGCTCACTAAACCCTAGTTCCATCTCATTATTTGTCAACCCTAGTAACATTCAAATTGATGTTCATGGAAGCCTAGTTGGTTTCCAATTTGTACATGGACATGTGTTTCTAGTTCCCTATCTTAACTTGTAAATTTCTCACTAAACCCTAGTTCCATCTCATACCTTGTCAACCCTAGTTGGTGCATGCAAATTGGTGCTCATGAAATCCTAGTTGGTTTCCAATTTGTACATGTCCATGTGTTTCTAGTTTCGTCTCGTAACTTGTAAAGAGCTCACTAAACCCTAGTTCCATCTCATTATTTGTCAACCCTAGTGATAGCATGAAAATTGGTGTTCATGGAAGCCTAGTTGGTTTCCAATTTGTACATGGCCATGTCTTTCTAGTTCCCTTTCTCAACGTGTAAACTGCTCACTAAACCCTAGTTCCATCTCATTATTTGTCAACCCTAGTGATAGCATGCAAATTGGTGTTCATGAAAGCCTAGTTGGTTTCCGATTTGTACATGTCCATGTGTTTCTGTTCCCTCTCTTAATTTGTAAATTGCTCACTAAACCCTAGTTCCATCTCATACCTTGTCAACCCTAGTGATAGCATGCAAATTGTAGTTCATGAAAGCCTAGTTGGTTTCCAATTTGCACATGGCTATGTATTTCTAGTACCCTCTCTCAACATGTAAATTGCTGACTAAACCCTAGTTCCATCTCATTATTGTCAACCCTAGTGATATCATACAAATTGGTGTTCATGGAATCCTAGTTTGTTTCCAATTTATACATGGACATGTGTTTCTAGTTCCCTCTCTCAAGGTGTAAATTGCTCACTAAACCCTAGTTCCATCTCATACCTTGTCAATCCTAGTGACAGCATGCAAATTGGTGTTCATGAAATCCTAGTTGGTTTATGATTTGTACATGTCCATGTGTTTCTATTTCCCTCTCTTAACTTGTAAATTTCTCACTAAACCCTAGTTCCATCTCATACCTTGTCAACCCTAGTGATAGCATTCAAATTGTAGTTCATGAAAGCCTAGTTGGTTTCCAATTTGCACATGGCCATGTGTTTCTAGTTCCCTCTCTCAACGTGTAAATTGCTCACTAAACCCTAGTTCCATCTCATTATTTCTCAACCCTAGTGATAGCATGCAAATTGGTGTTCATGAAATCTTAGTTCGTTTATGATTTGTACATGTCCATGTGTTTCTAGTTCCCTCTCTTAACTTGTACATTGCTCACTAAACCCTAGTTCCATCTCATACATTGTCAACCCTAGTTGGTGCATGCAAATTGGTGTTCATGAAAGCCTAGTTGGTTTCCAATTTGTACATTTCCATGTGTTTCTAGTTCCCTCTCATAACTTGTAAAAAATCTCACTAAACCCTAGTTCCATCTCATTATTTTTCAACCCTAGTTGGTGCATGCAAATTGGTGTTCATGAAAGCCTAGTTGGTTTCTAATTTGTACATGTCCATGTGTTTCTAGTTCCCACTTATAACTTGTAAATTGCTCACTAAACCCTAGTTCCATCTCATTATTTGTCAACCCTAGTTGGTTTCCAATTTCTAGTTCCCTCTCTTAACTTGTAAATTGCTCACTAAACCCTAGTTCCATCTCAGACCTTGTCAACCCTAGTTGGTGCATGCAAATTGGTGTTCATGAAATCCTAGTTGGTTTCCAATTTGTACATGTCCATGTGTTTTTAGTTCCCTCTCTTAACTTGTAAATTGCTCACTAAACCCTAGTTCCATATCATTATTTGTCAACCCTAGTTGGTACATGCAAATTGGTGTTCATGAAATCCTAGTTGGTTTCCAATTTGTACATGTCCATGTGTTTCTAGTTCTGTCTCATAACTTGTAAAGAGCTCACTAAACCCTAGTTTCATCTCATTATTTGTCAACCCTAGTGATAGCATGCACATTGGTGTTCATGGAATCCTAGTTGGTTTCCAATTTGTACATGGCTATGTGTTTCTAGTTCCCTCTCTTAACTTGTAAATTGCTCACTAAACCCTAGTTCCATCTCATTATTTGTCAGCACTAGTGATAGCATGCAAATTGGTTTTCATGAAAGCCTAGGTCTTGCATTTCTAATTTCTACATAAATTAAATTCTACATAGGTTGAGTAAACAATACATAAATGCATTTTCTAATTTAGGTACTACTCATGTACTTGCTTGTATGAGATCCGATATGTGATCATATTCTGTAGAAATATGTGTCTAATCATATTCCAAATGGTCTATTTCATTAACCCTGTTGAAATTGGTGCCAAGTGTCACTTGATCCCATGTATCAACGGTATCTGTATACTCACAATCATCCCATTCATCGATGCTACAGGAACTGCAAAAGCAAGCCTTCAATCTTGTCCAAATTTGTAGGGTTGAGTTGTTTGAGCTTCTAATTGAATGAAAATGTCGAGTTCCATGCACTGTGTTCACCCGATGTGTTTGTGATCGGTCCACATTTGTCACCTCCCAGAATATTCTTCACACTAAGTGTTTCCTTGTTGCTTGTTCTCCCATGACAGATGCACACCATTCAACTATAGATGCATCGTCTCGAAGGCAAGCACCTGTAAACTTCATCTCTTCCCTTCGAAGGGCAGTTTTAATGCATGCACCAACACCATCGTGCTCTCCTTTGCCATGACTAGTTTCAAAGTAGTTCCATACATGTGGCACCTTGTATTTTATGTGCAACAAACACAACCATTCAAATACACGTGCATTCTTGAACTGTCCAGCACAACCATTTGACCAAATGAAATGACAATAAAATGGTATATCCATAGCTATCACATGATCATAGAATAATTTAAAGCAATGTTGCACGTAATGGATGTCATGGGTCTAGTCGTCACTTATGTAGAAGTGACTTTCTTTAAGTATCACACGTTTCTCTTCATTGCTATCTGGCCCATGTCGATACATGATATGAACCATTATGCTCACCTGCTCTGAGTGATAGTATTGACTTTGTATTTCATTTTGTGGTTGTAGGGTGTAATTTTCTGCAAAGTCAACCACCCATAGTATTGTTCTGAGAGGGAAGGTGTCTCGACATATTCTGAATTTCTTATCTTGCCACCGTGCCATATCGACATGTTGAATGTACTGTTGGATCTTTCCATGAAACTCTGGAATAAAATCACATACTTGCACCTGGTGTAAAAAAATAAACAGTGTTAATAAACCACATAAAAAATGTGTACATGAATATTAATATGTCAATATTCAACAATTTACCTGTGAAGTCACCAATTTAATCTTCCTGCTTTCTTTCCCATCATGTAGTTGATATGTCTCATACTGATAGTTCTGGTTCTCGACAATTGCATTCCTGAATGCTTGATCTTCACTTTCATGGATGCAATAAGACCATAATGATAGCCCACCACAATTGTTGAAAGAACCATCTACACATTGTTTTAAGTAATGTGTCTGCCCATCTTGCCTCAGACACATTATGCTATGGATGAAATCTCTGGATGACATTGGCGGTACTGTACTTGAGCATTCCTACACATGGTTAGGATGCAAAAAACGACGTATATGTGCAAATGTATGGTAATATAGGTAAAACTCTATGTGGTATCTACAACAACAAGTGTTCTTGATTGTATTGATTCTAACATACCAAGGCTTGCATTTTTCAAAAGATCTTTGCCCGAGCCTTAGCTCTACATGGGCACCTTTAAACATCTCGAACAGTTGAGTTTGTGTCATGTCAAGATAATGTTTAACATGAGGTTCATTGTTTCTAGAACCCCTACAATGTTTTAACACATCCTTCGTGTTAGAATAAGGCCTAGTGTTATCATGCCACAACATGTGCACTAGGCCCTTCACTGTTTTGACTAACTTCATGTCTTTACAAGGAAACCTACCGCTAAATGCCCATAATGTTTCCATTTTTCCGTCTATATCAAGGTTGTCTCTTCTTACTAAATATTTTTTAAGTGTCTTTGGATGTAAAGGCACAATTTGTGATGTGAATTTAAGTAAACAACGTTGTCTTGTGGATCTACATACAATTGATTCAGCCAATACACGACGAGCCACATTACAATCTTGTGAACGAGTTTTTTTACCAATCGATGTGAATGCAGCAGCAAGAGATTTAACAATGTGATTACTTGATTCTATATTCTTCATTGTTCTTATGCCTAAATTTCTTCTAACAGTTGCCATATTTCTATATTTAAGCAAAGATAAAAACAATTGGCATTTATCGGCTTCGGATTTGTTATCAAAATATTGTTTCATTATTTGAGAAGAATGACGAAGGATAGTGCATTTGCCACCTTACTTTCCATGGAAGTCAATTCGCTCTCGTCCACTTGTATGCATTTAGGAGAGTCTCTTTCGTTTTGATGCAAAATTTATTGCCGTTTGAAATGTTGTAGTGACGTTTACATCCACTACAGGCTGACAACTTCGATTAGGATATTGAACCACCGACCATGGTTGTTGCTGAGTCACATTTGCATCGGGAGTAACATAATTATTGAACTCTTCACAAGATTGTATGTTTACTAATGGATCAATAATATCAACATCCGTATAACCAGCTTCCTTTAATGTTGCATTATCTTCCTCAGCCTCTACGTCAGGTATCTGGTGAGGGGGAATGGGAACTATTTGCTCATGTAATGAATGCCGACGATTTCTTGAATTTTCCCTCTTTTTTTTTCTTTTTTATTTTCAGCTTCTTCAAGTGTAAGCACCTTCCTCGCTGACTTTCGACCTCTATTACATACATTCCCCATTGAAATCCACCCAAACTTGTACAAAACTATGGAATTATGTAAGAAATGATTAAATTGCACGTTGAACAGTTCTATGTGCACAGGTAAAGACAAATTATTTCTTTTGCTATAGTAAACTTGGCCCACAGCACGCAACCCAACATTTTTTATACAACACATATCGCATATGCAATATAATGCACCTTCGATTTATCGCATATGCGATATTGATACAATGTTTTTTAATCAACGGGCAGGTTTTTTACATGGTCTCCAAAACGCATATGCGATTTAGTGCTCACTGAATATGCAATTTACATTTATCTATGCTTATCAAATATTAAAATATTAAATATCAAATGTTTTTCACATGTGGACTGAAATATGTTAAACTTCTATAACGAATAGTATGACTATGGCGATGATGATGATGATTATGAGGATGATGATGACTATGATGGTGATGATAATGATGATGATGATGGTGATTATAATGATGATGATGGTGATGACTATGATGACGATGAGGAGGAGGATGATGACTATGATGATGAGAATGAGGATGATGATGAGGAGGAGGAGGAGGAGGATGACTATGATGATGATGATGAGGAGGAGGAGGAGGATGACTATGATGACGATGACGATGATGATGAACAATGATGGTGATGAGGAGGAGGAGGATGATGATGAATATGATGATGATGATGAGGATAAGGGTGATGATGATGATGGTGATGACAATGATGATGATGATGATGATGATGAGGGTGGTGATGAGGATGATGAAGAGGAGGAGGATGATGACGAGGGTGACGATGAGGGTGGTGATGATGATGAGGACGACGACGATGATGATGATGATGATGATGATGATGATGAACAATGATGGTGATGATGATGATGCTGATGATGACCATGATGATGATGAGGATGATGAGGGTGATTATAATGATGATGATGATGATGATGATAATGATGATGGTGATGATAATGACTATGATGATGAGGATGGTGATGAGGAGGAGGAGGAGGAGGATGACTATGATAATGATGACGAGGATGAGGATGATGATGAGGAGGAGGAGGATGACTATGATGATGATGATGATGATGACAATGATGATGATCAATGATGGTGATGATGAGGAGGAGGAGGATGATGACTATGATGATGATGATGAGGATAAGGGTGATGATGATGATGATGATGAAAATGATGATGATGATGAGGATGAGGGTGGTGGTGATGATGATGATGATGGGGATGAGGGTGGTGATGATGATGATGATGATGAGGATGAGGATGATGATGAGGATGATGAAGATGAGGATGATGATGATAATGATGATGATGACGATGACAATGATGATGAACAATGATGGTGATGATGAGGAGGCCAATGAATATGTTGATGATGAGGAGGAGGAGGAGGGTGATGATGATGATGACCATGATGATGATGAGGATTATGAGGGTAATTATAATGATGATGATGATGATGATAATGATGATGGTGATGATGATGACTATGATGATGATGAGGAGGAGGAGGAGGAGGAGGAGGATGACTATGATGATGAGGATGAGGATGAGGATGATGATGAGGAGGAGGTGGAGGAGGAGGATGATGACTATGATGATGATGATGAGGGTGGTGATGATGATGATGATGACGACGATGAACAATGATGGTGATGATGATGAGGAGGACGATGATGACTATGATGATGATGATGAGGATAAGGGTGATGATGAGGATACGGGTGATGATGATAATGATGATGACAATGATGATGATGAGAAGGATGAGGGTGGTGGTGGTGATGATGATGATCAGGACGATGACGATGATGATGATGATGGGGATGAGGGTGGTGACGATGATGATGATGAGGAGGAGGAGGATGATGATGACGACGATGACGATGATGATGAACAATGATGGTGATGATGAGGAGGATGATGACTATGATGATGATGATGAGGATGAGGGTGATGATGATGATGACTATGATGGTGATGATAATGATGATGATGGTGATGATGAGGATGATGAGGATGATGATGACGATTATGATGAGGATGAGGATGGCAATGACGATGATCATGAGGATGAGGGTGGTGATGAGGATGATGATGATGATGATGAGGGTGGTGATGATGATTATGATGATGAGGAGGAGGAGGAGGATGATGACTATGATGATGAGGATGAGGATGAGGATGATGATGATGATGACGATGATGATGAACAATGATGGTGATGATGAGGAGGAGGAGGATGATGACTTTGATGATGATGATGATGACCATGATGATGATGATGAGGATGAGGGTGATGATGATGATGATGATGACGATGAGGATGGTGATGGTTATGATGACGATGATGATGACGATGAATAATGATGATGAGGAGGAGGAGGAGGAGGAGGAGGAGGAGGAGGATGAGGATGATGATGATAATGATGATGATGATGATGACGACGATGATGATGAACAATGATGGTGATGATGATGAGGACGAGGATGATGACTATGATGATGATAATGAGGATGATGACTATGATGACAAGGATGATGACTTTGAAACTTTGGCTCTATACATGGCGGATTATATGATGATGATGAGGAGGAGGAGGATGACTATGATGATGAGGATGATGACTTTGAAACTTTGGCTCTATACATGGCGGATGATAAATCTTGTTGAGATATATATGCCATTTGATTGAATTTTGGCCATCCATCCTTAATCAAAGATTAAAAGAACCAGACATTCTTAATCAAGGATTAAAAGAACATGATAACGATTAAAAGAACATGATAACTATACCAATGTTGATTAAAGTCACCTATCGCCTATCAATAAATCATCACTAGCGGTTTGTAGTGAGAGCGTACGTTTATCCATCGGTACTCATTCTAGCTTTTTTACATCCAAAAGAGCTACCAAATAAGCATTCCCATGGCTTTATAACATCCTTTGAGCGCTAACATAAATCAATCTTCAATCTCTCTGTGAATGTTGCAAATTTTCCCTTGAAGCTGAATAGATCGAAGGACAGGAGGAATTATTGTTCTCTTGGATGCACAGCCCATGGCTTCATTCACTGCCCTATTTTCTTGGATGCACAACCCATGGCTTCGTTCACCGTTAAAAAGAGGAATTATTTGTGTCCATCATAGTGTTGTCTAAATGGTATTATAATGGGATAAGGATGCCATTACTCTTTTTTAACGCATATTCGTTATAACGCATATGCATTCTTTTAAAATTAAAAAAATCAGGGGGAATAAGGTTTGGCATTATGTTTGGAAATAGCTTCGGACTACCGAACCTATTGGCTAGGAAAAATAAACCAGGGCTATTGCTTGTCTTTTAGAACTCTATCAATATGCTTAGTTTAGATGGCGTGTTTTGCTATGACAGACACAATATTTTTTTTATGAAAATCTAGAATATTGTAAAGTACGATCTCACGATTCTGAATATGTAATTTTTTCCTTCAAAACTATGTTTTATTTATTTATAATTATTTTTCTAAATGACACACGTCAGTTTTCGAAAATAGATACATCAATTGTTTTTTATATAACTTTTGATTTCTATCACCATTTCCCAAAAAAACTATATGGTGTACTAGACAAGATCAAGGTCTACAATCTTACATTTAGAAATCATGGATTTCATTAATTTTTTCCCCTAAAGTGTTGCACCAGCACATAACGTTTTAATTTCAAGCTTTTGTGACTTCAATAATTAATAATAATAATAAATAATTCATGAAAAATTATGAATAAATAGGGTTGCACTAGGCCCATATGGCTTTTATATGTCTGCATGATTTTATCCCAAATTGACATCATTTATTTCATATATTGCTGCACCCGCACAAACATATATGTTAAGATGTGTTGAAAATTTGAAAACCCAATTTCACGGAAACTAATTTTATAATCATTTACACAAATTTTGTGTGCATAAATGCTATATATTATGAAAGCTGATTCAATTATCTATCTTTTGTCTTTTTGCTTCATATTCAAATAAGTTAGGGAAGTACCCCTAATTGTCACCTAAAGTCAGAGTTTCCTATTTTTCCAGTATTATGTGGCATCTAAAGTGTCTTTAAAGGAGTCCATGATTGTGCATCAGCCCGTATATAAGACTACAAGAAGAAATAGTAATTAACACTCCATTGAAAAAAATATATAAAACTATTTGAATGTTTGTTTTGTCCCAATTTTTATGGTCTAAATCAATATAAGTCACTAAATCCATGATCTCATTTCAAAGTATTATAAAACTATTATAATAATTATTTTATAGTCAATGAAATTCAACTCATGAGAAATACAAAGATATGACTTTTGTATTAAGTTTAAATTTCAATCCAAAGAGATAACATTGAATTGGTGAAGACTACAAGGATGATAATGATCATATTAAAGGTGGCGATGAAAAAGAGAATTCATCAAATCATTGCTGACAAAAACAATAATAAAATTAGAATCACATTCTCACCCCAAAATAGTCTTTCATTGCTTGCCCTCTATCCTGTAGAATGCAGTGTGTTTTAACATGGGTTTATTTCTCCACTATAATTCAGTTCGAATCTACTCTACTTTGTATCTATTAGTTAAAAACTTAAAATAAAGTCTATTAAAATAAAGTCTATTCAAAGCTTCAAAATGACTCAGTAGTTGTTAAATTTTTAAGTTCCTCAACATACAGTATATAACTTTTTTAACGCAGAAATAACAATAGTCAGCTGCTTGCAGTGCTCAATCTCATTATTTTTTGTGTTTTTCCATGCACTTGTTCGATACCATTTGGAAAAGAATAACTGTAAGAATGCATTTAATAATTAAAAATTTGTAACATGCATCCCATAAGAAGATAATCGGTGGGCATTATATTATTTTTTTAGCTTGTATCACAATGTGAATAAATAATTGATCTGTTATAAAGTATTGCTTGAGTAAATTAAGTAAATTAGTGTAAAATATAAATCTATGTTATTTTTTTTTGTTTTCTTTTAATTCACGAAAAACTACATTAACTTGGGCTTTGTCTTAATTTTTCTCAAATTACAATCCCATTAATGTGTAAAAAATGAGTATATATTCTAATATTTTTTACAATTTTAAATTTGAATACCATTATGTGTCGATAATGGTGATCATTCTCACAATTTCAAACTGTCTGTTAAATCTAATCTATCAATTTTGTTGATGGCAAGAACTGAGTAGATTGTAATGTATTATTTATAATGTAAAATAATTTATAAAATAAATATCTCAATGGTAAAATAGATAAATTTGGTTTAACTATATACATTATTTTATGAAAATCAAATCTAAATAAAACTTATATGTAAAAGTCTAAAACGATGAAGAGAGAAAAAAAAATACAAACTCAAATATCTTAAATTTACAGAGAACTCAGAGAAAAAAAAAGGTAAAAATAATGCAATGAGTGAAGATGACACAATTTAACTAATCATCTGATCAAAACCTAAATGTATGTGGAAGTTTAACTAAGCTCGCGTTTTCTCTCTTCTATAATAGTTACCTCTCCATCTCATTTCTCTTTCAGCAAGCTTTGATGGCACTTGCTTCATATTTATTCTCTAAACTTCGAGCGGATATCATGGTGTTTGATGCTTCAGATTTATTCTCCAAGCTTCCGGATGAGTTGTTGTATTGCGTCATTTCGTATCTCCAGAGGCAGTTAGATCTTTCTCTCTCTCCCCGAGATGAAGATATCTCTACCACAGAGTTCCCAATCTGACTCTCTACCCAGAACTTATTAGCCCAGTCATGAGATTGCAGAAGTGGAGAATAGTATCTTCAACATTTCTCTCTTAGATTCCTCCGATCTCAAAACCTTTGAACTTTATACCTATTCAAACGACTAGCATTTTATTTACCAGAATTTATGTAAATGGGTTCATTATTTGTCATTTCCAAGCTTCAACCATCCTGAGAAATTGTACCTCCCTCTGTTTTCTTTTGTAATAGACTCACGAGGAGGCTCACACTCTTCCACAAAATTGTCTGTGAAATTCCCACCGGTTTCGGTGGATTCAAGCATCTAACCCATTGCTTCTTCCTTAATGTGTATTCCAGAGATGGCACTTTATCTCTATTTGTTTCTCATTGCCATGTTCTCTCAATGAACTTGAAGTAGAGTCTCCTCTCAATATTATTAATTAGGGTATGAGTTTTTCACTATTTACAGCTGTTTTTTACCCGTTACATGCTATGAATCTTCAGGGAATTTTGAGTGAGCACATAACTAGGTGACACAGGTGCTCCATTAATACTACTGCAGACAATACATTGATGATGCTAATGGGAGGTAAAAAGCTAGGCAAAAGAGAGTGGTATTTAATCAATAAAATGATAGTAAAATACAAATTAAAAAATTTAATAAATAATATGTTTATTATAGTTTAACATTATGAAAATGCAAATATAAGTAAGCTAATCAAAATTGGAATTAATTCACTTTTTAGATTTATATATATCTCCTTGTCAAAGAAATAATAAAACACAACATGTAATAACAAATCCACAAAATATATACCACTGAAAAATTTAATTATACAATACCATTAAATAATATATCAAGTACATACAATTAAATACAAATATTTGTTAACACTCCAAAATAACTTGATAGTTATTACCATCCAAAATTTAAATTTAGATGTAGAATACCATTAAAAGATCTATATGTCCCCCGGATACGGGTGACAGGCAGGACAATGGAACCCAACGCCTGAATGACATGCCCCAACACGTCACCTTGAAATCCATTCCACCTAGCAGAGCTGAAGCGACTCACACGCAAACAAGCCTACAGGCTGGATACTCCGTGCATTACGACGTCCACAAGACTCACATGCAGACTTGATGATGACTTCTTTGTGCATGACGACTCCTCAGTGCCCAGTGACGGTGAGCACGTTTTTCCACAAGGGACATGTCCTCTCGACAGTTAAGGTTGAGCAGGACGGGCTCTGCACATTAATGGTCAACCATAATGTGCATAGTGCTCTGTGTAGGTGGTTTAAGGTCTTCGTGGTCCGCCAACTCACTCTGTTCATCCTTGCGCATCTCTGCTATCCTTCGTTCAAGCTCCAGCGCGCAGAGCCGGATTTTGGCCACCATTATGTCTCCCACCTCTCCTTTAATCCCAAGCTTACAGAAATCACCATGGCACCATGTCGTCACAGCACTCCCAAGAGTGGACGAGGACATGGAAGAGATGGAAGAGGCGATTCCAGACCGACTCCTTTCAATGCTTAGGCCAGCTCAGTCAGATTCGACGTCAAGGTCCCAAAAACTCTATGGGAAATGATGGATGACTAGGAGGAAGAGCTCTCGCACTCCCTCTCGGCGGCCAACCGCACCCCAGCCCGTAGAGGAAACTACCGGATTATCAAAAACTTGATCAACCAGTCTCATTCTACGTTAAATCACTCTCTATGCTGCTCCTAAACCTCAACCTGTTGGCCCCACTTTTGAAGCTCATTCTGTTGACCCTTCTCCTCCTGAGCTTGTGCCATCCTCTAGGCCTCTTGCCCTGGTCCCCCCTCCTTCCACCTATGTTCCAACGCCACCCTTGGTGCTTTTTTCCCAAGTCCCCCACTCTGTTCTCCCTCACCCCATTTCCACCAATGTTCCCTACTTCCCCTCTGTCGTGGTCCCCTCGGACACCACCCACAACCCTCCCCCTCCCCCTCAGTGCCAATTCACTTCGACAAAGGGAAAGGCGGCCAACGTTCTTCCACCCAGAAAGACGGCCCCTCCACCGGTCAAGCGACCAAACCCCACCAACAAGGAAAGCATGGACAGCTCCACAGGAAGCGGAACCTCCAGTAGTGCCAACAATTCAGGTGGAGAGGCTGAAGAACAAGTCATGGAATGGGGTACGGGCTTTGGTTTCCCGATCATTGAAGTGCCCTTTGAGAAGCTCTAAGGCCAGGTTAAATGCTCCAATCTTTCTCTTTTTTTGTTGTTATCGGGAATATTTCTCCTTAGATCAATTTTGTTCAGGCTAAGACGAAAACTTTTTTTATTCCTCCAACAACAAATGTGTTTTGTAAGATCTGTTTTCCCTATTTACGGGAGGATCACCCTAACAGTTACATCCTGTCTATCTTCTCCAGGCATACTAGTGTGCTTCCTCGATTTTTGCGTCTACGCATGATTGACATACTGCATTCAATATTATCATCTGTATTTTTATTTCTCCTTAATAGAATAGACCTGAACTTACAAAAAAAATCTATATGTCACGAACATCTCATGAAAATTTCTATGCGATAATGAGGTGGCGAGGATGAAAAAACTTTTATGATGCTCTTTGCTATTCAAACACTTAGATCACTTCCAAGAAGAATCAAATGTATTTTGTCGTCTTAATGTGCACACTTATTTGGATTCTTAAATAACAATAATTAAGTAATTGTAGGGAAACCTGTTAATAAGTACTCTTGCAACACACTCATATTAACTCATATCATATTATACTTGGCAATCTTTTATTAGTGTTGATTTTTTTTAAGTTTTTAAATTATTTAATCATATCTTATTAATATTGTTATTAATTCACAATACACTTCTCAATATTATCGATATTATGTATTTTGTATTTTATTTTATTTTTCTTGATATTATGTATTGTGTTTTATTTTATTTTTAAATAATTTTTTTTATGTTTGACAATTTTTTTTCCAACCAAATAAACATAATCTAATCACAAAAATAAATCAATCACAAAAACAAAAAATTATAGTTTAAATAATAAAAACATATTTTTTAAATTTTAAATATTAAAATTAATATATTAATTTACAAAACTTAAGAAAATTTAAAAAACAAAAAATTGTAATTTAAATAATAAAAATATATATATTTTTAATTTTTAAATATTAAAATTAATATATTAATTTACAAAACTTAAGAAAATTCTAATGTAAATTTGCAAACCAATAGAAGTAAGAGGACTTTAACTTGATAACAATTGTTATATACCTACCAAAGGGAGACCTAAAAATAATCATGGGCAAAGCTAACCTAATGTTGTTGTGGGTTTTATAAATGTCTCCTATGGGGGACATAAAAAAATAGAGCACGTAATGGTACGAAATCTAAAATTAATCATGCGTAAAGCTAACCTAATGTTGTTGTGGGTTTTATAAATGTCTCCTATGGGGGACATAAAAAAATAGAGCACGTAATGGTACGAAATCTAAAATTAATCATGCGTAAAGCTAACCTAATGTTGTTGTGGGTTTCATAAATGTCCCCCACGGGGACATAAAAAATAGAGCACGTAATTGTACGAGACCTAAAATTAATTATGGGCAAAGCTAACCTAATGTTGTTGTGGGTTTTATAAATGTCCCCCACGGGGACATAAAAAAATAGAGCAAGTAATGGTACAAGACCTAAAATTAATCATGGGAAAAGCTAACCTAATGTTGTTGTGGGTTTTATAAATGTCCCCCATGGAGACATAAAAAAAATAGAACACGTAATAGTACGATAGGATTATTGAAGATTTAGAGTAAGTAGCAAATTGTAAGTAATAAGTATATCATTTCTCTAAAACAATTTTAGTTTCAATAGTTTTTAGTTTTTATGAAAGTGTGTTATATAAATCATTTAAATTTGGTATAGTTATAAGTTGTTGATGAAAATTTGAATGTTTATGTATGGACAATTGATCTATAAAATAATAATAACTAGCTCTTTACTTATTATGGAAAACTGATTTATAAAATTATAGTTAGCTTTTTACTTATTTATATAAAGAAAAAGTTTAGGGTTATGGGTTTAGATTTATAAAATTATAGTTAGCTTTTTACTTATTTATATAAAGAAAAAGTTTGGGGGTTATGGGTTTAGATAACAGGACAATGACAAACAATTCATTACTTTATTCATAGCATTTAAATTGTGGATTGTACCACAAATTAAGTGATTGTGTCGGTTCTATTAGAATTATTTTAAATCATCATAAAAAATAGAACAAGTAACACCTTATCTTTTTCAATATTAAATACATACAAAATTAAAATAACTCTATAACATCAAAATAAATATTTTAATCTTGATAAAATATTTGACAATTTAAATAACCCTTTCTTAATATTGAATATGTCACATCTATGCTTATACCTATATATAATGTATGTCCACCATCATGTTTTAAATATACATAATCATTAACACTTGCTAAGTTGCTTATACCTATATAAGGTAGGTCCATCATCCTACTTCAAATATACATAATCATTAACACTTGCTAAGTTGCTTATACCTATATAATGTAGGTGCATCATTAGGATCTGAATATACATAATCATTAACATGTGCTAAGTTGTTTAGTTGTTCAACCATGTAACTATATTTTTTTCTTCACGTGAAAAAAACTATACCATTGTTTTAGTATATGTAAAGATGTACACAAAATATGACAATATAAGGTAAGGTTAGCCCATAAACAAGATGGTTGGACCTTAAATATATGCCAATAGTCAAGGATTGACCAAAAACAAAGCTTGATAGGAAAAAGAAAATATATATAGACATTATCGACCAAAAAAAAGACAAGGACGCTAGCAACAAGAAAAGACATGAGCAAATCTCGGTCTACCCAAGTCTTGCATGTATCTTATATCATTAAGAATAATGCCAAAAGATGCTTTCTTTGTGAAACGATTCTTGTTTTGATTGGTTGGAATTTATCACATGGTTATAGAAATATTATTTTTTAATGTGAGAATCATGTTAATACATGAAATCAGAAAAGTATTTTGCCAGAATATTTTTAATGGGGACAATTTCCTGACAAATCATGACAATTTCTAGGAAAAAAAAGGGTTAACGCTAGTTCAACGTAAGTTAGGATGCAATGTTTCAAAATGAAGGTGGATTTAAGAGTAGGTTAACTTCTTGAATTGCTAAATCACATTAAATAACCTATGTATTCTAGGATTGAAACCTACAAGTAAATTCATTTTTAATTCCTCAGTGTTTAAGAAAACTCAGGTGCAATTATGTGATGTAAGTGGTGGAGCATCCATTCTTGATTACAATATGACAGGTAATAAACTGAGAAATTTCAAGCATCCATTTCTTATCCCCCATCTGGCGGGAAGTAAAAAAAAAATAGGGAAGAAATTGAACTGATAATAATTTTTGAAACTTAATCAAAGTGGTTGAGCATCGAATGAGTCCTGATCACTGATCTAGCGGGAAACTTAAAAAATCCCATGGAAGAAATTAAATTGAGAATGCTAGAATTTTTTTTTTTTTTTTTTTTTTTTTTTTTGCGGTGATATTTAGTAGAACGAAAACATGCTAGTGTATTCATCCTCACATTTGGCCATCAAGACAATTCACACCAAAGACAATTCCTGAAAATTCATCCAAGCAAAATTTTTGTGTCAAAGGTACGTTGTGTAGGCTAGAAATAAACCATTCTACCAAGGCATTGTAATCTCAATAGATAATAAAAGTGCACTTTCTTGTTACTATTGCTCAATAAAAAACAAGAAATATCAACAATAAGAGCATGTACTTATGTTTATAGAATTTTTGAAATAATTGCTTCTATGTGTATCCCATTCATAGGATATTCTGAGATGATAGTGATGATAGTAAGAAAAATCATTGGCCGATTTGTTGAGGAAGTGTGCATTTTTGTGCTAATCACGAAAAAATTGGCTTCCCTACCAAAACATGGATAAGTAGGCTCATATATTTGCATGCAGTCAATTTGGCATAGGTGATTCATGGTTAAGTATGCTCAGATATGTATAATTATTCCTTGGACTAGATTTCATACATGGGTTGTACTTGGATTGGGTCGGTGTGCAATTTTGTGATGGACATGAAAATTTGGAAAACCATATCAATATCTAATCTAGCAGTATTGGATTTCACTGTAGATGGAACATTTTACAGAAGGAACCATAAACACGATTTCTTGAACTAGTTAATTTCCTCGGTTGAATATAGAGTTGAAAACTCTATTCATTGTATTTATTTCCTTGCAATAAAAAAAATGAGGGATGATAAAAAATAATTTCCATGAATAATTATTTTATATCTCAATTTTGAATTTAATAGTGATTATATAAAATGACTAGTTGAGCCTCTAAATTTTTGGAAATGATGTTTTAAATCATCCACCTGCAATTTTATGCTTTCAGAAAAGGGTGGAGAATTTATCTGTCAAGGTGCAAAATAGGTGAATAAATCATTTGGAAAGAAAATATCTACTTGACAAGAGACTTGTTTTCAAATATGAGTCGAAGGACAAGTGAATAAATCATCCACCTACAAATTTATGCTCTTGAATTTTTTTTATCCCTCACGGGTGAAAATTGCTGGCATTTTCCTAAGTCCATTTAGGCCAGATTTAGGTGCAAAACAGGCTGAGAAGCTGTTTTGGTAGGCCAATATTATATTGACATAGATTTTTTTCAAAAAGGAGGCAATCGTAAAGTGCGTAAATCATCTACCTATAATCTAATGTTTTCATAAAAATATTAACCCATATAGGTGAGAAATGGTGGGCACTTTCCCAAGGCTACTTAAGCCATTTTTTAAATACTTGACCAATTTTGCAAATGGCGAGTATTTTTCTATTAGGGTGCAAAACAGGTTGAATGGGTGATTTGGAAGGAAAATATCTCCTTGAACAGAGACAATTTTTCAAATATGAGTCAATGGACAAGTGAATAATTCATTCACCTACAAATTTATGCTCTAATAAATTTTTTATCCCTCACAAGTGAGAAATTGCGGGCATTTTCCTAAGGCCATTTATGCCAGATTTGGGTGCAAAACAGGCTGGGTGGCTATTTTGGTAGGCCAATATTTTTTGGACCATAGATTTTGTTTTTTAAAACTGAGCCAATGGGTAAGTGCACTAATCATCCACCTACAAGATTATTCTTTCATATATATTTTATCCCTCACATGTGAGAAATGGTGGGAATTTTACCAAGGCTACTTAATCCCTTTTTTTAATACTCAACCATTTTTTCCAATGGCAAGCATTTTGATGTCAGGGTGCAAAATAGGCTGAATGGCTATTTTGGAAAAAAAATACATCCTTGATAACAGACTTGTTTTAAAAAACAAGTCAATTTATAAGTGAATAAATAATCCACCTACAAAATGATTCTCTAATAATATTTTTATACCTCACAGGTAAGAAATGGCACGCATTTTCCTAAGGTCATTTATGCCAGTTTTAGGTGCAAAATAGACTGAGTGGATATTTTGGCAGGCCAATGTTTTCTTAACCATAAACATTTTTTCAACATTTAGCCAATGGTCAAGCGCATAAATCATCCACCTACAAGATTATGCTTCCATAAAAATAGTATCCCTCCCAGGTGATAAATGGTGGGAATTTTACCATGGTTACTGAAGCCCTCTTTTCAATACTTAACATATTTTTCCAATGGCGAGCATTTTTCTGTCAGGGCGCAAAACATGCTAAATGGGTGATTTCGAAGAAAAATATATCATTTATCATAGAATTCTTTTCAAATATGAGTCAATATAAAAGTGAATAAATCATCCACCTATAGATATACGCTCTCATCATATTTTTACCCCTTACTAGAGAGAATTTGCAGGTATTTTCCTAAGGCCATTTAGGCCAGTTTTAGGTGCAAAACTGGTTGAGATGCAATTTTGGCAGGCCAATATTTTATGGCCGATAGTTTTGTTTTTAAATTGATCCAATGTGTAAGTGAAAAAAAACATCCACCTAAAAAATGATGCTTTCATGTATAAATTTTATCCCTCGCATGTGAAAAATGGTGGGAATTTTACCAAGGCTACTTAAGCCCTTTATTCAATACTTAACCAATTTTTCCAATGGGAATCATTTTTCGGTGAGGTTGAAAAAGAGGTTGAATCTCTATTTTGGAAGGAAAACTTATGCTTGAACAGAGACTTATTTTCAAAAATGAGTGAATGGACAAGTGAATAAATCATCCACCTACAAACTCATGCTCACACAATTCTTTTATCCTTCACATGTGAGAAATGGCAGGGATTTTCCTAAGGCCATCTATGTTAGTTTTAGGTGCAAAACATCTTGATTGGTTGTTTGTGGTAGGCCAATATTTTCTTGACCATAGACATTATTTCAAACATGAGCCAAAGGTCAAGTGCATTATTAATGCAACCTACAATAATATGCTTTCATAAAAATCTTATCCCTCACGGGTGATAAATGGTGGGAATTTTCCCAAGGATACTTATGCCATTTTTCAATATGTACCAATTTTTCCAATGGTGTGCATTCTTTTGTCATGGTGCAAAACGGGGTGAATGGTTGTTTTGTAAGGTAAATATATTCTTTTACCAGAAACTTGTTTTCAAAAATTAGTCAATGGACAAGTTAATAAATCATCCACCTACACAATGAGGCTCTCTGAACTTTTTTCCCTCACAAGTGAGAAATGGAGAGAATTTGTCTAGGGCGATTTAGGTCAGTTTTAGGTGCAAGATAGGCTGACTGGTTGTTTTGGAAGGCCAATATTTTCTTGACCATAGACGTTTTTTTAAAACCGAGAAAGTGTTAAACTGCATAAGCCATCCACCTGAAAGCTGGTACTTTCAGAAAATTTGTATCTCTCACAGGTGATAAATGGTGGGAATTTTCCCAAGGCTACTAAAGCCCTTTTTTCAATACTAAAATCAATTTTGCCAATGGATGGCATTTTTCTATCAAGGTGAAAAATAGGTTGAATGGTTGTTTTTGGAAGGAAAATATCTCCTTGCACAGCATATGCATTTATGTTTGATATTAATAAAGTATGAAACTTTACCTACTGTCTTTATATGTAAACACACACTCTATAATTAGGATATATATCATATATTATAGGCACATTTATGATACATTTCATATTTTTTTAATTAGATAAACTCAATATGACATCTATTGCCAATATTGAATGCTTTTGTTTATTTTGCAGAGTAACTCACCAATGGATCTTTCAAATGAACCATATCAACAAAATATTCCTCTAAAAAGAGGATGACGTAAGGGTTTAGATTACTCAAATCTTCCAATTTTGGAACCACATGACATTGTCCTTCAATTCACTTATGTTAGACGTAAAAAGACTACTCAATGTGTTGATCATGGACAATGTCAGTGATTTGGAGACCAGAACTCCATGCCACATAATGAATTGAGAACTTTCCCTCAAACAACAAGCAATCATCCAGTCATTGTTCAATCTCATTGTACTCAATGTAATCAACCTTTGACAAACAACAATTTTGATGGACAACAGAGGAAACCATTGTATCCAATTGTAGTTGAAGGGAATGTTAATGTTCAAAATGAAAATGTCTACGATAGAATGAACTCTATTACAGAGAATGTGAGGGTCTCAAATTTCCCTCATGGAATAATTTTTTTTCTTGTTGCGACGACAATGAACTCTGTTTCGGAGAATGTGAGGGTCTCCAATTTCTCTCAGAACATATTCTATTCATGTAGCCACTACAATAAGCTCCGTTTCAGATAATTTTCATGTCCCAAATTTCCCTCAAAGAACATTTTTTATTCATTCTTCCTCTACAGTGCACTATGTTTCAAAGAACGTGAGGTTCCCAAATTTAACTCAAAGAACATATTTGTTTCCTACTGCCACTACAATGAGCTCTATTTTAGAGAATGTGCATGTCCCAAATTTCCCTCAGAGAAATTTTTTTAACCATGTCACGATTACAATGAAATCTGATTTGCAAAATAAAATTATGTACCAAAGAATGAACCCAGTTTTGTAGAATGAGGCCCTCATTTTCCCTCAACAACCAGTTATTGATGCTAGTGTTGTTACAAATCACTCTGATCAAAGTGAAGGTTTTGTTGCTCAACAACCTAGGGAGCATTTGACTGCATTTAATCGTGAAGGGATTCAAAGTGTAGAACCCAATGGGAAACAATTGGAACAAGAATATCTTAAGAACTTGGGTGCTACTAGAAGACATGAAACAACTGAAATAATTACATTTCAGGAACAAATGGATAGAAATGCAATTGTAGAAAATCAAATTAATACAAATGGTCAATATGTAACAGAAATTCAAGAAGGGATGTCAGCAAATAAAACTACACATCCTAAGAGAAGTTCACTAGGAAAATGCTTAAGGACATCCTTATTGCATATTAAGAAGCAGTTGGGATGGTATAACCGCAGACTAAATGAGGGGAAGACAAGATTTAAAGAAAATGGGAAATGGTTTCCTGGAAAATCATGTCTAGATGTAGATAAAAATGACAATATTGTTGGAATTGGGTACTTCATGAGAAAAAACTATAATGAAGAAACTGAAATTGAGGATGTTCTTGAACATCTAGATGGAATGCTTGATAAACTATGACCAATTATTGTGGCAGAGATTCATAAGGATTTTATGTCGAGGAACATGTCTTCAGTATTTATCGAATCAAGCATGACTCATAAGGCTTTGCAATGTCTAAAGAGAATTAATGCTCATGGTGTACTAAAGGGGTTTAATCCAACATCAGTTTGTAGGGAAATGTAAAAGTGGAGCAAAGAAGCTGAGGATAATGATATGGGTTGGGAGAGAACTGATGGTTTCACATTTGTAGTTAGGGTAAAACAAGTAAAGTCATATGCTTCCTTTATGGTTGAATCATATGAAAAGAGGTATGGAAATATAGTCAATGGATTTTCTTTCAAACTTGGTATTGATTCTTGCGTACATTATGATCAAGGTGGGAATGCATGTGAGATATTATTTGAGTTACTATAAGACAATGGCTTGATGTCTTGTGTAAGTCTTGGAAAATGGGATGGAAAATAAGAATATAGACAAGTTTTAGCACATGTTTATGATCCAAAAAATGAGGATAACTTAATGAAACAAATAAATACGCTTTCACAAGATGGAATCAAAATGGTGGACGATAGGGTTTCCAAAACTAATTTGCTTGAGTGTCATGATCTAGTGGTCATATGCAGTTTACTATGTAAGAATATTGTTTCTCCAACAGGAAATAATTTTTGTCCTCGGTGCACATGCCATAAAAAGTGATACACGTGGTTACAGATGAAATCAAATTTGAAGGAGGAGATATTATTCATATTGTTTCTGAATGTTATGCATTGTCAACAGACTTTCTCCTTGTAAGCTATGCAAATTTATTACAAGTTTTGAATTTTTTGCTTATATCTTAACATTACTTTCTTAATCTAAATATGTTCTTGAACATTAGGAGTTGAATCCATATTTCAAACCAAGAAAAGGATGGGAAGAAAAGTTAGATGAACATATTATAAACATTCAACCAACCTTATCTGGTATAAAGATGACTATTGTGAAGAATTATCCCATTCATAGAAGAAATGATGAAAAGGTACACATGTTCATGATTAGTTCTTACCTATAAATTTAGCTTCTTAGTGTTTCACTAATTCCTACCTACTAAAACATGTGGTTCCAATTACAGTTGACCCCTAGCTTAATGTCCAAGCTTGTATATTGTTCTCACCATGTTGGGATCAGAACAATTTTGAAGATGTTTCATGAAATCCAAAGAATTTCACAAGATTATGATAAGGTTCATCACACTAGAGGCAAGAAGTGAACAAGATTTGTTCAAATTTGGGAGGAGATGGAGAAAATTGGTGTTCCATGTAATCCAGGAGAAGCATACCATCTTAAAATCCAACAATACAATGATTTTAACTATGGGTAATTAGATGGATCAGCATCAGACAATATCCTCATTCGACGTGAGGGAATTTTAAAGGTTTAATAATTATGTTAACTTATGAATTAGTTTTTATGTGGGAATTGACTAATAATACAGTATCATGTTATTATGTTTTGACTATTTTTGAATGGTTCTCAGTGTTATTTACTTTGAAGATAAAACTTAGTATTTATTCATATGCATTAAAAATTATGTATTATTTCTAGGTTATTGAAGGCCTACCAAATGAAGAGAAGAATAAAAAATTGGTGAGGTTTTGAAAGTGTTATAAATAATTTCACATGTTGCAACTGCAAGGGTGTAGAAGGGATGATGTATATGCATATGCGAAAAGGTACGTCAGTTTCATTGTATTATCTATATCGAATGGTAGTATCATTCAATACATGATTAACATTTTCAGCCATTGCCCTTGCAGGATTGGCTTCCTTGCAACTGAGTTTCTTTGGTTATGTTCTTGTTGTTTAGGATATGAGATGGTTCCTTATATGCATGTCCAAGGGGCCCATGATCTTGAGATGACACGGTGTATTCGTCCTTATACATTGGGATGGTTAAGGAATGAAGTAATGGAGTGTAAGCGTAGATAAATGAAAATTTCGAATGGAAACCAATGACGAGGAAGAAAATTTCATTGGGAGAATAAAAGCACGTTTGAACATGATAGAATGTGTCTTGTAAATGAGATGAGAATGCAATTTTTCAAGATTGTCATGAGATCAGAAGGTACTTTCCAAAAGTTTAGACAAAGAAAATTCTTTCCTTCAAATATTAGAAGTCAACTTCATGTTGAATATGACAAGTCAAGAAATCAATTGAATAAGGAAATTGCAACACAATTGGCATCATGCTTCGCTGATTTCACTTGTCAACAAGCAAAACAACTACTTAACTCATGTGCAAAAATAGTCTAAGAAATCATTGATTGCACCACAAACAATAAGTTTGTCCTAATTTGAAATGTTTTCTCATTCAATTTTCATTTTATAGTGCAAGGAGTCATAATGTTTGTGTTTAATTGTTAATATGTCCTCCCAGTTCAATAACTATCTTCCAAGAACAAAACCAATCAGCAAATATGGCGAAGAGGATTATCGAGAATCACATCACTTTGGAAAGCACAAGGAAAACAATGGTGTTAAAAAGGAAAACTTGATTTTCCCTCAAATAGTGAGTATTATATTCATTCAATTGATTACATATCAACATGTATTTATCAATCTACTTGATTTGTGGTTGTAGGTAAAAAATTTTCTTGAACTCTAACTTTTTCCACCTCATTGATCTCAGGAAATGAGCCAGGATAGAGTGATTGAACAAAACAAATGCAAGGGGAAGTTGATTATGATACCCTAGTGATGATTCAAGACAATAACAATAAAAAATTTGGTGTTTGATCCTTAACAATAGAGGAATTGGAGACCTGTCAAATGAAAGAATTGAATGGAGAAACTACTGTTGATATGCCATTGATGGAATCTATGATTCACAATAGAAGGTGTGTTTCATTCTCGATAAATGAGCCAGAGAAAAGTGCTAAGAAAAAAGAAGCTTAAGGGAAAACTCTCATTCGAGGAAATTTGAGATCTAAAATGGGCCTCCTAAGGAAAATAATAAAATAATAGTTATTAATTTTGGAGGAAGAATGAAAAAAACTACTTTTTTTGTTCGTATTTTGACATATCTCCTTGTTTTTTTACTGAAATTCCGAGCGGGAGAGCTCGTTGGATGTAGAATTTAATTCCACATCCAACGAGTACCCACACTGCATACTTTTGACAAACCCCGCTACCCCAAAAATAAGAAATACCTAAAAAATGTGATGACGATGTCATCATCACATTTTTTTAGGTACTTCCTATTTTTGGGGTAGAAGGGTCCATAAAAAGTATGCAGTTTGGGTACTCGTTGGATGCAGAATGAAATTCCACATCCAACGATCTCTCCCACTCGGAATTTGAGTAAAAACATAGGGAGATATGTCAAAAATACAAACAAAAAAAGTAGTTTTCTTTTATGACAAATACGTCAATTCAACCATTATGGTTGACTCATTTTATTGAAATTATATTGGTTCCTTAATTCCGACTCACAAAATTTATTGTTGGCGCATTTTCTTATAAGGCCCATTTTAGACTCCAAATTTCCTCTAATGTGGAATCCAAGTGATGGAAGATAACAATCATATTCAAACTGGTGTTGTCAAATCAAGTAAGAGACAAGCAAAAAAGAAAAATTTCGAAGATGATCAACAAGCAACATTGTATGCAAAGTGGTGAAGAACATAAAATTTGTAATGATATGGGATTGTTATGGTATTAATATATTAAGAGACCTTTTTTTATGATATTTTGAAGATTGTTGGATATAGATTTGAAAAGGTCTAATATTGTATGCACCTATAAGCATTGTATTTACCTTTCTCTATGGAAAACAAATCTTGAATTTTTTTGAGAAAAAAAAACATTTACATAGATTTCATCGTAAATTCATTATATTGTGGTGTGTCTCCATACATGTGCAGTTATACTTTATTTTACCCCATAAAAGAACAGTATATTTTTTATTTCATAGAAATGAAATGGAGTAGAATTATCGATTGTTACTACCGAAATTCACTAAGGAGGCAACGACGCCAGATGTTGAAAGCCAGGATTTCACATCACATTCAAGCATACATTAACGCTCATACACAACCATCAAAGACAATTATTTGGGAATGGACACCCAATCCAACTTTGTATTCATCTTTTATAACTATTTATACATCATGAGAGAGGTTGGATAGGTTGTAGCCACTCCAACTACTCATTTGTTAAGGTTACTTTTATCTCTTTAAACTATATAATTATACAAATATGATGAAATTTAGGAGGTCAAGTGTCCCCCTCAATAGTCGTCATAAACAATATATGAAATGGATATTTAAAGTATTTAGACAGTTGCAAATGCTCTAAACGTTCCCTGGATGTATAAGAAAAGGAACACATTTTCTATCACTCACTCATGTACACCATAATAAATGGAATAAATTATCTATTACTTGCTAAAGTACAACAAGAGAAAAAGAACTTTAGAAAACTAAAAACGAGCTAGAATTTAGAAACTCCATCATGCAAAAAAATGTATTTTTCATTATCTACTAATAAATACATATATAAAATGATTTATACATGTCTAGCATCTTTATAAGATGGCTTCAATAACTCCTCTTGAGCATGAGACAAATCTGTATGGTATCTCTTTCCTTTCGTAGAAGACTCTGATTCTCCAGAAGCTGTAGGAGGCATTGTTTGTAATTTGGTTTCAAGCTCTTTAATTTTCCGTGTACTTTTTTTAATTTAATTTACAAGAAACACATTTGTTTTCTTCCATCATCCTCTTTAACTTATCCACATTTTTCTTATACTTCTTTGATTCTTCTTCTTCCTTACCTTCCAATTCTCGTGTGTTATGGTTCAACTGGCTGGTAACTACAACCAATACATCTTTCGGATCCTTAATTGATTTTTCTTTATTTTCTACCCCCAACTCTACCTCATTGGGAATGACAGGAATTGCCATAGTGGCAACAACTGAACCATCTAATTCCTTCTGCAAATCAGCAATTCTGGATTTAAGTGATTGAATTTCCACATCACATCCCAAATGCTGAAATTTTTGGTCCACCAAGAGTTTTGATTATAGCTCTCTTATTTTTGCATCCTTTTCAACCATCTCCTCTTTAATTTGTTTATATAATGGTGATGAAAAAAACACATCACCTAGAGCAAAGCTCGTTGAGAATCATTCTTGTAGCATCTTCTCTTGATTTGCTAAGGGATTCTCTCTCTCTTCTTATAAGGACATTGTAACTGTAGGAGTTTTTCTCTTTCCACCCTTACCTTTTCCTCTTTTGATATCCTCACACTTGTATCATTTGGTACCCTTACCTTCATCCTCACCACCATATGTACTGTGAAGGTTTTTTACTCTCCTTTTCTTTTTAATTGCCAATGTCTTGGAGATCATTTTTAACCTTTTTCCTTTGATCTTATCAGCTATCTTATAAATTGTTTTTTTCAAACCAGAAACTAATTATTCTAATTCTCCAATTATTTGTTCATGCCTTTCCTCCCACTCTTTCATCTTCAGCTGGTATTCTTCTATTAAGTGTTCCTTTTCTTGCAATTTATTCTCCAATTCATGTACATAACCCATTTCTATGTTTAATGGTGGTATATTGAGAACATATGGCCTTTTTTTCAACTCATCTCTAAGTTCATCCTGTTCGACTTTTTCTTTTTCCAAGGCCTCTATAAACATAACCCTCATTGTCTCCATTTCCTTTTTAGTTTCATCACTGATTCTATCAAACTCTTTGGATAATTTTGCATACATTTCTTCTTTTCCTTTTATAATTCTATTCTCTTTCAATTGATTATCCACAACTTTATTTTGCAACCATGCTATTTGTTTGAGGAATTCTTTAATGTTATTATATTTTATCTGTCACTCTTCCTCCAAATTGCCTACCAAGGAATCTTGTTCCTTGAAATTCTTGATTTTGTCATACAGGATGAACACAAATGTACTATTGAAATTATATGATGGATTGTCTAAATGCATAGTGGAAGCCCTTGAATACAAGCTGAAAAAATAGTCATACTCAAGATCACCATTTTTTTTCGAGGAATTTTGTTAAGAACCTCTTAAGGAATTGAAAATTCAATAGTAGTTTGTTCCATTGCACTATATGTAACCTCCTTCCAATGACCTCCATCTACATGTCTATGTATCTCTTTTAAATTTTTGGCAACGTGAACTACATCAATAGTGACATAATCCAGAGATTATTTGGTGATTCCTCATGGTGCTCTGGAGATTGTAATGGAAATTCCTGATTCTTCTCTAGAGATTGTCCTGGTAATTCCTCATGGCAATTAGGAGATTGTACTTGCAGTTCCTTGTTCTTATTAGGAGACTTCCCTGGAGATTCATCATTATTTTTCCTGGTATTATATTTCATATAGTATGTTTTATGAATAGTTGGTTTTGTCCAAGATATATTTTCATGCTGATTGATATCACTAGTATGTGTTTCAATAGAATGGGGTCGACATAAATCATTTACTTTTTAAAGTGTTCCTAGGAAACTAAATTTAGCCTTCTTCAATTGGCTCTCTTGAAGGGCACAATGGATTTTCTTACCCAATAGATAACGTATATCTACAGGTATATCTTCAACCCAATTTATGACTACCCTCATAAATTCACTCGAAATTTCTTTCTTGTGATGGTTCAAAATTGTCCTAAGGACAATCTAAATCAACGATTTGTATATTCCAGGAGGGGCATCCTGCATTCTTAGACCATTCCTTGGAACAAGTACA